>OU911045.1:22293786-22905625 GCA_918358695.1 Melinaea menophilus ssp. n. AW-2005 | reverse complement strand
GTTAGTTGATCAATTAGTAAGTATCGATTAAGTCATCCTGTCAATGTTATTCAGCCAAGGAATACAGTATTGCAGAGTTGGAAAACAATGTCGAGACAAGCTTACTTACTATATGTTGTTTTAGTTCCATCATATCGGATAACAACACGATAGCTGAGGTAGAAGGGAGACGGGAACAACAAAACAGAAGAATCACAGGTTGAAGTACTACCCGTGTTAAGGAATGTTTATTCCATGTTCTAAAAATAAATGTTATAATTTTATAAAATATAATTTATTTTTTCGGGAATTTGAAAATAGTAGAAATAATGAATGGTTAATTACACAGGCACACAAAAAAAAACATTATGAACCAGAGAACCCCATTATACTAAGGTTTTTGGGATCGTTAAAACCGAATATGACAATAAAAATGAATTTTAATTGCCCGTTTTCCCGCTAGCACCCCCTTACTACCTCTTAAGGGGTGAAAATTTCAATTTTTCTATAAAATCAAGATAGATGTGTATTTCTACTTTTTTTTGGGATGCTGGAACCGAAAATGATAACTAAAAATAAATTCATGACCACTATCACCCCCTTACCACCCCTTACAGGGGGTGAAAATTTAAATTTTTCTATAAAATCAAGATAGATGTGTATTTCTACGTTTTTTAGGATGCTGGAACCGAAAATGATTGGTGAAAATGTGAGCGAGTGAACTAAGAGCGGAAACACTAGATATCTTTACATCACCATCCATATTAACGCCGTCAAAAAGGGATGTAGGTTCTCCAATAATTTCAACATCAACAAAAATTACAATACCACCCACTCAGCACCCAGGAATCCAGCGCGCCTCTCCTTCTAGCTAGTTCATACGATGACAATATTTTGACAGATAATCAACAAATAAAGTCTGAGTTGAATATATTGTCTCCAGTGCCATGCATAAAAACAGTCCTTAAAAATTTACAAAGGGAACTAATAACCAACAACGGAATAAACTTCAACTTTCTACAAAAATAAAATGCACACCAAGGAAAACAATAATAATAGAAAGAATATTGTATTCGATTTGAATAAAGTCAAAAAAGATGACAGCTTTTATAATTCTTCATTCATTCTCTTGTGTTCAGCTCTTGAATTGAATTTGCAGTCATCATAAAAAAAGCAAGTCCGTGCCTTCACGCTTCGCAGGATCATACATTTGCCGCAAAAAAATACTGCTCAAAGAGGGAGATCAACCACGAAATCACCAGCTCTGATTTAGAAACAATATATCTACACGAAAATAAATACTTGGTAAAGTATATAGGGTACGGTTGCTTAAGTCGTACCCCTTAAGCCAATAACGCTGTAAAACTTACTGCCGTTCAAATAAAACAAATTGTTTTGTATTTATTAAAGCTTTATTTAGTTGCCTTTTAATCTATATTTTAAATTTTAATTTAAAAATCATTTACTGAAATAGATATTTTCGCTTTTTTCGTAAATGTAGCCTCGATACGATTTAGGCGACTAAATTATAACCTAAGTCGTGCTTAGAACAGGGACTTCAGTGAAGCCATAACAATCATAAACTATATAAAATAATTAAATTACGGAAATATAATAATAATAAAAACAATTTTTTTTTTAAATAATATACGTTTAAAAAACTTATTTTATTACTTTTATTTTTCCTTAATTTTGTTTTAAAACGCCAATAAATAGTTCCATATTAAAAAAAAACTATATAAAGTAAGTAGGTAAGTTAAGAACAAGAGATCAAATGAACAATTAAAAACATAAAAATAATAATTCTGAGATCAACATAAACCTTTTTTGATTACAAAAAAAAACCTGATAGCTAAAAAAAATAATCTCTCCAAAAACAAAGTTATGCTTAGAAAATTATTTAGACTGAACCCTGATATCATAAATGTTTTTCATAATTTCACTTTCAACACCAGCACATAGATCATGTATGTATGGAGTCGAAGTTTATTCCATTGTTGGGTTAGTACCCTTTATTTGAAATTTTATATGGGCTGTTTTTAAGGCACTGTGACATAATAGCCATATTATAATAAAGATTATCAGCAATTCTGACTGTGTCAGTCATTGTGAGACGCAATAGTTAGAAGTTCGAATGAAATAATTAACGTGATTTCATTGACGTGTAACTCAAGGGCACTAATCTTCTTGTAGTATCGTCTAATTACTTCAGGGTGACGCAGACAAATACTGAATAATTATCTGAGTAAAGGACCCTTAGTACTTACCTTTTACATAGAAATCTTTTAAGTATTTTATGATAGGTAAATTTATAAATTTGGTGCTATACGGTTTATTAACTTCATCACAATTTTAATACAATCTTCTCATAGAACTTTTAGGTTTAAGATCTTTGTTACTTTGTTTTGATTACTACAGACGAATTCTCTATTTCTTCTTCTATTTTGGCATAAAATTTTTAGATATATGCTGTCCAAAAGTTTGGAAGCACATCTGTCATTGGCCAAAACGAAGCAACACTTGCTATAGGCGGTGAAAATTTGTAATGAATGTTATCTCTGCAACTTTTTTTCTATGGTTTACCTATTAACAAAGGGATCGTCAGCTCTAATTGAACATGTTTTACAAATTTCTTACATTTTTACGAAACAGGTGTTTTATGACTTGCGGTTGCATTCTTTTGTAGTTTCAAGTGTTGCTGTCAGTATTATTTTAAATATATTTAACTTTTTTGGGTCCTGTTTAGTCGCATTTGAGTATTGGCACTTCAGTATCGCAAGTTGTGACATTAACATTATTTGTATTCGGAAATTATAGACTACGGCTTTTCCCGCATTTTTTCTTTTGAAAATTTCAAAACACAAGTAAATCCCGCTTGAACAGCGAAGTGTTATTTGTATGCTTCGACAGGAAGGATACAGTGAAAGTCAAATTGCAGCAAGGCTTAGAATTTCTTGCAAAGATGTTCACTACAATCTTGAAAGAAAACAAGAAATAGGGACAAACGCAGACAGAAAAAGGACAAGCAGGCTAAGATCACAACTACTCAAGAGTATAACTTCATCAAAGTTTTGTCTAAACGAACGGTTCTGTCTTAATAGCGCCACAAATTGCTGCACGGGAGAAACGCCCATCTCAGTAAAAACTGTTAAACAACGACTTCCGGCTGTGGGTCTAAGAGGATGTGTTGCTGCTGAGAAGCCCAAATTAACAATTTTCACAATAAAAATAAACTGGAATGGGTAAAGACATAAAATTTGGACTACAGATCAATGGGAAAATGTTAAAAACAATAAAACAATAGGCGTGTGGTTGTATGCCAATCAAAAAAATAAAGAGCTTCCACAGCCTGTACAGTACCAACAGTGAAACATGGTGGTGGCAGTGTGATGGTTTGGGGAGGTTTCGGGAACAATAAACCGCAAAATCTTGTGAGGATAACTGGAAAACTAAACAAAGAAGGTCATTTAAATTCTTCGGAACACGGCCGTACCTTGTGGACTAAATCTGATTGGTCTTGAATTTATATTTCAGCAAGATAATGATCCTAAGCATTCGTCCAAACTGTGTCAAAACTTAAAAAAAAAACAAATGCAAAATTTTTTAAAATCATGAAATGGCCATCGCAGTCATCTGTCTCCAATAGAACTTGTCTGGGATGAAGTCGATAGAAGAGTGAAAAATTGCTCTCCTACTAGCTCAAAACATTTATGAAATTTAGTAGAGTTAATGGAACAAGTTAGATGAAGATTATTTTAAGAAGTTAATTAATAGAATGCCTAAAATTAGTGCTGAAATCATTAAAGCAAAAGGTGGTCACCTTGATGAAGCTAAAATTTGATTATGTTTCCCATTATTTGTTATTTTTTTCTGTGGTCTAAGTTGTACAATTTTTAATTTTATATCAATATAAGTAATTGAAGATCGTTAAATTTTGTTTTATTTCATTTTATCTCGCGGCTTCTAAACTTTTGGACGGTAGTTTATACTATATATACAATGTTTGTAATTGATTCCTTTAGTTTACTTAATTATGAATTCTGATCAAAAATATGATCAGAAATAATCTAAGTAGTCTAGCTTTTATCTCAAAATATACAATATAAATGTATTGAAAGTCTTTATCAAATGATTTCCCACTAGACATCCTCGGAGTATTGACAACACTGAGCTTAAATCTACATAATATATTTACGTTGAGATACGAATTTGTTTTGGTTTTCTTCCATGCCGAAGATAGCTAATAAAGGTCACGACGACGGTAGCATTAAAATTTAAACTTCTTAAATAAAACTATTCACTACACTCTGACAATAAACTGTTGAAACCGATTTCATATTAATATTTTTGTTTAAATCGAAATAATACAATACTCATAACCTCTCCGACACTATAAATATATATATATATATACAATTATAGTGTCGAAAATATGCGGAGTCAGTTTAGCACACCGAATCCGCAATGAAGAGATCCACAGAATGGCAGGTACTAGCGAAGATGTCACGGTGAGAATGAAGACTAACGTGCTCAGGTGGTTTGGGCACGTTGAATGAATGAGTGATGAAAGAATGGTCAAAAAGATTTATAAAGGAAAAGTGAGCGGTAAGAGAGACAGGGGGAGGCCTCGAGTGACCTTCGAAAACTCAGTAGCTACGATACTGGGGGAAGGTCACGTAAAAAGCATGAAGACTCCCCGGAGGGCATGTATGAAGAGGTTAATGTCTGTGGTCGAGGCGAAAAAGGTATGCAGGGACCGTAGCGCTCCGTCGTCTCTCGCTACCCCGCAAGGGATATGGCGTGAAGCTAAGTAAGTAAGTACTCGTAAGTATATTAGATTCACCTCGTCCTTGTCCAGTCCAATAGTATTTGCAGTCAGTCTACATTACAATATCTTGATAATACTCTGTGATATTAGGTTCAATGTAGTGTTTCCTTTTCTCTTAGTTTAGATGTTATAATCAAAGTCAGAGTAAAGTCAAAGGAATGTTATCAGTTTGACTTTGGTTGATGCTACACTAAGTTTATAAATTACTGCTAAACTATGTCACATTGACAGTTATAAACTGATACAATATAAAAGTTTATTAAACTTTAAATCACTGATAAGAGAATTTATAGTTGTTTAATTAAGTAAACTAGGGGCGCCAACAGACCCTCAATTTTAACTCGCTGCGCTCGCGATATCTCGGGTGCCGTTTGCGTATTGAGCGAAATGAGCTGAGTGTAATCTCACTGTTTCACTGTAGTGTAACTCATCGTTTCCCATTGACTTCAATGGGATATCAGTTTTTTGACGAATATTGCTCAACGAATTGACATTTTTAATTTTTTTTTTTAAATCATCACCCAATGTGACACACATTTTGGATTGCAAAATTTCATAATTTTTTGTCAAATAGTTTTCGAGCCTATTCGTGACAAAGAATGTGAAAAAAGTCTCCAGTAGAGCGCTTCGCTCAATTAATTTTACAGGGATCCAGGAGTTGTTAATGTAAATTAATTTGTATTCATATTAGGATATAGTTATGTTATATATATGGATTAGGATGGAATGCAGTCCTTTTTTGTATTCTACCTGTAGAGGCCGAACTGTTTCACTTCCAATGATCGCAATGACTGCGTTACGGCTGTTGGTGATGTGATACTACAGGGCATGGAACTATTGTACCAAGCTTTGTGGTACCACCTTGGTTTAATGCGTCTGTTAGAGCTGCAGAAGCTGAAAAACGGCAGGCGTATCAAGCTTGGGCTAATGCGTTAATCATTGGGGATCCGAATTCTAGAGTTCTCAAGAGGAAATATAACCCTGCCTCCAGATTCTTCAAATGGCAAATCGCTAGAGCAAACTTCAAGCATATCGTCAGAATTGGGGATCAACTGGCATGGTACCCGCCAGGAACGCGCAAATTCTGGGCGCTTTCTAAGGCCACTCTGGACAACTTTTGCCAGCCGTCCTTACCGCTATTGCACATGGGGAATGGTTTTCTGGCACACACGGCAAAAGAGAAAGCCGATCTCCTGAGCACTCTTTTTTACCTCAAATCAACGTCAATCTTTGGACGACCAAGGGAAGACCCCTCCTATCATGCCGTGGTGTCAGAACTCAATGCCAAAAATAATTTTTATATTTTCCTTGGACGTTCATAAGCCGGATGGCATTTATGCATTGGTGCTATGAACGTGTAACGTTGGGTTGACTCCAGGGTTAACGCGTCTATTTCAACACTCCTACTTTAAAGGCGTAGTCCTGGTCTTATGGTAGTGTGCCCTTGTCCATCCGATTCCTAAAAAATAATAGAAATCAATATTAACTGACAGCTCCTAACGTACCTCGAAGATCACCAGTCAATCAATGACCGGCAATATAGCTTTCAACATGGTCGATCAGCTAGTGATCTTCTTTTACACCTTCAGCACCGTTGGGCAGCGGTTATTGAAAACAAGACAGAGTGTCTTGTAGTTAGTCTAGATATGGTAAAAGTCTTCGATCATGTATGGCACAAGGGACTCTTTGGCATTGCCTAGAGACATGAATGAAACAACGTGAAGTTTTCCGAAAAGCTATTCGATCTGCTGCCTTTCGCCGAATTTTATCAGCGCACAGCACGACATCGTCTCCTTTACAAACCATACTACCTAGATGCGTGGCAATTTTCCACTGTGCTGTTTTCAAAGAAGTTTTTTCACGTACCACTCGAATATGGAACGAACTCCCTTCGGCGGTATTTCCAGATCGATACGACATGGGTACCTTCAAAATACGTACGTATACCCCTACCGTACCTATACATTTTTCTAACAACATTCCAATAAAATTAATTTTTGTCCTAACGGATACGAGGGTCAAACTGAAAGTTTTTAGAACTGGCCACTTAAAAGCATTATATTAAAAAAAATAGTTTAAATTTTGAAAATAGAACTCTTTACCAATATTATTGAGTGTACATTTCATTCATTTGTCATTTGTTTTACGATTTGGCGGCAAATTGAAAATTGTCTGTGCACGTCAGAATGAATTTAAGCCGAGAATATTTTCGTGCAATGATTTTTTATGACTTTCGATGTCATTTAAGTCAACAAGAAAGTTATGAGAGACTTAAATTGGCTTTTCACGATGAAGCCCCATCTCGTGCCACAGTTTACAACTGGTTTAATGAATTCAAACGTGGTCGAACTAATCTCACCGATGATTTGCGTGAGGGACGGCCTTCTACAGCGACGACTGAAGATAACATCAGTGTTGTGCGGCGTATGATAGAGACTGACAAAAGAGTAACCTATCAGCAGATTCGGACAAGTCTAGGCATAGGTATGAGTCAAGTGCACAAAATCCTCCATGAACATTTAGCGGTCAGGTAGCTTTGTGCCCGCTGGATACCGCATAATTTGACCGAGGCTCAAAAACTCCGCCGTGTTGATTGGTGCCGAGAAATGATCCAAAAATTTTACGGATGTGACTCAAATGCTGTGTTCGACATACTAACGGGTGACGAAAGCTGGATTTACTGTTATGATCCGGAAACCAAAAGACAGTCTGCTCAGTGGGTGTTTCCTTCCGAAGAGTTGCCAACTAAAGTGAAGAGAGGTCGAAGTGTTGGAAAAAATATGGTGCCCTCGTTCTTCGCAAAGACAGGTCATTACGCAACAGTAGTCTTAGAGGATCAGAAAACGGTTAATGCAGAGTGGTATACTAACAATTGTTTGCCACTTGTCTTGGAAAAAGTTCGAGACAAACGACCTCGCAGCAGGATCCTCCTTCATCACGACAATGCCTCGTCGCACACCGCCAGGCAAACGATCGACTGTTTGGTGACCTCAGACGTGGAATTACTGGGTCACCCGCCGTATAGCCCCGACCTCGCACCCTGCGATTTTTATTTATTTCCGAAAATAAAAGAAAAACTTCGAGGAAAACGTTTTATAGACGCCGAAGAAGCAGTGGCTGCTTTTCAAAACGCCGTCGAAGAGACCCCTAAGGCCGAGTGGGCAAGGTGCTTTTCTCAATGGTTCCATCGAATGCAGCGATGTATTGATGTAAATGGACGCTATTTTGAAAAGTTACAATAAAACTAATAACTTGCTAGAATGCTTAGTTTTTGATTTTCTAAGAACTTTCAGTTTGACCCTCGTATGACAGTTTACGCAGATATTAAGAGCACCCTTGGTACGAAGCTACCCTTACCAGACTACTTCAAGATTTACATATTATGAATATAATATAAAGAATTATAATTTGATTTTTGTGTATTATATCTATATATATTTAGCGTTCAGAAGTGGAAATATTTAAAAAAAAACAATAATTTAATAACCTAAACACATATTTATTTCACATTTACAAAAATCTACCCTCAACATCTAAAATAAGCCTCAAATCAACGTATACAAAATGAAACACCAAATAATTAGAATAACAAAGGTACTTACAAAAAGGATCACACTTATAATTTAATAACTTATTTCTCGAATAAACAACACTTTTAATAATGCTCACAAATCGCACCGATAACAACCTTTCCGACCAATAGACGAAATGCAAATGGCCGTTCTCATTATGAACCGCGCCTTTTGTAGGTTTTGAAGATGTCCTGTATAATCTTCTCTAAATCGGCCTCTCCTGACGCCGTGACGTCCTCGACACGCTGGCAGTGGTGTTGTGGCTCCGGTAGCTCATATCAGGGGCATGCTTCTTGCCTCTGATTGTGTATCTTCAAGATCCACAGGAGCCGAAGAAGGTCCAGCTGAGGGATCAGTCTGGTTACTTTCCTCATCATCTGAAATGTCAGGGCGCATGAGGAAATAGTTAATAGCATGCGTCTTGTGGACGCAGTACACACAGTCATAAAAACAAAATTTTATCTATCGAGAGCTCTCATTTCTACCATCCCCATTACCACTCCATAGGATGTCATCGCAGTTTTCGACCTCTGTGCCGGGAACGCTGGGGCCTCCAGGATGTCTTGACTCTGTGAACTCACCAGCGAACAGTAGGCGTCCCCACTGCTCGCGAGAGACTATACTACGCATGACCTCCGTCATACGAGCCCTAGTCTCCCCAGGCTTTACGCCAACACGACCCTTACGACGTGCTGACTACCTCCATAAATAAAAGAGTACCCAACAAACATTAAAGTACTCACTTTCTAAAAACTCTGCGCATGACTCAGGGCACCACTCTCCACTCCAGGGCACCATAAATTCGGCTGCCGCCTGGGTGGTTTTCCCATAAGATCCCGCCAACAGCTTGAGCTGGTAACGGCCACTAGGTAGAGTCTTGATAACACGGTAGGGTCCCCTCATGCCCGGGTCCAGCTTGCCGGTTGACTGACTATATTTGATAACGAATACCAAATCATCAACCTGAAACTTATGAGGCTGTCGTCTGCGCTGGTTAACGTAAGCATCTTGGTTACGCTGATTCCTTGCCAGTAGCTCACTAGCTCGAGATCTATACATCTCTCTCCAGGTTTCATGATTTTGCGTAATATCTACGGAGACATCTCGAACTAAGGCTCTGATTATTGGTGTCGCTGCGTCAGTGCCAACTAAGAGTTTCAATGCTGACGCCTGGGTCGTCTTCTGCTTGGTAATGTTCAGGATGAGTTGTAATCTCCACAATTGCTCGGACCAGGCAGAGTTCTTGTTGTTTACTTCGATGCGTATCATGTTCAACACCGTGCGAACATATCTTTCGACCTGCCCGTTGGCGTTGTGCATTTCTGGGGTGATGAAATGAACTTCGCAGCCGAGCTTAGACAATAGTGCCATAAATTCTTTGGAGTCGAACATGCGCCCTCGGTCGGTTACAAGAAGTTTTGGCGAACCAAAGAGAGAAACTGCGTTAGTGAAGGTGCGTTTTAATCAACATCCTGTCTAAAAATTGGATACAATAGGCAATATTTTGTAAAAGGATCAACAATTATCAACACAAATTTATACCCATTAGATTCAGGCAATGGACCCAGCACGTCCATGTGTAGATTTTCAAACGGTACGCTAGGTTTGTCCCAGGACACAATGGGTTGATGCGGGGCTCTAGGAACCCGTTTCATGGATACACATACTAGACAATGTTTGATATACTTGGCTACGAATTGCCGAAGCCCCGGGAACCAGAAATACTTTAAAATAAGATCCTGGGTTTTTTCTGCGCAAATATGGTCGTGCTCGTCATGAAATACCCTGAGCAGGCTAAGTCGATGTCCTTTGGGGATATAACAAAGGAGTCTGGGTTCTTCACCCACAGGACTGAAACGGTAATATAGGAGTTCGTTTTGCAAGACATACCTACGGGGGTCCAGACTTCCATCTCTAAGTTTTTCAATGAGGTTCTGGGTTTCAGAATCGGCTGATTGTGCAACTAAAGCCCAGTTACGAGGTTTGGAGATTTGGTGTACCTCAGCAACGGGATTACGGCTTAGGTAGTCCGCATGGGTCATCATGGTTCCTTTTCGGTACTCAATAGTGAAGTTAAAATCTTGGAGATAAATCCACCACCGAGCGACGCGTGGGAGCAGATCCTTCTTTTTCTCCGTGGCCTTCAATGCATTACAGTCCGTAACTACTTTGAATTCTAACCCGATCAAGTAACGGTGGAAGGATTGTAAGGCCTTCACGACCGCCAAAGTCTCTAATTCGTATGAGTGATATCTGCTCTCAGTGCCCTGGGTGGTTTTACTAAAATAGGCGACCACATGCTTCGTATCATCAGCTCCTAATTGTATTAACACTGCGCCGTAGCCGATGCTACTAGCGTCAGTGTGCACCTCAGTCTGTAATGAAGGGTCAAAGATAGTTAGTACAGGAGAACTAGTAAGGACAGATATTATTTCTTGTTTGACGGTTTCCTGTTCGGCCCTCCAATGAAATGGAACGTCCTTCTTAAGGAGTCTAGATATCGGTGTCGTTTTGGCCGCGTAATTGCGGATGTACCTACGGAAATATCCCGCTAATCCCAAGAACTGTCTAACTTGTTTGGTGTTGGTGGGAGAAGGAGCATCTACCAACGCTTCAATTTTACGAGGACTCGGCCTAACTTTACCCTGACTAATTACTCGTCCCAAATATTCGACCTCCATAGTGAGGAACGAACACTTTTTGAGGTTTATAGAGAACCCTGCATTAGTCAAAGTCGTAAGGACCTGTTTTAATAAGTCTATACCCTCATTCTTAGTATTACTCATGATCAGTACGTCATCCACGTACACTAAGACATTTCCGGCGTTAATGTGAGACCGAAGAGTATCATTAATGATGCCTTGGTATACGACTGGGGAATTTGTGAGACCATACGGCATACGTAGATATTCCCAATGGCCCTCTGGGGTAACGAAGGCAGTCTTGTGAAAAGATTTTTCATCAATGGGTATCTGATGAAACCCAGTCGCCATGTCTAAGCACGTGAAGTATTTAAAATTACCTAACCTGTCTATATGGTCTTCTATGAGGGGTAAAGGGTAACGTTCCCGACGGGTAACGCGGTTCAACGCCCGATAGTCTACGCACATCCTATCGCCTCCGTCCTTTTTCTTCACTAGAAGAATGGGGCTGGCGTATTCCGACTGAGACTCGCGAATGATACCCTTACTCTGTAAGTCGTTGATGATATCACGTACCTTCAGTTTTTCTGCGTGTGATAATTTATAAGGACGGTAAGCGACAGGTGTATCGCTAGTAACTTCAATGCACATCTTTCTCGTCGTAACAGTAGTGGATGCTGTACCGGCTATGAAGGAGTCTGAAAACTGATCAATAGTTGCAAAGAGTGAGTCGCGTTCTGTGCCTTCAAGAGGCGTATTAATTTCTATCGGTGGGCAAGATGAGACTGTATGAACAGACTCCTCCATGGTCCGCGTAATATACTGTTTGTCTTTTGATCGTACGTAGGTAATACCGTCACGATTTAGAATATCAGTGCCTATGATAATAGACGCGGTCATGCTACATCCGGGAACGATCACGAAATCCGCCTCAAACGTTATGCCATCAAGTTCAATCGTCAGCGTTACGAAAGAGTCTGCTTCAACTAATGCGTCGCCTATGCCTTTTAATGAACATCGTAATGGTTGCCTTTCACACGTGAAATATTTAAGCACCTTAGATGAAACTAGTGAGACGTTTAGTGCTCCACTATCAATAAGAACATCAAGTGGAACACCTTGAACTACGGCAAGTACTAAGTCGGTGCGTGGAGATGAATTTTCAGTAGGTAACTCGCCACATAAGTTTATCCTACGCGAGTTCCGGGCTTCGGAACGTTCTTTGGCAAAACAGGTGGATTCAGCGTGCCCTATCTTTTTACAAAATTTACAAGTTTCGCGGTTTGAAGTATTAGCCTGAATATTTTCTCCTTTAGGTGTCTCATTCGGAGATCTCTTTGGACAACAAATGGCCTTATGGCCAATTTGGCCACAATTAAAACACTTCGGTCTATAATTAGTGTTACTAGCGACGTTGGGACGTTTTTCTATAGGCCTACGAATGTCCTTGCCATTCTTATCGCGAACTGGTTTGGTGTAGTTGGATAAAAATTGTACGAGATCATCGCCAGTAAGATTGGCATTAGTAGCTGCTGCCCTAACCTGTATATCCGTTACACCCCGAATGACTATCGAAACTTTGAGCTCATCACTCAAACCCTTCACTAATTTAAGGCGCAACAAAGTTCGTCTAGCGAATTCTGCGTACGTATTAAATTGGTCCGAATTCATTTGCATCGCTTCGTAAAGAATGTTGGCATAATCAAGCTTCCGAGGACACAAGGATTTAAAATCGCGAATAAAGTTTGACCAAGTACGCTCGGTAGTTACCCATTCGTTGAGCCAAGTGCGAGCATCACCCTTCAAACAACCCGAAACTCGCGACAGACATTCCATATCTCCCCAGTTATTAGACGTCCTAGCCCGTTCAACTTCCTCGCCCCAAATATCGAGGTCGTGAATACTAGGGTCAAAAATGGAAACGAAGTAATTTTGTTTACTTGTATATTGTAATGATCTTATTGCTTCAGCGAGAACTCGAGCCGGTTCTGACATAGATTCCGCTTGAATTGACACGGGTGTTGCCGGAGGAACGCAATGGATCGTGCTATTAGACACATTTTTTTCCGCAATAACGTTACTGACTGAAGGATTTACTGAACTTAAACCGTCGGTGTGCAATAACTCGCTCCTATCTTCACTAGCCCGTACGTTCGTCAAATTATCCTGAATAGCTGGTACGCGACTACTGGTAACGAGACCCCCCTCGCTAGATTGCGGCTTGACGCATCCCCACGGTTTTCTAGCGACTCTAATCTTTTAAGAATGGCACCCATTGTCTCATGTAATATAACGTTTGAATTACGCAAAGCGTCTGGAGGGGTCCTAGTACGCGCACTCCGTCGAGAGCGGGATCTATCTCGCGTGTGAGAGTTTATACAGGAGCGCGACCGATATCGTGGAGACAACCTGTCTCGGGGACTCAAACGGGAACGCGAACGAGAACGTGAACGAGAACGCGAACGATAGTCCGACCTATGCCTATCAAGATTATATCGGTGCGATCTATCCCGAGAGCCGTGTCGTTTATCCGCCATGTTCAATAATGATCAAAATAAATCTAAATAACAATGACTAATTTGGTGTTTTATTTTATCAGTCAGTCAGAAATATTATTTACACAAAGAAATAATCAAAACAAACTGGCCATATGGGCTTGAGATTCTATCCCACTTCTGAATTTAGCGTTCAGAAGTGGAAATATTTAAAAAAAAACAATAATTTAATAACCTAAACACATATTTATTTCACATTTACAAAAATCTACCCTCAACATCTAAAATAAGCCTCAAATCAACGTATACAAAATGAAACACCAAATAATTAGAATAACAAAGGTACTTACAAAAAGGATCACACTTATAATTTAATAACTTATTTCTCGAATAAACAACACTTTTAATAATGCTCACAAATCGCACCGATAACAACCTTTCCGACCAATAGACGAAATGCAAATGGCCGTTCTCATTATGAACCGTCTCTGCGTCTCCCTCAGAAACAACAAGGACGGCTGCGCCGTCTCTAGATGATAGTGGACGGCGTTCAAGTTGGAATGAAGTGCCCGGATGTTGCAAAATTCCACATTTAGAGTGGGTCGGGGTGCCGCTGCGTTGACTCGTCGTTTGCCCTCATAAAACACAAAAGGCGATATTTTTCCCGCCCCAGATACGACGGGCAGCCCGAGCAAAATCCGGGAATCATTTCCCCGATTTTGCTCGGGGAGGGGGTCCCCGGCTTCATCAAAGCCGGTACCCGCATTTTTCTTTTAGGCATCGCTTTCATGTTTCATGTTTGGCGAGGAGGGGGGAGGGGGGGGGGGGGGGGGGGTTGGGCTTCCGGATTCTCTCTCTCACCGACGAAACATACCCAAATGAATTTGGTTACTACACGTCGGTCTTCTGTGAGAGGGTGGTCCTTCCCCGGTCGAGCCAGCCCAATACGAGCTGCAGTCAGATAACTACAGCTAGGCTCTACCACCTATAAATTTACTATTTATTATATTACAATATTTATGTATTATATAGCATAGTATAGTTCATAATAGTTTATATTAAATTATATAATTATTATTTGCATATTTAAAGTTGGTATGTATGTATATGTATTATTATTTATTATTTATTTATTTATTTACCTTCACGCCATATCCCTTGCTGGGTAGCCAGAGACGACGGAGCGCCAAACGCTACGGTCTCTGCATACCTCTTTCGCCTCGGCCACAGACATCAACTTCTTCATACATGCCCTCCGGGGGGTCCTCATGCTTTTTACGTGACCTTCCTCCAGTATCGTAGCTACTGTGTTTCGAAGGTCACTCGAGGCCTCCCCCTGTCTCTCTTACCGCTCACTTTTCCCATATAAATCTTTTTTACCATTCTTTCATCACTCATTCGTTCAACGTGCCCAAACCACCTGAGCACGTTCTTCTTCATTCTCACCGTGACATCTTCGCTAGTACCTGCCATTCTGTGGATCTCTTCATTGCGGATTCGATCAGCTAGACTGACTCCGCATATTCTGCGAAGAGATCGCATCTCCACAGCATTCATCTTTCTTACATTCTTCTTCTGTGTTACCCACGTTTGGCTGCCGTACAACAGTGTCGGTAGCAAAACTGCATTGTGTACAGCCAAACGTGCAGCTATACTGACGTTTTGCCGTCTCAACAATGCAGTCAAAGCACCATTGACTCTGTTACCAGCAGCAATACGCCTTTCCACATCCATTTCGTATCTTCCGTCTCTGCTAAACATACTTCCCAAATATACCACTTCATTCACTTGTTCTATTATCTTATCATTCACGTTGATCTTACATTCTGTTCTTTCTTCATTTCTTTCAAATATCAGAACCTTCGTCTTATCTACATTCAGGTTAAGACCATTAATTTCACACCCATCTTTCAGAGTGGTGACCAATGCCTGCAAATTGCATTCTGATGATGCAATGAGCACTGCATCATCTGCATATAGTAAGCAATTGACCTTAAGGTCACCTACTTTCACTCCCATGTCACTATCTTTCACTCCTTGGAGACAACTATCCAAATACAAATTGAACAACCAAGCTGACATAGCGCAACCTTGCTTAACACCCGATTGGATGTCAAACCAGGGCGACATGCCAGCTCCTACTCGCACACAGGCTGAGTGATCTCGGTAAAGAGACCTTACAGCCTGTAGCAAGGGTCCGTTCACATTGTATCGGGGTAGTATCTCCCATAACTTCTTTCTCACAACCCTGTCAAACGCCTTTTCCAAATCCACAAAAGCACAGAAAACCTTTTGGTTTAGGGCCAAAAACTTTTCCGTGATCATGCGGAGGGAAAAGATCTGATCTATACACCCTCTTCCAGGTCTAAAACCTCCTTGTGCCTCCCACAACAGCCTTTCAGATCTCTCTTGCATTCTTCTCGCTAAAATTTTAGCATAAACTTTACCGCCCAAGCTAATCAAACTGATGGCCCTATAGCTTGCACAGTCTATCTGTGAACCTTTGCCTTTATACAAAGGTACGATGACTGCACTTCGCCAATCGTCTGGGACCTCCCCAGATTTCCAGCATAAATTGCATAAAAACCAGAAAAAGTCCCAGACGCGTGGCCCACCATATTTGATCATCTCGGCAGTAACTTCATCTGCTCCCGCAGCCTTACCACATTTCAGACTTCGAATCACGTTCTCTACTTCTTCTAAACTGATTTCACCATCGGCTACATCTTGACTCAGCATTACGCTGGTAGTCAAGACCGAAGCGTCCTCACGTTCATACATCTCCTTATAGAATTCCGCCCACCGGATCATCAACGGAAAAACAAAACATAAAAACAAATAAGTATTACGAATCGTACACCCGTCAAACAGTGATAGCAGTCAAAGCTCGACTAAATACTTACACATTTTATTGTTTAGATAGTCGGTAACCTTGGCCGTACCACGCCGCCTCTGCATTCTTTGAGAGACAGAGAAAAAAGAACTTATAACAATACTTTTATACCTGCTCGTCGTATTTGGTCCCTTACTTTACGTAGCTGATACATACCTTGAATCTTAATTTTACTCAACAAGCCGAGAAGTATTATAGCATTTTTTTATGTCGTTGTAATAAGTAATAAATGGAGAACTTTTTTAATGCATACTACCTCCAGAATCGTTAGTGGTTTTTTTTTAATCATTGTGAAAGTTGAACTTAGATGTCAAGCTCAAACTTATTTTGTCACTATATGAGCTCTACACTAGTTGGGTAGTTCAGATTGTATCTAATTTTGCTTTTCGTGGCTTAAGCATGCATTTGAGACTAAAATTACATGAAAACATCCGGTCTAAAATGGATTTTAGAAATGTTATTTAAGAGATTAGGTACAATTTCGGAGAAAAACGAAAAATTTACAAAAAAAATCATTAAAAAAAAATAGATGGTCAGGGATTTTTTTTAACCAACTTGTATTCTCTAAATAGGTACCTGAACACGCTCACTTCGTTTGTCGGACCCTCTACAAAACACCCTGTATAATACATATGGGGATGGAATTATTTGTACCAAACTCTGTGTTACATCTTGCTGGCAGATCTCGGCCTTGGATTGATGTGTCTGTCAGAGGTCCAGCAGCTGGCTAACGGCAGGCATATCAAGTTTGGATACGTGCGATGCGTCAATGCGTTAGGTACGTAGTATCCGAACTCTAGTTTTAAAGAAGAAATATAACCGTGCCTCTAGATTCTTCAAGTAAGCAAGGTAAGGCAAACCGCTAGAGCAAAAAACAAGCATATCTTTAAAATTGAAGATCAGCAGGCAAGGTACCCGACAGACACGCGCAAGTTCTGGGCGCTATCCAAAGTAACTCCGGAAAACTTATGCCAGAAGTCCCTATCATCATTGCACGGAGGGAATAAAATAAAATTTAACCGGGAATTAAATTGATTATTTTCTCATTTTTATCAATAAAATATATGAAGATAACAGACTTTATAAAATAAACTAATAGCCATCTTTGATGGTAATTATTATATTCTTTTCCTTCTACGGACGTAGTAATATGTAGCCTCATATCCATTTCGTATCCATGTAAGAGCTTTATGGTCTTTGTGGGCTTTGGGATTTTAGTTCTAATTATATTTATTATATTCTTTGTTTTTTATATTAAAAACTTTATTACAATCATAAATAATATTTACGGTGACATCTCAGAGTCATGATAATGTTTGAGACTTGTGATCTATGTTTCAATAAAAAAAAAAATTAAATAAAATGAAGCTGACACCTATCACAATGATATATTAGTCTGTAATTGTTTTTTAAACGCACACGGTGTTTCGTAAATGGTTATTTTATTCGAATTGTGGAAGCTCAAACTATTAAGAGTAAGAAATTCTTATTGTATTAAACTATGATCTCCAGATGAAAATGACCTTCCACTAAAGTTATATTTAACTCTTCTCTTAGACAGATGTATATTTAGTTAAAGTTTACATTAACTTCTAGATAGTTTTCTGTATTAACTATAAGAGTGTTTTTTGAATGAATATCCTGAACGCGTCTTATCGGGTCTCCGGTCGCAGCAGTTAGGTTTCATGACAAAACAGTTGTATTACTGTTTTAAGTAATAGGTATGTATATATTTACCTCAATAATATTTTGTACTTCAAGTCAAGTGGTATATTATTTAAATACACTGTCATTTCGCCTCAATATTAAATCTGAATGATCCAGAATATTCCGGAGTCCAGATGGCTGGACCTAACTGTTCTCTATCCGACGCGTTGAGTTACAAGTCATTCTCAAACTTCAACACTTGTACAATAACATTCGTCGAGATATGAAGAACAACCATTTATCAATATGTTTTATTGTAAAAGATATATAGATAGATAGAGTATAATATTTCATCCGGATTTAAACAGATTTCAATATAATAAATGGTTTGATTGTCTAACTTTAAACTGTATTTCAAAGTCGGGTATATTTTTAAGTCTTATATTATTTTAATATTTCAATAAGGAAATGCTCATAAACCGTTAACTAAGTGAAATTTAACTCAAACAAGTCAACAAATATTGAAAACCAAAATCTTTTTCTGTACCATTGATTTCCTTTACATGTAATTGAGCACCCGATTCGTTTACAGATTTACGATCGGACCCGTTGGTATTATCGGATGGACATGTTTATACGAAGGAAGTCTATAAACTAGTCAGTTTCCTCAGTGTAAGAGAATAAAAATTGTGTCGATTGTATAATCTCAGTGAGGCTTACCGTCACTTTACCAATTAAACTAATTATACATTCGTAAATACTCAGTAATAGAAAATAAATTTATAGAAAGTAAATAAAATAGTAAACGACATGTCAAATATAAATAATTAGAATTTTGGAGAATTATTTTCTTTACTATCTTAGATTTTCAGAGTAGCAATCAGGAGATGTTTCAATCTGGGATCCCTAAGTAATATAAGAATAACTTTGATAAATTTAGGAAAGACCTTGACCGTGTGGATAAAAATGACGGTTTGTCCATACACGTATTATAAACTTTCACTCATAATACATTATAATAAAATAACACAACGTACTCTTTGTTGTGGTTTTTCAAATATACTTAATAAAACTAGCCTCACATATTGTAAGGAACAATATTGTTTATTAAATTTTTTTATCAATATTATATAAATATATAAAAAGGGATCGAATCTTTAGCAGCAATGAATCGTTACATCCATTCTGATGAGTGTTACATCGAACGACATCAATTACTTTTCAAATTAAATTGTAAAATTTCATTAATATGCATGTTATTTTGTAATATACAGACGTAATTAACGCAAAAGACGTCCTCTTCCCTCCGGACTTTGAATGTGAACAAACGTGTCCACTATTATATTTTGCAATTAAAATAAACAAATTAAATTCAAAAATTGACCCTAAATAATAGGAGTGCATAGAGTGAGTGTAGTATTGGTGTTATTAGAAACTGCAAATGCATGAGTGAGACGTCAGACATAAGAGTGAGAGCAAATGCGTAAGTCACGCCCTCAATAATAACGCATTGCTACGTTTTGGCAATAGTACAGTCCTTAGCTCATATGGTTGATGTTGATGATACCCTGGTACTTTTCGTAAAATATTGTGTTAATAATAAGAATCCGTAATAATCAATATACAACAAAATTTGTTGAATCAAAACTCTCTGATCTGATCTGATGCAGTATAATAGTATATAAATATTTGGAGAAAAAATTAACTGTTTTGATTTGAATTCAAAGTGTAAAATTTTATGTGATAATTATGCACAACTGTGAGCTTTATGTCATAGAACATAGAGCTGCTTTTGCTTGCTGTTATTGCACATATTGCTCTTGATACCTTGTGATATCCTGGTACATAGAAAAAGTTGTATGTAGATAGATCGAAATAAATACGACTAGTAAAATAAAAATACCGACACAACCTTTTTGCACTTTTATATTATTCTGTTTTAACGAGTTCTAAGTGAAAAAGGATAATATAAAAAAAATATGGATAAAAAAACGTCAGATGGATCAGACAAGAATATAACACCACCAAATTTTAATTCATTGCGTTGTGATTTGACAAGAAAAAAAGATACAGATATTTATGCTGAGATGCAAATTTGCAATTTTTAAGGAAGACATGAAGAAAATGATAACCACTCTTTTTTCTAAACAGGAACAAGAATTAAAAAATATATCACCTACTCTTAAAGAAATACAACAGTCAAATCGTAATATAGAAGCTACAATATCATTTCTTTCATCACAAAATGATGAACTTAAATTAATAATTGAAAAGCTTCAACTTCAATCGAAGGAAGATAAACAGCATATTGCCATTCTTGAGGATAAAATTGAGGAACTACAGCGGGGACACAGAAAGACTAACTTTGAAATGAAAAATGTTCCTAAAAAATCACGAAACAAAAGAAGATCTAATAGAAATGGTTACGTGTTTGGCTAAAACGGTCGGTAGTAATATTTCTTTGTCCAATATAAAAGACATATACAGAGTAAAGTCGAAAAAGGAGGGTAGCAAAAATTCTTCAATAGTTGTCGAGGCAACATCGGCGTTTTTAAAGATAGATCTGCTGAAGATGTGCAAAATCTATAATGCTAAACATAAGACAAAATTATGTGCAAAGGACTTAGGCCTACATGCTTCCCCCGATACACCCATTTTCCTATCCGAACAACCTACGTAAAAAGGTTTCCGACTTTATTTTCTTCCTCGAGATTTAGCAAAGACCAGTAATTATAAGTTTTGTTGGACTGCGTATGGCAATATCTACGTAAGGAAAGACGAAAGCTCTAGTGTCGTTAATATTAAAAGTGAATCACAAATTAAATCACTTTCGCAAAAGAATGTGACTATTTATTTTTATTTATTTATTTATATATCTTCCACTTTGAATCCATATCAGTGATCACTTGCGTACGTCAAATGGAAGTGACCGGAGGGCCTATTTTGATATCGTATGTATTAAAATAAGCCTTTCTGAAAATTATGCTCCGATATTATTATAAGGCGTAAGTGTAAAAGCATACATTTGGCTATTTTGTTTTATCAGAATTATATATGGTCTTTTAAAATCTTTGTCTACCTACAATTTTATTTTAGTCATATCATTATTAATTTTTGTATATTTATTAAAATTAATTATAGTAATGGAAATGGATTAGTTATACTTTTTAATTTTTGAGCATCTTTTCTATTATTACTTTGGCTTTTATACTTTTTTATATAGTTTGCATACTAAAATAATAAAATAATAAAATTAATGCATAATATTATTAACCTCAATGAAATTGTTGTAATATCAAATTTACAATGTCTATATAATTATCATTATAACTTATCTAAGTGTATGGGAAATATTCACAACACAATATTAGTTTTGTATAATATTAATAAATTCTGTACATTCGCACTTATAATTCTGATTTCAAAATGTTTTTTCTATTGTTATCTTTATTTATACAGTTTCACACAAATCCACACATTACATTTACATTCACACATCACATTTACACACAAAAAAACAAGAAGCACAATTATACTATTACAATTATCAACTCTTAAAGCGAAAATTTCTGCCACTATTATTTCGAATCTTTGTCCTCAAATTTCATATAATCGCCATGATTCTAAATGTATTTTATATTTTATACAATTGTTTAGTATCATTATTTTATACATTTAATTTATATCATTGCAATGAATAATGTACTCAAAACACAAAATGAACTTGACGGAGTAGATGTTGCACAAGTTGTAAATTGTGATATTTCATATCTTTCCAATTTTATGTCAGTGAAAAATAATGACTTAACAATTGTATGCCAGAATATTAGAAGCATCTATTCCAATTTTGATAGCCTCTTAGTATTTCTTTCTGAACTTAATTTTGCATTTGATGTATTAGTTCTTACCGAATGGTGGTTGAGTTGAGTGGCGATAAACCTATCCCGCAACTAAAGAATTATAATTCTTTTAAAACTACGTTTCATATGAACCAAAATGATGGTATAGTTATTCATGTTAAGAATACGTATAATTTTTTTCTATTTCTTGTACAAATGTATTAAACCCCCATATTAAAACTACTATTTTTTGTTTTTGTTGACTTAACACCCGCCTCCCAGAGACCGCCAAAATGAGAAGTATATGCGGGAATGAAATGGAACTTTATTCCATCGTTGGCCAGACTTTCACTCAAAGAATCGCTACTAGTTTTTAAGAGTTTCGAAAGCTCCTTGTACGCACCAACAAATGAGGTACCGTTGTCAGAAAAAATATCAGTCGGTCTTTCCCTTCACGAAATAAATCTATATAAGGCTAGTAAAAAGGTTTTACATGTTAAGTCACCCACAAGCTCCAAATGAATAGCCTTGGTGGTGAAGCAAATAAAAATTGCTATATACGCCTTAACTAACCTACATCCGACCTTGGCGACTAGCGCACATCATAGGGCCGGCGTAATCTACTCCGGTTGTCTCAAAGGGATGACCACCTGGAAGGACGCGCTCCCGTGGTAAGTTACCCATTAAAGGAGTAACAATCCTACCTTTTATTCGATGACACCGCACACATTTATGATAACAAGCCTTCGCTAAATTGCGACCACCTATTGGCCAATAGTTTTCTCTAATTTAAGCTAACAATAACTGTGGACCAACGTGCATTAATCTTTTATGCTCGTGATCAAATAATATTTTCGTGAAATGATGAGTGGACTGTAACAATAATGGGTGCTTTTTATTATAAGGAAAATTAGAATTGTCAAGACCTCCTCCAGCACGCATTAAATTATTTTCGTCTAAATAAATATTAAACTTTAAGAGAGGACTACTTTTTGGTAAACCTTGTTTTTTAATCAATAAATTATATTCTGAAAAGGATTCGTTTTGACATTTCAAAATAATTAAATTTAATGCATCCTTTAATTCATCTTCTGATAAAAACTTATGAGCTGGTAATTGTTTTTTTTGCAAAATTTAACAAACCGCAATACATAGGCTACGGAAGGAACGAGACGTAAAAAGCTAGAAAAACGCTCAAACTGAACCAATCCACAACGCAATGTACCGTTGTCAACGACAGCGCCTAACGAAACATCAGGTCGAGTTTCTGCTAAGAGCTCAAAATGCTTGACTTGAGAAGGCCAACGAGACAAGTTGTCCATTAAAAATTTAGGACCAGACCACCACAAGTTAAGTCTGTGTAAAGTACTGATATCGACACCACGAGATATTAGGTCTGCCGGGTTCATGGAGGTTGGAACGTGTCTCCATATACAAGTGTCTGTCTTTTCTAAAATATCAGCAACGCGGTTGCGTACAAATGGCTGAAGTTTACAAGGCAACATCTGTAACCAACCCAGCACTATCGTCGAATCGGTCCAGCAATAGACACGACATATTTTTGCCCGAAGCGAGTTTATGACCTTATCATATAAACGGGCTCCTATCAAGGCTCCACACAATTCTAGTCGTGGTATTGTAGTGGGTCTGATTGATGCTACCCGACTTTTAGCCATTAACAAATGAACCATGCAATGGTTCTTACCATTTAAGGAACGAACATAAACGCACGTCCCATACGCGCGCTCAGATGCATCCGTAAAAATGTGAAGCTCTAATTTCTTGTATGAATCACAGACTATAAAGCGAGGAATGCGGAAATTGTTTAAAAGATGCAAATCCTTGACAATGCTTTGCCAATGTACGCTAATTTTAGGCGGCAATGTGTCATCCCATGATAACTTGTCTAACCACATTTGCTGCAATAGCATTTTCATTCTAATGACACATGGGGATAACATCCCTAAAGGATCAAAGATGCGAGCGATGATTGAAAGTAAATCCCGTTTAGTATTACCATGAGAAGTCATCGATGAGTCTATGGAAAATCCAAACTCATCAGAAGTAGCATACCAGCTTAGACCTAGGAACTTATTGGGCTCATTACATCCAATATTTAAGTTACCTGATCCTTTAGATTTCGGAGATTCAGATTCAGACACCAGGCTTGGTTCATTTGACGTCCATTTTCTCAATGGTATACACGCTGACAAGAGTGCCTTTGTGACTTCCGTATGAATTAACTGAACTTGATTTAGTTCGTCACCTCCGGTAAGCATGTCATCCACATAGAAGTCGTGTTTGATAATCTTGGCAATCATATTGTCCTTACAGTCAAGACCTATTTGCCTAAGGCATCGCGTCGCAAGAAAAGTCGCACTGGCCGTACCGTATGTGACGGTATTTAAAGCGTAAATCTTAAAAGGTTCAAATGCATTATCACGCCAAAGTATTTTTTGCAAGTACCAGTCAGCTGGATGGACAACCACCTGTCTATACATTTTCTCGACGTCAGCCGTTAAGACGTATTTATGTTGTCTGAACCAAAGAAGAATAGACAACAGATCATCCTGAATGGTAGGTCCTACCATCTGTATGTCATTAAAGGTATACACCCGAAGTAGGGCGACTTGCATTAAACACTGCACGAAATTTAGTATTAGTATTACTTCTGCGTAAAACGCCGTGATGCGGTATAAAATTACCACTGTTGTTTAGCTCACGTTTACATTCTGTCACACAATCACAATTACTAGCATGAGTACTTTTATTACTAATAGTCGAATTATTGTCTTTATTAAACTTAGTTACACTCTGACTCTGAGCCTGTGCTAAATATTTATAATACTTCGACTCAAACTCGGATCGCTCGGAGAACTGTACCTGAACATCTTCAACAATGCATTCTAAACGCGTCTGTATTCTAAACCTCATCGTATTGTTCATACAAGGATTCAATCTTACCCAGTCGCAATTGTATCTCAGTTACATCGGACTCATTCAATGTTTTAACATTGAAGGCATCGAAATAATGAATAAAGGTAGTTAATCGGCCTTTAAAGCTCCCTCGCTTTTTCATTAATTCTCGTTCCTCTGACATTCTGGGAGTCGAGTGCAGTCAACCTGGAATTTATACAATAGTCAGGTTAAACAAACAATTGAATAATGATGATGATTAACAGAATTCATAGTAACTATGGCTAGTATAACTTATAATTAGGTAGGTACATAATTTAATACTTGTTACATGCTTATAGCAAACTGATGGAATTTCATTTCGAAAAAGCATTCAGAATCTCAACATGAAATCTTTCCTATGACACAATTCTAAATTATTTTAAATAATAAAATAAATTCGATACCATGTAGAATTTTTGTTTTGTTAAAATGTTTGTGTTAGTGTCGTACCAGTAAGAATTTTATTTTTCAAAGCGAAAAGACGGAATAAGAAGAGATGACAATTGTATTTGATGATTTCTTAAACTGGAAGATACGCTTCAAGACCATACCGTAATTTAGACAAGGGAAATTTTATTTGCGAATAAAACTTTAAGATTATGGTAAATGTTTCTTAAATGTTGTGCTTTATACAACGAATTAGGTTGTTAAAAAATAATTTAAATGAATCAAATATTTTATACCAAAATGGTATATAATATTTTTTTTAACTGAACTTACCAAAAGAAGTATTTGATTTTTTTTCGGTGTTAACCTTATTGTTTCTTATATACGAAATGGTATTCATAGTTTTAGTTGAACGATAACTAATACAAAATGGATAATATAATACAAAACATTGTTATCGACATAGCAAATGGGGTTTGAAAAGAATTTAACGTTCATATTCTTTATTTAAAATTGATATTTCGATTAATTCGTTGAAAGGATTCTTAAAATATTATAAAATTCCGATCCGAAGGTACGATTAGATAATTGAATTATTTACGCCAAGTAACTCAACGTTCAGTTCACTGATCAAATTAGTTATAGTAAAAATAACAAGATTAAATTCGTAACTAATAGCATAATAAATTTATATCGAGTACAAATTGGCAGATTAAACTATTTCGAATTAAGATTTGGATTATATATTTATATTTTAGAAGAAATACAAGATTAGCTAACACTGAGTTATAACACTATAAGCCCGCTTACGCGGAGAACATCGCGCTCCTGACTCGGAATTTATTATTATTTTTTATTAGCTTTAATTACAATATGTTATGCCAGTGTTGTATTAGATTTGATCCAGTTAACTTGTATATTTTGTAAATAAATATTTTTAATAACGTCGTTGTCTGCCAATACACAACTATTGCTTTTTTATAATACTCATATTTGCTCCGATAGACAAGACTCAAAAAAGGGAATATAAAAAAAGATATAAAATCGTTAATAATGCACACACGTCTTTATAGTCGGTAAAATTTTCTGAAATTCTTAAAAATATTCATAAGATATAGCTATGCTAGCGCATTACTCTATTAATACTAACTTGACAAATTTTCTTTTTTAAGTAATAAACCATTTGATTGAGCAAAGAATATTTTTTCAAGAAGCTTTTCGTAAAAGCAAAAATATTAACCCCTTAAAAAGTATTGTTTCATATTTTTTAAGTAAAACTCATATATAAAATATTTGTAGTCAAATATTGAATTTACTTTGTAATTTTTGAAAATTTTAAATAGAGAAATATTATGCCAGTCAACAAATACAAAGATTCCACATTACCTATGAGGTAGGTACTTGTGTATTGGGATGCGTTCCCGTTATGTAATGTGATAGGATCCCCGGTAGGCCTATACCACGAAAAAATTGCCAGCATATAACTAAGGACAAATTGTTGATTTTTCAAAAATAATATTTATTTATTTTTCAAATATATCAAATTCAATTTCATATCATAATCAATAACATTTTGAAGACTTTGATTTTTTATTTATGATAATTTTTAATTTATAAATTTCAACTTTTTGCACCCCTCCCCAATCTCATCTGAACTCTGGCTGCTATGGTAACCGTTGTCATAGTATCCGTTGTCATAGTATCCTTTGTCAAGGTAATCATTATCATGGTAACTGTGGCTATGGCAAACATTGGTATGATAACTGTTACAATGGTAACCGTTGCTATAGTAACTCTCGTCATGAAACCTCTGTAGCTATAAAGCCGATTGACTTGAAATTTGTTGAAATCCTTTGGGATAGGAATTCCGTAAAATACGTTCTTTGTAGACGTCTACGTCACAAAAGAAGTAACTATGTAAAATTTTAAGTTAATCGGACAGATATTTTCGGAGATTAAGTACGTACGAATCGGGACATGTACGATATAATTGCTCTTTTCTAAGAGATTGACCCCGATGAAACTTCGATTTTTGTTGCGAAGGAACTGCACATTTACCTCCGGTGACCATTGATCACCTAGATGCAACAAGGTTCTTAAAAGGATATTGTTCTAATGTAGAAAGAAATAAAAACACTGCAAGATACATGCTTAACATTAGATCACTTTGAGAAAATTAAAAGTGAATTACAAGATTTTAAAAACTATCAGTTGATACTACTTATGACTGTTACGTGAATAAAAAGCGTGACGGTAGTTGTGTGATAAATAGTTATTGTATGGATAGCGGGCCTACCGGCCTACCGCACGTTGCAGAAATTAATAATACTTCGATAATTGGAGACCGCTCAAACAAAAGCAAGTCACCTGACAGGGGCGATCTTATGTCGTCTTTGTCGCACGCCGAAGCCGCTCGGCATTCCGTCCCACGCGAACTAACGCATAACGAAAAGGAAGCTAGACTTGCACCGGCCTCCATCACTGCGGTTTCGAACAATGACACACAAGCTGTTAAACAAGATGGCCTCAGCGTTCTGGGCGGCACTGCGGTTTCGAACAAAGACCTATGACGACCTCAGTACCTTAGCCGTAAGCGCAGGGGTGCATCAGGAAGTGTTGTCGGCTAAGCCGATGAGATTGGAGACTTTGGCGGGTCTTGGAAGAAGGAGAAGCGATATCTTGAGTGGGAGTTAGTACAAAGGAAAAGACATAGAAATCGTTTTAGTACATATGAAGGTAAAGCTACAACCAGTATAAATGAAAAATTTAAGGCTGCGTGCGGATGCTAAAATTTTGTTATTTATAAACAACGTATCAAAAGAGACTACGGATAGTGACATAACTAATTACATTTTTGATAGATCGCAGGTTAAAGTTATTCCTTTTAAAATAAATGTAAAGAAGCCTAGAAAATACAACGCGTATAAAATTGACATTCCGAAAACTAAGTTAGCCGTCTTTCTTAAGGATAATTTTTGGCCGGAGGGTATTACTTACTTTATTAGGGTATTAGGTACTTTCCGAAAATTTATTGACTTTAAGATGAAAAAAGATGAAGAACGCATTAATAAATAATAACAATACGGAAACATGTACCCGTAACGGTAACTTTCAATTGTAAGTCGATTAAAAGATCTATAGACGGAGTGAGAATGTTATGTCGGAGTGCTGATATTGTAGCTTTGCAAGAAACTTGGTTATTTCCCCATGACCTGTCTTTCTTGGGATCGGTGGATGGGGATTTCAGCAGTACAGGAACATCGGCTATAGACACAGTTGCTGGTCTTATCTCAGGACGTCCCTATGGGGGAGTAGCGTTTCTGTGGAGATCTAGTGTTTCTCCGTGCGTGTCTGTGGTTGAGTGTTCTAACCCTCGCATTTGTGCTATCAATATATCTTTTAGCGATAAATCTATAGTTGTATGTAGTGTATATATGCCAACCGATAGTCGTGAAAACCTGGCGGAGTTTACGGATTGTCTTAGTGCACTTACTGCAATTATTGACGAGTGTGCTGTGGAGTCAGTTTTTATGCTGGGTGATTATAATGCCCATCCGTGCGAGTTGTTTTATAGTGAGTTACAAAATTTTTGTTCAGAGCAGTCATGGATTTGTGCGGATGCACATGGCAGTAGGAGATGGTTGGATCACTGTGTCGTTACCGAGGCAGCGTGGCAATGTATCAGTAGTGTTTCTGTTAAGTATGATATGTATTGGTCCGATCTCCCGCTAACCATTAATTGTAATTTATATTTACCTTTGGGAAAGGAGAAATTGAATAAAATTGTATTTATATAATTTAATGGGGAAATAGAAGCAAAGAACAATCTGATTATTATTTTAATATATGTAACGATCAATTAAAACATGTTATCTTTGCAAATGAGTGTGAAAACTGTTTCAAAAAGATCTGTCATGATAAAAGTCATAGATGCATTATCGATAATTTGTATAACAGTTTGATATCAATATTGTCTAAAGCAGCTACAGTTTCTCACGACATTAAGGGAGATAACTCGAGAGCTCGTTTGCCACATAGGCTAAGAGGCTGAAATACTCACGTAAGTGACGTGCATAGGGAAGCTAGGTCTAAGTTTCTTATGTGGGTTTGGTACGGCAAACCCAATAGTGGTACTCTGTTTAATGAATTGGTAACTATTCGTAAAATTTTTAAAAGTAGACTGAAATGGTGTCAAAAACATCAAGAACAAATAAGGATGGATGCGCTTGCCACTCATCACAGTAAGGGTGATTTTGGAAAATTCTGGAAATCAACGAATAAACAAGTTCTAGACCTGTGCTGCCGGCAGTCATAGATGGTGCAGGTGAGCCTAAAATTATTGCTAACCTTTTTAAGGATAAGTTTACTGTGCAATTCTCACGTAAATCGCCGGAGAGGGTGCCTGATGTTGATTTTAACTTCAAACATATTACTTCTGTAAACGCTAAATCGGTTACAAAAATTATACAGTCGATGACTAGAGGCAAATCGCCTGGCCACGATAGTCTCAGCATCGAGCACCTGCAGCACGCGGGGCCTCACCTGGCCGAGGTGATTGCCTATCTCTTTAATTTGTGTATCGTACACTCCCCTAAATTTGATGGGAAGGGTTGTGGTACCGATAGCCAAAAACAAGACAGGAGATTCGGCTAACAGTTCAAATTATAGGCCTATTTCATTAGCTATTATCATAGCCAAGGTTCTTGATAGTGTGTTAAATGCTCAGTTAGATAGTTATCTGCACATTCACGAACTACAATTTGGATTTAGATCTCAGTTATCCACGGAAAGTGCAATTCTGAGTTTAAAGCATGCTGTCGGGTATTACACGAAAAGAAGCTCTCCTGTTTATGCCTGCTTCTTGGACCTGTCTAAAGCTTCCGATCTGGTCGTATACAATATCTTGTGGGAAAAGTTACAACAAGTAGGAATGCCCACAGAACTTATTTCTTTGTTTAAATATTGGTATGATAATCAAGTAAATTTTGTGAAGTGGGCAAACGAGTACTCGGAGCCGTATAGGTTGGAATGTGGGGTAAGACAAGGAGGTTTGAGCTTCCCTAAGCTTTTTAACCTCTATATCAATGCGCTGATTAAGAGGCTGAGCGGCATGAGTGTCGGATGCCATATCGGTGGCGTTTGTTTTAATAATACTAGTTACGCAGATGACATGGTGCTGCTAGCTCCCTCAGTCAGTGCTATTAGAAAGATGCTGGCTTTTTGCGAGTCATACGCTGAAGTGCATGGATTGGTGTACAATAACAAGAAAAGTGAATATCTGATCTTCAAAGCTGGTAACAGACTACCGGAAAATGTGCCACCAATTAAGCTCAACGGGGCAAATCTTGTTAGAGTAAACCAATTCAAGTATCTAAGCCACATTGTCTCAGAAGAGCTAAAGGACGATTTAGAAATTGAGCGACAGCGCAGAGCGTTGTCGATCAGGGCGAACATGTGGGCTCACAGATTTGCCCGTTGTTCAACTCCAGTTAAGATCACGCTTTTTAAAGCCTACTGTACTTCTTTTTATACGAGCAGTCTGTGGGTCAACTATAATCAGAGGTAGTATAACGCCTTGCGTGTTCAATATAATAATGCCTTCAGGGCATTGCTGAGGCTGCCGCGGTACTGTAGCGCCTCAAGTATGTTTGCGCACGCAGGGGTCGACAGTTTCCCGGCCATTCTTCGTAAGAAAGCTAGCTCTCTTTTAAGGCGAGTGCGCGGCAGCCGCAACAATATCTTGAGGGACATCGCTGATAGCGGGGACTGTCCGCTGATCGAGCACTTGTGTGACATTACAAGGTCACTATTAGTTATTAAGTACGAGGGCCAAACTGAAAGTTTTTAGAACTGGCCACTTAAAAGCATTATATTAAAAAAAATAATTTAAATTTTGAAAATAGAACTCTTTACCAATATTATTGATTGTACATTTCATTCATTTGTCATTTGTTTTACGATTTGGCGGCAAATTGAAAATTGTCTGTGCACGTCAGAATGAATTTAAGCCGAGAAAATTTTCGTGCAATGATTTTTTATGACTTTCGACGTCATTTAAGTCAACAAGAAAGTTATGATAGACTTCGATTGGCTTTTCACGATGAAGCCCCATCTCGTGCCACAGTTTACAACTGGTTTAATGAATTCAAACGTGCCGTGGGACGGCCTTCTACAGCGACGACTGAAGATAACATCAGTGTTGTGCGGCGTATGATAGAGACTGACAAAAGAGTGACTTATCAGCAGATTCGGACAAGTCTAGGCATAGGTATGAGTCAAGTGCACAAAATCCTCCATGAACATTTAGCGGTCAGGAAGCTTTGTACCCGCTGGATACCGCATAATTTGACCGAGGCTCAAAAACTCCGCCGTGTTGATTGGTGCCGAGAAATGATCCAAAAATTTAAAGGAGGTGACTCAAATGCTGTGTTCGACATACTAACGGGTGAGGAAAGCTGGATTTACTGTTATGATCCGGAAACCAAAAGACAGTCTGCTCAGTGGGTGTTTCCTTCCGAAGAGTTGCCAACTAAAGTGAAGAGAGGTCGAAGTGTTGGAAAAAATATGGTGCCCTCGTTCTTCGCAAAGACAGGTCATTACGCAACAGTAGTCTTAGAGGATCAGAAAACGGTTAATGCAGAGTGGTATACTAACAATTGTTTGCCACTTGTCTTGGAAAAAGTTCGAGACAAACGACCTCGCAGCAGGATCCTCCTTCATCACGACAATGCCTCGTCGCACACCGCCAGGCAAACGATCGACTGTTTGGTGACCTCAGACGTGGAATTACTGGGTCACCCGCCGTATAGCCCCGACCTCGCACCCTGCGATTTTTATTTATTTCCGAAAATAAAAGAAAAACTTCGAGGAAAACGTTTTATAGACGCCGAAGAAGCAGTGGCTGCTTTTCAAAACGCCGTCGAAGAGACCCCTAAGGCCGAGTGGGCAAGGTGCTTTTCTCAATGGTTCCATCGAATGCAGCGAATGTATTGATGTAAATGGACGCTATTTTGAAAAGTTACAATAAAACTAATAACTTGCTAGAATGCTTAGTTTTTGATTTTCTAAGAACTTTCAGTTTGACCCTCGTACTAACACTAGAGATTAAACTTTATGTAAAAATTACTAACAATTATGGACCTTTTGTTGTCCGATGAATAAAGATTTTTATTTATATTTTATTTTATTTTAAGTGATGAATCAGTGAGTGGTAAATCGCTTATATATATATATATATATATATATATAAGCTAAGAATGAATTACTAAGTATGTGTTATCAATCTACATATATATATGTATATTACAGAAATAGTGCAGGTATTTTATACAAAAGAAGTATTTTATTTTTATATGTTAATAGATATAAAGTTAAGTTATATTACATTGAGAGAATTGTGTTATTCGAATATATTATCGTGAAGGGTTATTATTATTATTATTTGTCGTCTTTTAATCACTTCTAACACTTAATTGTTAAGGAGCAAGTTAAAATATTTACTTTTTACATTAGGAAGTGTAAAATCGATGCATTTAGTTTTTTTAGCATTTAAGACTAAATTATTAATTTCGAACCAATGCAGGACTCGTAACAAAGTACTGTTTACTTCGTCATAATTAATCCTATCACGCTCAACTTTAAAAATAAGCGAGGTTTCATCAGCAAAAAGTACAACAAAACAGAGCAAGTCATTAATATAAAGTAAAAAGAAAAAAGAAGCCCAGAATAGATCTTTGTGGAACACCCATCTTTAGGTGAGAATCAGATTTAGAATTAATTTCGTAAGCTGTCTGGACTCTTTGATTCAGGTAAGAGGCAATAAGATCCATAGTGGTTGAGTTTGCACAGCACTGTTTTATAGTTCACGCAATCAAAGGCTTTGGATAAATCGCAAAATACGCCAATTGCATTTTTCAACTTCTCACATGCATCTTAAATGTACTCAAGAAGCGTGGCACCCGCATCAGTCATTGATGTGTCCTTGGTGAAACCATATTGTTCACTATGCATGATCCCATTGAAGATCCCCGGAGCATGATTCCATTGCCTCTTACCATATAAACTACATAATTTTTCTCTGCTTCTATATATTCCTACGGCAGTTCAACCACTAAATTTAATTTCTAATTATTTACTTATTTTTTTTGGCTTAAAAAATATTATAAAATTCATGTAACAAAAAATCTAAAACTTTATTATAAAGTTTTTTTTTTTTGAATATTATCAGTTACAATTTTCTTTAAGCACTGTTTGCCCAACTTTTTTTTAAAGTAAGGATTCTAGTTTTCGTAATTAGTCTGCAAGTAAATATTCAACTTGAATTTGATAAATATTGTAAGTCGATCAAGGATAGCTTTTCGGCAGGCGTTAATCGACCTGGCAATATATAGATAATGCAAATTTGAAGTCTTCTTTATAAAATTTAAAGAGATGTTAAAAGTCACTGAGTAAATTAAAATAATCATAGAAAAAAACTAAGCAAACAAATGAAATACAAAGAATAAATATATATTTTTTATTTTATTCCTTCGGAATAATAACAGATTCATCTTCTAATTTGACCAGAGAGAATATAGCATATAAATATTGTGTAAGTATCTTTTACTAAGCTGTAAGTTAATAAATAAACTCACGATACATAAAAAAGCAGCAGCGCCGCGGATTCCTCCTCCATTACACACCAATGTCAAGATATCGGAATGAATCTAATATAAATGTCAGAATCGGAATTTTCTTCAGTTTCATTTACCTAACCTCAGCAAAGTTATTTGAGATATTCGATTTGTACTTGTTTCACACAATTTTCAAATATATTTATTTCAGTTTTACAAATAACATTCAATGAAATATATGAACTTTTCATAATATTCGTCTTATTTCTTATCTAATTTTACAATAAAGGTGATGAAAGTTTAAAAGGTTTTTTTTGTCTTAGTTTTTATATATGGAGTTTAGTATTAAAAGCTTGTTTACATAATATAATCTGTTTGAATATTGCAGGTTCGTTAATTTTAGACCATTCCATTTAGTTAAAATCAACAATAAAGTTTATATCGTACAGGATAATTCAATAATTCAAAGTATTTACAAATAAAGGGGCAGTGTTATTTGGTATTGAATAATATTATACAGAGGGAAGACAATATGTTAAGAATATATATTTTTTACATTATTATTGAATATTACCGATATAATGGTAATGTTCAATAATAAAGTAAAAAAAAAATAACTATGAATACTTTAAACCGATTTTAGAAAAGGGGGGGGGGGAGATTTACAACTTCATTAAATATCACTAAGGAAAAGAGGGTTGAAACGTTCATCACTTGATTAATTAACAACCCCTAACATTTAGAAGAGATCTTTGAGTTCAGGTCTAAAATAGTCCTAAAATATTTGGTTTTATGTAACTTCCCAATTGAGATCAATAACCGATTACTTAAAACATAATTTCCTTAAGAATTATGAAATTCCCTTTAATTTTATATCACCACCTTCAAAAAACAAATGTTATTAACACCATAACAATTTATTTTTAAAATGTTTGTAATCTTTCTGGGTCTTAGGTTTTTTCTATAAAGGTTATGATATCTTTGTAGTACTATATAAATAAAATAGACTTAAGTTTTGTCTTTTGCTTTAGAATAGTGTTGTTATATGATTCATTATTTCAATTTAATTACAACAATAAATTAACATATTAGTCCTTACATATGGAATTAGCGTTTGGTGTGGGAGGAACAAAAAGTCGAATATTTTTTTTATATATTGCCTATGTATTTTTGCCATTTCATAGTTAGTTAATTGATCCCTTTACCAAAAAATCAATCCGGACAGGAATCAATATAACTTTAATATACTTTTTTTATATACTTAATATTTACACTATACCTTATATAGATATATGTATTTATTTATGTATATGTATATATAGATATATATATATATATATATTTTTTTTTTCTATAATTTACTGTACGTTCAATTTGACTACTACCACAGTATATCCTTAATCTAAAGGTTCCCTGGTAGAGATCGCTTTTAAGCGATAAGGCCGTCTTTTTGTATATTAATTTGTGTTTGTGTTATTGTGTTTTCTATTTGTAACGTGAAAATTAAAAATATTTGTTTTTCTGGTGTGCAATAAACTATATTTATTATTATTATTATTATAATCTTTGATGCGGTTTGGACTGTCACATCGGAATTGAATTATTTCCTTTCAAGAAAGTTATCCAGATTTCGAAAAAAATGGTAATGGTATACTATTGGAGAAATGTTGAAACTCTTCTAATTTGTGCAGAGTGTGGTCTAGCATCGCGAAGTAGCGGTGGCGTAGAGCGGTTGACCAGCCTCGGTTGTTTAGCAACTAGCTTTTCCATTACGGTTTACAATTGCTGATAAAAGACATCAGCCCTTATCGTCCCGCAAGATTTGAGAAAAGTGTAACAAACGTTATAGCGGCACTAGTCCAGCAAACGCAAACAAGTCACTTTTTTTGGGTCATTTTTCGCTTGGCGCCGGATCTGGCTGGCTTGCCTAGGTCCAGTTGTTGCATTGAGCGCTTATCCAATTATCCATAGTGGAACTCCTACTCGTAAATAATGCGATATTTCACGTTTTCCATTTTGTAAACTGAGTGACGCAAACAGAAAAAAAAACAAATGAATGACGGTTAACGAAACATAAATACATGTGTAACTAGCTGTATAAATTTGAATTTTGGAATTCCTAACCAAATAGCAGACTCTTTGGTTAGGAATTCCAAATTCAAATTTGTGATTAATGTGGCCAGTACGACAAAACGCCAATTTCATATATAAGGTCGAAAGACCTAAAATAAAAATCTTTTACTACTTGTTTTTTTTTTTTTTTTTAATTTATTCATTTATTTAAAAGGATTTTACAAAAACAATTTATTCTCTCCAAGCTGTTATGCTTAACGGCGAGACGCGCTCGTTATTACAAAAAAAAAGTGTTTTTAACAAAAATAACAATAAATGCATTATTGTTATTTTCATAACATAACATAACATAACATGATTTCACACAAACATTCAATAACAATTATCACCTCACTACATTACAGGTTTGTTTCTCGATGACGATCATTCTTTTCTTCATCGAGAAACCAATCCCTTAACTTTAACTTTAACAATTTTCTACTTATTTTATTTTTCTGTCTTAGCATTACAATTCTATTGAATAATTTTGGTACCATATATTTAAATGATCTTTCCCCATAGTAGTTTTTTACTTTTGGCAGAAATATTTTTTTGTCAGTTACTCTTCGCGTATTATATTTATTTTTTACTAATATTTTATGTTCTTCCTTGTAATAATAAAAATTCAAAATATCTTTATTCAAGTAGGCATTTACACGCACTTTTGAATCGTCAATTATTACAATACAAAAAAAGGTCAGTGTAGTCCGTCCGTAAGCAAGCTACCACCGGCTCGGAATGCTGCTCTGTTGAGAAGAGCCGGCCAGAAACTCAACAGTTGCTCTTTTCAAAAGAAATATAACAATAGGTGATGTATATTATAATATAATATAAATCCTGCAAATGATTCAACAACTTAAGTTCCACATATTTCGATCCACTAAAAACTCTTGAACGTTATAATAAGCTTTATTTAACAATAAACTTTTGATTTTACATTTAAAACTAAGAAATGGAAGGTCTAAGATATCTTGTGGAACTTTATTATATATGCGTATACTCAAACCCATGAAGGATTTATTAACTTTTTGAAGCCGAAACTTTGGCGTTACGAGTTTGTTTTTATTTCTCGTATTTATCGCGTGTCTGTCACTGTTTTTTATATAACTATTTAAATTTTGACGTATATATAAAATGTTATTAAATATGTATTGGGAAGCGCCTGTAAGAATACCTATTTCTTTAAAAACATCTCTCAGAGAATCTCTAGCTTTTAAGTTATAAATAGCCCGCACAGCTCTTTTTTGTAAAATGAATATAGAATTAATTTCGACAGCACTGCCCCATAATAAAATACCGTAAGATAAAATGCTGTGAAAATAACTAAAATAAACAAGTCGAGCCGTATTTATGTCCGTTAATTGTCTAACTTTTCTAATTGCAAAGACGGCGGAGCTGAGTTTGGCTGCGAGTGTTGAGAGATGGGGGTTCCACTGGAGCTTTCTATCTAATGTTAAACCTAAGAATTTTGTTGAGTCAATCAATTCTAACACTTCATTGTTAAGGAGCAAGTTACAATTTTTACTTTTTACATTAGGAAGTGTAAACTCTACGCATTTAGTTTTCTTAGCATTTAACACTAAATTATTAATTTCGAACCAATGCAGGACTCGTGACAAAGTACTGTTTACTTCGTCATAATTAATCCTATCACGCTCAACTTTAAAAATAAGCGAGGTGTCATCAGCAAAGAGTACAATGTCACACAGACCCTTAACAAAAAAGGGCAAGTCATTAATATAAAGTAAAAACAAAAAGGGGCCCAGAATAGATCCCTGTGGAACACCCATCCTTAGGTGAGAACCAGACGATTTAGAATTATTTACGTAAACTGTCTGGATTCTTTGATTCAGGTAAGAGGCAATAAGATCAAGCGCAGCGCTACGTACACCGTAGTGGTTTAGTTTGCATAGTAACGTCCGATGGTCCACACAATCAAAGGCTTTGGACAAATCGCAAAACACCCCAATTGCATTCTGCGACTTCTCCCACGCGTCGTAAATGTGCTTAAGAAGCGCAGCACCCGCATCAGTCGTTGATTTTCCTTTGGTGAAACCATATTGTTCACTATGCATGATCCCACTGCTATACATAAACTCTGAAATCTGATTTAAAATTATTTTCTCGAAGACCTTACTCAAGGTCGGTAAAACCGAGATAGGCCTATAATTTTCGGGATCCAATCTATCGCCACTTTTAAACAAAGGAACTATTTTACTGTTTTTCATCAAATCTGGAAATATACCGGTTTCGATACATTTGTTAAAAATAAGGGATAATTGAGGGGCAATATCATTTATAATAGTACTAAGCAATTTAACTGACATACCCCAGAGATCACCGGTTCTCTTCGAATTTAAGGTTCTAAATGTGTTAACTATTTCATCTGATGAAACAGGTTTAAAAGCAAAATATTTATTATTGACTTTAACATTTTTGTTCAATTCTGCGATTGCAACAGATGATGAGGAATTTAAATTACGTGTGACTGTTATTGGGATTTCAGTAAAAAAGGTCTCAAAAACAGCCGCCACCTTTGATTCTTTATTTATTTCAATATTATCAATTTTTAACTTTATAGGTCCATTGGAAGCCCTAGATTTTCCAGTAAAGCTAGATAAAACATCCCAAGTTGCCTTTATTTTATCTTCTGAATTTAAAATTTTATTTTTTATATAAATGGACTTGGCTTGTACGCAAACGTTCTTAAATATTTTAGAGAAATTTCTGACTCTATTTAAGAACACCGGATCATGATTCCATTGCCTCTCACCATATAAATCATATAATCTTTCTCTGCTTCTATATATTCCTACGGTAGCCCAATCACTAAATTTAATTTTAAAGTATTTCGTAAACGTTTTTGGCTTAAAAATATTATTAAATTCATTTAACAATAAATCGAAAACTTTATTATATAAATTGTTCGGATTATCATTGGTTACATTTTCTTTAACCACTATTTTTGCAACATTTTTTTTAAAAGTGAGCATTCTATTTTTTGTTATTGGTCTACAAGTGAATTTTTGGGGTCTTGCAATTTCATGATTAATTAAGAGAGAAAATTGTTGACCACAGTGGTCTGAACTTAAATTCGATATTATCCTCTCTTCATATACGTTACAGTGACAGAACACATTATCAATACAAGTCGCGGAAACACTAGTTATTCGAGTAGGTTCCGAAAAGACGTTTAACAGGTTATAGGATTTAAACAAATTTAATAAACGAACACTACACGAAGTTACTTGTAATATATCTATATTGAAGTCGCCGCACACTATCACCGATTTGTTTTTATTACAAAGTGTTGTTAAAATATCCTCCATTTTATTTTCAAATTCATCAAAGTCTCCAGAGGGGGGTCGGTACACGCATAAGATAATATATTCATTGAGTTCAATGCAGGACAGCTCAATAATTCGCTCGACAGAGAGCGCCACTATGTCTGAACGAGACTTAAAAACTACATCACTACGAGCTAAGATAAGTGAGCCACTAATATTCTAATCCTATGACGTATTCGACCTTTTTATCTACTGGTAATATTTTGCATACATGAAAAAGCCTATCATAATCTCTGTTGCATCTTTTCTTAACTTTTTTACTAACTAGGACCTTGGTCAGTCTTATTTGTAAATTTCTTATAGATTTTAAATATGTCTTAAACGTTCGTCCGTACACTATAAGGCCGTAACTTAGAAGCGAGTCGGCGAGTGCGAAATATACTATTCTTAACGTGTGTTTATTTAGCACTGGTTTTAAATGATAAAACTTACATAACACTGATCTTAAACGATTATAAATATAATTAACATGTATCTTCCAATTGAAATGGTTATCGATATTTAGACCTAAGTACTTAAATTTATGTACATAATCTAGTTTAAGACAGTTGCAGTTTGATTTACTATTATGCAAACATTCATACGTGTGCCCTATTATATCAAGATGTTGTGTTTCAACGTGCTTAGCTCTTTGGTTGTATGGCGAGTATATATGCATACATTTTGTTTTATCTGTATTTAATATAATTCCATTGTCATGTGCCCATTTACAGATACTTTCGAAGTCTTCTTGTATATATTTTTGAACATCCGTTATCTCCTTTGACGCATAAATTAAACACATATCATCTGCATATACAAACATCTGACATTTACTGACTACATTTGACACACTGTTAACATGCATGATATAGCCAACCAGGCCGAACACCGAGCCGGTCGGAACGGCAACTTCAACAGACGCTTCCTCACCAGAGACTCCCGCGACTACCGTGCGAATTCTCCTATCAGTCAAGTAGTTTTTGAACCAATTATTAGTCGGTCCACGAATTCCACATTCTTCCATCGATTGCAATAACATGTCATGGTCCAGGGTGTTAAAGGTCTTTTTATAGTCAATGAAAAGTGGTATTAACTGTTTACCAGTGCCTAAGCATTCATTGATGTGATTGATACTAATCTGCCCGACAATGATTTTCTCGACAATTTTATTAATAACAGATAATATTGCTATAGGCCTATAATTAATGTAATTAGAGTGACTACCGGGCTTATATATAGGAAGTATTATTGCACACTTTAACTTATATGGATAAATACTCTCAGACATAGACATATTTATAAAATTAGCTATAATAGGACTTAACTGTTTACATAAATACTTAACGTCCTGTACCCGTATTCCATCTAACCCGGGCGATTTATCGCACGACAACATATTAATTATTTTTTCTACGTCCAATGCACTTACTTTAATAAATTTAAAACTAACATCACATGGATTCACATATTGTTTCCTATCTAAAAATTTTACTTTACACACCTGTTTGATACCCTGTATTTCTTTTGTAAATATATTAGAGAAATTGGAACAAATTTGGTTAATACTATCTTTTTTACCTAAATGTTTTTAGTATAATATCATCTAAACTAACTTTATTCCGCCGCAACCACAAATTAATATTTTTCCATATTTTTCTGAAATCACCGTCACATTTTTTTATTTTCGTCTGTCGATATTTATTTCTAGCATCATTTAATAATTTAGATAACTTATTTCTAAACTTCATATATTCTAATCTCTTACACATATTTCTTGGCTCCGCTTTCCAAATTCTGAATAAATGATCCTTACTCATTATCAGTGAATATAAATATACATCTATCCATGGTTGTTTTGTTCTTTTATCACGTAAACTAACAGTTATAGTACTATCTTTGTAAATCTGATCGAATACTGCACATAGTGTTTGAAATAAAATTAAAGGACATTTAATTAGAAGTAGTTGCGTCCAGTCATATTCGCCGAGTTTCTGTTTCACACTTTTATCACTTATACGTACACTACTACACTTAATAATTTTTGTGTCTTTTTTACTCACACGTAAATCCAAAGCTAGCCCTACTGCATGGAGTGCATGGTGATCGGAGATGCGCGTCTCGAGGACGAACGCCGCCGAGCCGCCCTCGCCGCGCCGCGTCCCGCTCGCAGCCACACGTGGTCCAGACACGACGTCTCGTGCCGACCGTCCACGATCGCTTCGCGCGTTGTTTCCGCGCTCGGTATTACACAGTACACACTGTAGACCGAGTGCACACATACTGTGTTTGTATTTGGTGATTGTTGGATTTACCGCGTCACATAAGATGTTTATATTCGTGTCACCAATTACAACGACGTTGTCGCGTGCCGTTATTGATCTTATGATAGTTTTCAATTGTTGAATAAATAATAATTTATTGGTGCTAGGTGGTCTGTATATGGCAATTATATGTGTCATACTGTTTCCGACACTGAGTCGACCATGTAGCATTTCTACAGCTTTAGTATTAAGTTTTAGGGCATCGAATTTTAATTTTTCCTTAGAGTATATCAATATTCCTCCTCCTCCCGTTATTATTATATTCTGGTATTTTGTAAAACGACAGTTCATCTTTTGTAATATTTATTTCAGTTAATATGTCTATTTTATCCATTTTTTTATTCAATAACACTAGTAACTCGTTGAAGTGTTTTCTAAGTGATCTTATATTTAAGTGTAAAATGTGCGTACATCCAATATTTTTATTTAAATCTATATCCAATTCACCTATACTATAATATCTTTTAAACTTAAAATCATTATAAAAGTCATCCGTAGTATCGAATGTTAATATTAAGGAAGTCAGCTGGTGTGTACCCTTTGACTTATGTGCGGAATTTATTTGTTATCGTCGATGTTATTTAAATCTTCTTCCGACCGTATATTATATTTTTTTTTATCTTTACTGTTTTTATTAACAAGAATATTGAAATTTTGAACCCAACTATATTGAAATCCTTTCGGTTTTAATTTGTTTCTCACAGTCCACAGGAGTTGGCGTTTATATTTTGGTAGATCTTCGTTAATGAATACTCGTTTGTCAGAGCCATTGCCGTATACCTTATTGTTATTATCATTATACCCTTCTTCGCTGCCATCCATTTGTTACGGGCAGTTTTAGATCGAAGTGTAACTAGTATGGTTTTCAGTTTTGTAACGTCCGGGTTATCTTGTCCTACCCTCCTAGCTTCTTCAATATCATTTGGGTTTAAGTCTAACTTTTTTGCCAATTCTTACACCACCACCACTACACTACTTTCATTACTACGCATCTCTAATCCACATATCTCAATATTTTTTTCTTTTTCTCGCATCTGTATCTCCTGCACCCAGTAAGATTAGAGCTCATTTAATTTTACATAATTTTTTGAAATGGTTTCGGAAACAAAATTAATTATTATAATAACTTTAAGTCAAAAACAAAAAAAATTGGTTATTTTTTATTTCCACAAGACATTTTAACGACGAATAACACTACTGCGGTAAAATGGGTTACATTGGACATTTCCGAATTTGAAACGAGTTATCTTTCCCAGACTAAACGTTATTTCCTTTTATATCACACCGTTACCTTTAACCCTTCACCTTTACCCGGATCTACAAGGTTTTATCGATACTAATCGTTTCTCTTTACATTGTTTTCTTCTTACGATGAAATTCCATTTAAAATTCAAGTAATTATAATACAGTAAGTAATTATAATGTTTATAATTTATTTGAAAGTTTGAGAAAACATTTTCAGAATGGGTATGGAACCAAAACCCTACTGTTATTTTATAAATATTACCACTCACACGAATTTTATATATAGTTGTTACACATAATGTTTATTTAATACTGTCAATGTCAATGAACTTGTATATCAATTAAAATTTTGAACTACTTTGTCTCGCAGAAGAACAAAGATATTTAAAAGAAAAAGGTTTAAATTTTTTATTATAACAATTCGGACAAAAACTTTTTGTAAAAGAAAATACAATAGATACCTAAAAACTTATTAAACTAAGTGGAAGTGGAAATTAATTGTTCCTTACTGGAATAAAATTAAACGCGTAATTGATTGTACATTGTTACGAAATCATTAAAAAGTTAATTAAAACATTATATATATTAGTTTTCTTATTGAAAAGCCAATAATCATTATAAGTCTATATAAAATAGATACAAGAGATACTTCGCTGTGATAAATTCAGATACTAAAAATCCAATGAAGTTTAATAAAGACGAACATGGAGAGATAAATAAGGATAGTGTGAAGTACAGTGGGAGGTACAAAATACATTTTTAGTAAATGATGTTAGCGATGGTATATATGTTAATTATTGAAAAATATTATTTCAAATACTTTAAATATCGAACTTTATTGGACAGATAATGCACTGTTGGGTTTATGATGACGCTGAAAGTAGTTTATGAGAATTTGGAAATTTTACTAAATAATTAGCAAGGTTCACGAATTACTATAAGACGAACAGCCTTGCATAATATAGTTTTTCTGAAAGATATTTATTTATAGTTACAACAAATCATTAATTTATGTATTAAGTATAGTTTTTTTATGTTAGAGGAAGGTAAACGAGTTTGCGGGTCACCGTTGATATGTGTAATTATCACCTCCGCCCATGAACTCTTGCAACATACGAGGATTTACAAGAGTGTTGCCGGCCTTGGAGATAGGAAAACATGCCTTTTTTGAAAGTACCTATATCGTACCGATCGGGAAATACCGCCGAAGGAAGTTCGTTCCATATTTGAGTGGTAGGAGGGAAAGAAGTCCTTGAAAACCGCACAGTGGAACCGCACAATCTGAACGGTTCTCCGTTGTACGCGGTCAAATCGTGGAAGCTGTTTCCGGTCAATACCGAACAGTATTCATAGAGTTTCTTGTTGGTTCTTCTAAATTGATCTATCCCTGAACATCTTTGAAACCTTACAACTTGTGTGCAATATTGTGTAACAAGTGTAACGTATGCCTATTTGAAATAAAACATATTAATTTTTACTTAAACTTTGAATAATGTTAAAAAAATATCAAAAATATATTAAAGAAACAAATGAATATAGTATAAGTTTAGTGCCATATAAATTACAAATCAATAGAATCATATTATATCGTCTACAAAATTATTTTTTTTTTCTTTATATTTAAACCGAATGCAAATTCAGAAATAAAAACAATATAGTAGACTATGTTTGAGACCTTAGAACATTCCGTCTTATTCGATTTCAAGTTCACTCGAGTTTATCGAGACATCTAGTTACTGAAGTACCGCTCGCACTGTAATCAGATTTGTTTTTAAAGTAACTAGTTATCATTTATTATTCATGACCAAGACCAAAAGAATATTTAAATGATTTTAAAAATGCTATGATAGCACATTGGAAGAGTCTCGACAACTTGTACGTAACCGTGTAATAATGCTTATAATGAACGTAAAACTTTCGAAAATAAGCCTCGCAGTGGCCGTCCGAATCGTCCCTCGTCCGTTAACGACTATTGATGTCCGAAAATTCGATATGCAATTAAAGAATGAGTTACACGAAATCATGACATTAATATTCACGTTTTAACTTTGAAGCGTCGATTAAAATATTATTTTTTGTTTTATATTTTTGAAAATGCTAAAGATGAAATGGACTCCTATTGCATCAGAGTCTTTGTTGAGTTATCATAATCTATTTATCGTTGACGAGTGCAGCTGCAACTGTCTTCTTATGGTTTGCGAACTTGGATAATCGAATAGAATTAAATTAAGCTTTATTTTTATCAACATAATTACAAATTTGGGAAACCTCGGGGTATCATACTGTATGTCCAGTTTCTTCATCTGTGACAGCAGGTGAACGTGGAGCCTGCCACAGCCTTATATTCTTAATGCTTGTTATAACATGGAGAAGTTAGCTGATAATTGTTACCATGTATAGGTGACACAAATCCATTCCTAATTTTATTATACTAATAAAGATAATGTGAGTAAGTTTTTAAAAATGTTTATTTACATTTACAACAAATACAACTAATTTTACTTTACATCTAACTGCAACATTTACTCAGAGGCATTTACACAAAGTAGGGCGTCATTTCTTTTATGTCAATTTTGTGTAACGACAAGAACAAGCTATTTATGGGTGATCTTGCTTAAAAGCTTTTCGTGTCTCCTATAAAGTAAAGTCTCCACTATTGTTTAAGTATTGTATTGCTTTATGTTATATGTACTGGCACGGTTATTTGAAGCGATATTTACACATTTAAAAATTCCTTTTAGACTTTTAAATCCCATTTTTATTTTTGTTTAGACTGCGCCGACTTCTAGTATATTCAAGAAGCATTTGATTGAAAGTAGTTTTAATTAAAATCATAAACGTTCTTATTCGGTGATTAGAATGTTACACCTCACAGCATATTACTTTATTAAGAACAAGCAGAAACATGGGTCGGATTAATTAGATTGTAATTAGAACAACATTGTATATGTAATGGTGTAGTTTAGGAAACTGTGGTTCATTAATTAACATGAAGTACACTGCGATATAAAAGATATAAAAAATAAATTTTTATCTGCATACATTAGGAATATAATCACAGTTGTTAAAAATTTTGCTAGCATATATTTTTATATCTTTTAGTAAAAAAGAAAAAAAAACTTTTTTGAGTGTGGTATTGAAATATATTATGGTATAAGACTAGCAATTTATTTACATAAATTGTTACAAGTGTGTTATCTCATACATTATATATAACATGATGTATAATATCTCAGAAGCAATTGATGTTCTAATAAATGTTGTAAGGAGGTCAGTTCAAAGTATGTTTACTGCGTAACAGACGATTTTTCTGCTTCAGAAAAGATTAAATCATGAATTAAATTTATTTTTACTCATTTTCACAGAATTTATGGGTATATAAAAGTTTAATGAAAATAGTCCGAAATGGCGTACACGTGGCAAACAACAATTTACTATTTGCTACAAAAAACAAATAATGAAAAGATTTAAAACTACTTTTTTAACAATATCAGTTGTGAAGTTTGTAATCGCATTTCAATATACTCGTATACAAAAACATATGATCTAAATTATTAACGTTTTCACTTCTTTCAATTATTTTGCCTTTTTTAGTCTGGTCTATTTGTATACGTAAAAGCATTAAAAAAATTAAGACAAAAATTTGTCTTGCTTTTAAAATATAAATACATAATCTAAATCTTAAATGAAAGTAGTGTAATCTGCCAATTTATATTTTGTAGAATTTGATTATTTGATTGCCTTTTTAGATAAGATTTGAAATCTGTTGTTGTTAGTAGTATAGTAGTTAGTAGGATCAGTGAACTCAACGTTGAGATTCGATGGCCTAAATGACTCATTTATCTTATCGTATCTTCGGATAGACATTTCATAATATTTTGAGCATCCTCTCAACTACTTCGAGGAATATTGTTTAAAATATTCACTGAAATGAAACGCCGGTTTCAACAAACAGATAAATACCGACCTCTCACATTAACATGAATAATTATTGCGAAATAATCAAAACATCAAAAATATAAAATATGACCATTAAATTCTTCCAAAATTATTTTATGTTATTACTGTTTTCTCTGTTTTGTTATCGTTCAACAAAAATTCCATGAGAATTGTGTTATAGAAACAATACGACAATATATAATATTTAATGAAACAGAAAATAAAACGTTATAGACTTCTACCGGTAAGTACGAGTACGACAATTGTAAAATATTTTTATGATATATGAAAATGTTCATAGAAATTAAAATATTTTAACAAACGTATTCGTTATAAGCACTACATTTACCATAATATCAAACTTGTCCTTTCAACTACAATTTCATTTGTCTTAATTAAGATTCGGTCTTGAAACCTTCCAGCTTAAGAAATTACTAATTACAATTCTCACACATTCTTATTTTATTTCTTCGCGTTGAAAGATTAAACTATTACAAAATTAACACACAACAGAACCATAGGAAAGAAATTTCAAATATTTACTGTATAACTTAGTGTATAACTTTTGTTTTTAAATTTATGATAAATAAAATAAATTTTATTGTTGTATTAATTGCATCATGAAACTGCAAATGAGATTCTGAAAATTTAAAAAAATCTAAACAATCGAATAGGCAGAGTTAATTTGAAATTATTGCTACCTTAAAATGGATTTTAAAGTAATATCGAACCTATAACTTCTATTTTAAATTTATTAACAAAATTTATAAAATTTCAGCACTCCGGTATATTATATAGTATTACGAAGAAAATTATTTTTTGGAAGCCAATGCTCACAATGTGAGAGTGACCTCACAATAAATCATCTTTAACAAAAAGCTATTTATATTATGGTTTTCTAGAAACAAAAATATTATTTATTGAGAAAAACAGACTTCTAGTCATCGTAAGGATATATAGGAGAGCCTTTGGTAATCTATCATTTTTATAAAATATTCACAAATAATATATCAGAGTTCACACGCTAATTGAACTCTTTTTTCATTAATGAAAAGTTCCTTAACACTAGGAAGACTTAAATCAGTAACCCGCCCGCGCTGCTCGCCAACCGACCTATATTACTCTCGGCTTAAACAATTAAGAATTCCATCTGTTGAATCAAACTTGGAAATTACTCTTTCAAATTAATACTAACATTACAAACAAATGAAGTTTATAGCAAAACAAACAACAACAAAAGTTAGAAATTTTAGGAATTTAAAAACGGTTGAGTTATATGTCCACGTTCTGTTTACGTAAATTTTAAATAGAATGAGAATGATAATAATTATGAGACTTTCGGAGATCCGAACCGTGGAAGGCTCTACTATTCTTTCCCCTGAGCTAATGCGTCGCAACTTTAACTCTTAAGGAGTTTAGCATCGCTACTACGGCCAGCTAAACGTGCGCACCTCTTTTCATTAGGGTCATTTTCAAGCGTTTTTTCAACTTCAAATGTCAACTTAATTATTACCATAAATTATTATTTATGGTAATAATTAAGTCGATATCCGTAGATTATTATAATTTAATGTAGATTACTTATTTTTCTGTTACATTTAAATGATCATATTTAAACCAAAACTGTAACCTAAAAAAATCCTAAAGTAACTATATTTAAGTTCAATTTTGTAAAAATTATTGATACGAGTATAATGAATAGCGCAACTAAATTATAAAATACGATGTAGCTGTCGCCAACGTCCACACTTCCTTGAATACACCGTTACTCCTCCGGAGATCGAAGTTAAGTACCGTTAGCTTACGTTTTTTTCCGAAACGTTTATGTGTAACAATAACAAGAGACAAAGACCTCTTATTTGTTAAATTTGTTTAATATTTTTAATCTCTATGAATAAAATACAAGGGAAATACTTAAAAAAAACTTATTAATTAATGGAATCACGTAAATATTTCTTTACTTCATAATGCTTCCCAATTTCTTTTTTCAAAGACATTCCAAACTGCACAGCGTCTTAGAAGAAGACGATATGAAGACATCATTAAAACTTGATGTAGAGGAAGCCACAACAACTTCTTTTAGATATATATCTCGCTTTAAATATAAGAACGACTGACTTGAATGCTTTTAAATTGCAAATAGCTCCACATAACACACGAGCCGGGTTTTCAAAGCAATATTACGGGCCTGTAAAAGTCTCCGAGTTCTTTGAAAATGATTTAGGCTGGTATTCATATTCACTATGTCCATACGGCTGCTCATAAAATGCGATAATGGGCATTTGTATTAAATATGCGAAATCAATCTTTGACAGTCTTAGATATCACATAACTTTTTACACATATTCCCATTTTTCAAAAGGTTAAAGATGTCTAACATTCATAGCAAAAGTTCTTTTTATTGCAAATAAAAAAATATTTATTATATTGTACAATATGTACATTTTACATTTTACTTATACGGAATTGCTTTATTTTGTCATATAAACTGATATTTCATAGTCTCGGAGGTAGAATTGCCATCAGATGTATGTTTTATTCATATGTTTACTATGTGAATATGACTGCGACACGGGTTTCACATTACAGTATAAAGCAAGGAAGAATTATTGAACTCAGTAAAGTACAATATTGTCCCACGACGTATAAATATATACGAGGACATACTTTAACAGACCTGGACGAGGAAACTATTCAAACCTGTTATGATGAAGCTGTTAGACACATTTGCGCAGTTTAAAGCTTAAAGATATTGTAACAATAAAATATATTTGACTACACATTATTTCAATAATTATAACTCTTAAGAAAGCGTTCAGGTTTCGCTCCTCAGTAAATGTTCTTTTGTAATCAGTCAGATCACAAATTCTATCTCAATACTAACAATGATCTTGCTTTATTGATGTTCTATTGTGTTTATGGAACGGAGTCAAGCCCAATTTTAAAGAATGAAACTAGTGCTATAAAATGATGACTTTGATCATTAAGAAATTTAATATTAAATGAAACATCAAATCTATGGGATTGTTAGCCATTCTGCTGTAGTCAAATTTGATATTTGCTGCATTTCAAGAAGACTTTTTTTGTTTAATTTTTTATTACACTTATAATTATTTCTTATTTTAAAAATAAATAAACCAATCAACAAAATTTCAATATTTTTACGGTAAAGTTATTGTCTATTCACATAAAATAAATGTTACCGTATTACAATATTTACAAAGTAATATACTATTTAAATAATGACATTATGTTAGTTTGGACATGGACAATTTTCTACCGACAGCTTACCCTTTGGCGAAGTTGTCCTTTAATTTCTCTCTATCTTTCTATTCACATCCACTATGAACAAATATATTCTTAAGGTCATAAAAAAAATTACACGAGTATCTTATAATATCAAATAACAACAATCTTACATTTCTATAAAGTGATCCTTAAACGTTGTCTTAAATTGGTTTTTCGTCTTAAATTTAATTCGTTTAAAAGAGTATTATATATTGGTATAATAACTTATATACATTTCATGATGGCCCTTTAACTTCTATTTATAAATTATGCAGAAAATTGCTTGATTTTTGGACTGACCGTCCTAATCTCTATACCAGGTTTGAGAAATATTTTTTTAAATATAATGATTTTTGAGAAAGGTTATATATAGGCAAGGCAATATAAATTTAGATCCTGATCCTCTCAATAGACCTCAGGGCATTTAAGATTAAATATAACTGTAGATAATAGCCCCTAGCAAAAAACTTTTTCATTTCTAATATTATAGGTTCAACCTCATATAGGCTAGGTTCATGACGTGAAAAACTTAGTTACGCCTGCTGCCAGGACAATACAATTTTAGTTTTTAGATATATTGGTAGATTTTCTAAATAAAATAAATATATTTCATTTTCATTTAAAATATTTTTTTTTGTCAAAACGTACAACGTTTAATAAAATAAAAAACAAGCTATTTTAATGTGTGTGTTATGTAGAATTGCTTTGCTACATAAAGCCTTATTGTTTTTGATATAAATCTTTCCGACTTACTCTTGTAGCTAACTACCATATTTAAAAAATTACTACTAAATGTACTCCTATTTTAAATCTTCTTTTTGATACCAGTATTCTCACAGGCTTGCTCTTAACACTATTTATCTCTCTTTAGTGGTTTGATTGAGCGGTGATGTATCTACCGGGAAGAAAGTAGGGCTAATCACGTAATGCTATTTTTAAATAATATTACAATAATTTAATAACCACTTTTATCATTCAATATTTAGATCCTAAGCGCCCTCCTTAGCCAAATAATCCTGAAGTCCCATTACAGTCATGCCCATTGACGAAATTGAATTCGAAAATTTGGAGGCTTTTTAGGAAATTACGAAAGTTAAAAGATGTTTCTTTTAGTTTGCTTTCAGGATCTTAATTGTGTTTGTGGGTCAGATTTCATTAAAAACTTACTAACCGCTACAAGATATCGTAAGTGAAAAGTAGTTGCAACTGTTAGTTTCTATAATACTGGTAACTTTATAAAGTTATACCAAATCCTTAGGATTATTGCAATAAAATTTTCTTTAAGATTATCATTTATTAAGTTTTTTTTATTTTGCATGTTTTATTATGCACTTATAATTTTGTGTAATTTCAATCATTAATGGAACAAGAAGTTATAACATATATGTAATGTTTACATTCAGTTTGAATGTTCCTCTCCGTCTACATATACTACGTACGTCGACAAATTAATTTGACAAAAAATGTATCGCTGTTATATATATTGAAAAAAAATGTCATGTAAAATTATTGTGTATATTTCAATGATGTTTTTATATTAATCTCATTAACAACGTTACTTGCAAAACCGCTTTTATCCATGTCCCCCTGTCCCCCCCCGGGCAACTTGATATAATATCTATAGTACGCTACACTACAACACCATTTACTATCGCAAATCCTTCTGTGTTCGTACTTCTCAACTTTGGAACTCAACACCTCCACACTTATAAAAAGACTGCCCCACTAAGTTAAGTTTAGATTCAAAAATTATTAATATTCCCTTGAATCTTTCAATGGTATATGTATTATACTAATGTATAACTATTATATACGCCAACTTTTGACTAGTGACGCCAAATGTTTAAATAAACAAACAGATTTACATTATTTTAACAATTTAAAGGTTGAACAAACACTATTTGGAGCGAGATGATAAAATTAATTGTTACATCAATCGTACTAATGCACTCAGTTCCTTATTGGTTTAACTTGAATAAGTTAAGAGCTCATTTCTAGACAATATTTCTAGATGGTGATTTTATCACTAATATATTCAGTAATATTAAATGAATGCGAAACAATATTTATAGATAACTAATAGGTGCAGTATTTTTAATTGGCAATAAGAAGCTTACAGCGCACAGAGACTTGGCTGGGATTAATTAGGTTTTGAATTAAAATAATTTATAATATTAACTTAAAATGATAATTGTAATAATATGGATAATAACTATTTTTATTTATTCCTTTACTTATTTTATATCAAGTGAGGGCATACTTATTAAAAAAAATACAATTAAATAAATAATTTTCAAACTACCTACTATTTATTAAAAAATATAAATATCTGAAGTATTTATGCCTCCCGAGAAACTGGAGGACGGGGAACTTGAAACTTGTAGATCTAATAGACACCATCGGACTCAACATCACTTTGACATACTTCTATATCGGATATCCACATAGATATTATTTCTTATAGATATTAAATTGTCCGCATATTTTTTAATCCTATTATAATTCCTTTTTAGCTCACAAACATATCTATTAATATATTATTTAATATTATATAAAGACATATACTTATATTACTACCTACACTATATAATTTCACACTTGGTATGACGATGAATAAAATTGTTAATCCCAATCTCTCAAGTCATATAGTGAGATACGTTTTGCGTAAAATAAATTTTCTTCACATAAAATTCAACAACTATGTCTTAAATAACGGAGTTACTACTAAATGTTTTGTAAAGTGGCTTCTGGAAACGAAAGATTAGTTAAATAGGCTAGAACTGGACCTCATTCCTGAGCAAACTATTTTAGCACTGTGGTATTATTGTCGTCATATTCTGTAGAATGTGAGTTATTAAGGTACTTTAATATAGATTCTATTTCTGATACATTGCACTGAAAAGAGTGTAGAGTTATTATGATTGAGTACATGTTTTCGTTTATTATATTTTAGATTGTTAGTCACTACAGATTAATTAATAAAAATTTCATTAAGTAAATTTCAGTTGGATCATTAATAATTCTCTCTTAAGTAATACTATTTTTTTTTGTTCTCTATAATTATTTTAAGTTTTATTATTAATTACATTCAGCGCTGCTTTACATTTGTTTTCTTTTTGTAACACAAGAGCTTTTAATTTTTCTAGGTATTTGTATCATTTAGCCAAAATTTAATTATAGGGATACATAATTCATAAAATGTAGTGATTGTATTATGAAATACTTTAAATGCTTTTTCTAACTGATTAGTAGCAAAAATGTCTATGCAATATGCAATACAAATATATCTCTTTGGATATGACTCTATGTGATAGAAGTGCATTTTTTAATTACGGGAGTGGTTAAAAAATGCTGTTTCATGATCTCATAAGCCTAACTGAATTTGAACTGGATTTTTCTTTACTACTAAAGTAAGAAAAAATAACTGATAAATCCTGAACATTGATTTTAATTGTGGTGTTTTTTATCATATCAATATTAAAATCACCTACAAGTATAATATTATTAACCATATCACAGATTGTAAGTCCATGTAGTAGTATATCTAACTTATATGGAGTTTCCCATAATATTGGACTTAGGTGTTCCGCATCAACAGATAATATTTTAAAACTTCTTATTCTTAAGTACAACATTCAAAAGTGTATTCTGCATACAAGTCGTCGGCAATATGAAATTTTACTGCCTGGATATTTTTTATAATTAAGATACAGACACCACCACGTTTATAACCATTTATTTTAGTATTGAAAATCTGAAATAACAAATGTTACAGATAGACAGATAAAATCAACTGCAGTACTGTTTTCGAAAAGTTCTTGGAGTTTTACTTCTAATAAATCTTTTTGTTTTGCAAAACGCTTGCTATATTTTGATTCATGATGTTTATATGACTCTGACACTTTTCACCTATACATTTATCTGCCTTTATTTTAAAATTTTCGTAACCTGGAGTGAAGACCTGCACTCCAGGTTGTATATTTTTTTGTTAGGGTTTAAAATAATGTTGAATGTGCCTAAATGTGTTTAAATTGTGCCTTTTGCAACTTTATCTCTATATTTTTGGGTATAGTAATCTCATAACATTTTTTGTTATATTATATTAATCTTTACAGATTTTATCATTTATTGAATATATTACATTTTCTATTGTATCATATGATATAATTTTATGTGTGGACTGATCTGAGGCAGTCTATAATTAACATGATAAGTTATAAAGTTGTAAGTTACAAAAAATTTTAATTTCTGGTCTAACCATAATAAAATAAAGTCACATGCAATTCTTTTACAATAAATCAACAATACCCGAGACTGAACCAATTATTTATACATATATAATGGCACGATTGGTAATGTTATCTTTTTAGAGTTTTTCAAGAGTTGTGGTGAATTGACTACTATGTAAAACTAAAACGTTACATAATCAAGAATACTTATATTATAGTTGTGAAAAGCTGTTTTTTATTTGTACAAACTTAATGAAGCAAAACACAACAACAAAGCAGAGGGTAATTTTTCTAGAAATATTTAGGATTATTGTTGTTTTATTTAAGGATGGCTTTTTCCTTTAGTACAAAGCGTAATTCCACAGATAATACAACAACGACATTTTGCAATATATTAATGTTTTCTGTGTCCACGCAGTTGAGCAAAATAACAGAATTGAATTAAAAGTGATAGAAGGAATAATATTTAGTCTTATAAATTTCTAAAGTTTCGTATCCGACTTTGTAGTATTGAGTCGTGATTATGATAGCGAACCTGAATTTGTAAGCTGTATTGTCTAATAACTAAGCAAACTATTTTTGATCCCATGATTAGTAAATCATAGGAACTGGCTGCAGCTCAGAGTTGCCCGCAGGCAGGCTGCTTTCGCCTAAGCAATTGTGATATATTTTTTTATTTTTTTCATACCGCAATTCTTTACAAAACAAAATAATATTGTAATCTTTGTTTAGATATGTTATGTGACAAAGCAGCTAAGTAAAGTTAACTTCTAAATAATAACATTTACCTGATGTGCGTTGGTAATAACGATATGGCATTTGTTTCATTTTCTAATATATTATATGCAAATTATTTTTAAACTAAGCATAACACCGTTTCGTTTCCCGTTTCGAACTTTGTAATTGTATAGAATTATGGCATTGAGTGTTAATATTTAATAAAGAAATCTGAAAATACAGCTACAAATTGTAGCAATGATTACGACCTTAATTAGCAAATATATGTTCCCTGATATAGGATTAAGGACCTCAATTCGTTTTTTTCTAAAGCATGTTTGTTCTCTTTTGGGTATCCTTTAGTGGGTATATCGAGTAAATGTTTATACCCTCACTTAAAATTATTTATAGACAGTATTTCTAACGAGAAGACGGTCCATCTGGTAATTAGAGGCATGTATAACTAAACAGAAAGCGCTCACTCTTTTACAAATTTTTAACTTATTAAATACATGAAGAAACTTACTTAGAAAAATAATTAGAATTCTTTGAAAATTAAGTAAAGTAGCAAGTATATAAGGCACGTATATAAGGAAAGTACAAAAGACAAGTATATAAAGTAAGTAGATAAGGCAAGTTTATAAGGTTAAAATATATGCTCTTAAATATTATAGTAAGACTTTTTTAATAATAAACTTTTGATTTCATATTTAAAACTAGGAAAAGAATGGTCTTATATAACTTGTGGAACTTGCGTCCACTCAAGCCCATGAATGATTTGATAACTCTATGAAGACGAAATTTTGGCGTTATGAATTAATTTTTACTTCTTGTATTTATCGTGTTTCACTGTCAATGTTTTTATATGACTACTTAAATTTTTGACGCATATGTCATATGTTATTAAAAATGTACTGAAAAACGACTGTAAGAATAATTATTTCTTTAAAAATATCTCTCAGAGAATCTCTTGCTTTTGATATATAATTAGCCCAAAGAGCTCTTTTTTGTAAAATAAAATAACCTTTATTTCGGCAGCACTGCCCCATAAAAAATACAGTAAGATAAAATACTATGAAAATATCAAAAATAAATAGGTCGAGCCGTATTAACGTCCGTTAATTATCTAACTTACCCTCCCCCCTACCAAACATGATTGCGATACCTTAGCTAAATCGGGGAAATGATTCTCGGATATTGCTATGGTTGCCCGTCGTATCTGGGGCGGGCAAAGTATCGCCTTTTGTGTTTTTTGGTGTCCAAGCTTAATGCCGGAAATAGTTTTACGGCAAAAACTTATCCGAAAAGCTCTCCTTTCCTTGGAAGTTCATAAGTCGAGTGGGCCAGATGGTATCTCTCCAGTTGTGCTACGAACATATGCCCCTGAGTTGACACCAGTGCTAACGCGTCTATTTCGGTACTCCTACCTGAAAGGCATAGTCCCGGTCTCATGTAAGCGTGCCTTTGTCCATCCGATCCCTAAAAAAGGTGATAACTCGGACTCAGCTAACTACAGACCTATCGCCATTCTCTTCTCTCCAAAGTAATGGAGAACATTATCAATAAACAGCTTCTAACCTACCTCGAAGATCACCAATTGGTCAATGACCGACAATATGGCTTTCGCCATGGTCGATTGGCTGGTGATCTCCTGTTATATTTTACGCACCGTTGGGCAGCTGTTATTGAAAGCAAGGGAGAGGGTCTGGCAGTTAGTCTGGATATGGCGAAAGCCTTCGATCGTGTATGGCACAAGGGGCTTCTTTCGAAGCTACCTTCATATGGGCTTCCCGAGAGTTTATGCAAGTGGATCACCAGCTTCCTCACTGGGCGGAGCATACAGGTCGTTCTTGATGGTTTTTCCAACTCTGTTTCTCCTGCACATCAATGATATGTTGGATATCTCCAACATACATTGTTATGCGGATGACAGCACTGGGAATGCGGTATATTCCGGCCGTGTAGATCTCTCTCGGGAAAACGTCGACGAGTGCCGAAATAAATAAATTGTGTTTTCTATAGAGACTTCCTTGGGGATGATCTCTGAGGGGGGTGAGCTGAAACACGTTCAGTTCAATCCCCTAAAGACACAATTTTGCGCGTTTACCATTAAGAAAATCCCATTTGTCGTATCACCGCTCTTCGAGAGCACTACCCTCATTGCCTCGCCAACTATCAGAATACTGGGTCTCGACATTTCGAGCGATTGTCAGTTTCGTGATCATCTGGAGAGCAAGGCAAAGTTGGCCTCGAAAAAATTGGGAGTGATCAATAGAGCGAGGCAGTATTTCAAATCTGGCCAAAGACTTGCGCTCTATAAGGCGCAGGTCCGGCCACATATGGAGTACTGTTCTCATCTCTTGCCCGGATCACCCTAATATCAGCTTCTAAAATTTGACCATGTACAACGTAGAGCCGTTCGGATTGTCGGGAACCCGGTGCTCTGCGAACGGCTGGACTCTTTGCATTGCGTAGAAACGCGGTTTCTTTGTGCGTCTTCTACCGCATTTACAACGGGGAGTGTTCCGAAGAACTATTCGATCTGTTGCCTGCCGCCGAATTTCATCACCGCACAGTGCGCCATCGATTCCTTTACCATCTATACCACCTGGATGCGTAACGATCCTCCACTGTGCGGTTTTCAAGGACCTTTTTTCCACGTTCCACTCGCTTGTAGAACGAACTCCCTTCGGCGGTATTTCCAGATCGCTACGATATGGGTACCTTCAAGAAAGGCGTTTTCTCCTACCTACAAGGCCGGCAACACTCTTGTAAATCCTCGAATGTTTCAAGAGTTCATGGCGGTGATCACGTCCATCTGTGACCCGCCAGCTTGTTTGCCCTCCTCTTAAATAAGAAAAATATATAAATAATAAATTGCGGCGTTGGGGACCGCCAACCAACACGTCATGTTCCGAACGGTGGGAGGTAGACAATGGAGCTACAAATAGCTACGTGAAATGTAAGAGGACGAATGGAACAGAAGATGAATGAATTATTAGATGTTATGGATGACAAAGATCTGGATGTGGTGTGGATTTGTGTGTTTGAAACCAAGCGAAAAGGCAATGATACGACCGATTTGACTGGCAACCGGGTCGCTTTCTGGGCTGGGGTTCCAGAGGGAGAGCGAGGTTGCCAAGGTGTAGGCGTGTTGTTGTCCTCTCGAATGGTTAATGCAATGGCTGGCTGGCAATGCAATGACTGGCTGGGTTAACAAGAGTATTCTTGTAAGCCGTTTACGCGCTAGTATCCTCAGTTCCAGTGAGCGAGCTTGAGGAGTTTTGGGACAGTGTCAAAGATGTTCTAAGTAGTGTCAGAAGTAATGAAAAGTTGATAGTATGTGGGGGTGTTTATGAATGGATTGGAACTGCGCTAAGTGGTAACGAAAGTGTGCTAGGCAAGTACGGTGATAAGAATGTAAATCAGGCTGGAAAGCTTTATTTTGGAATTTTTTAAGGAGAAAAATTTGTTTGTGGCAAACACGAGGTTTGATCATAAACACATTCTCATGTACACATGGGAGCGAGCGGAAGAAAGAAGTATGATTGTTATTCCTAGTGGATCAGCGTATTCGAAGAGAAGTTATGGACACGCGAGTGTTCAGGGGTGTTGATCTGGGAATGGACCATTATCTAGTCGTTGCTAGAATAAGAGGTCTGTTTGCAGGTTGGCGCAGCCACACAACGTGTCAAAGCTTGGAGTCAAATTATCGCATAAGAAGCTGAAAGCTTCAAGATCCACTGTTCAGAGAGAAATATCAAGAAAGGGTTTCCAAGAAGCTGAAGAAGCTTCTTGAAAGCTGTGATTCTGGAAATGAAAGTGCTGAAGTATGCTGGCAGAACCTTAGGAATGGTATGGTGAAAGTAGCGACCGAGGTAAGTGGTAAAAGGAAAAGAGTTATACTTATAGTAAAAAGACGCTGTAGAGTTAAAGAAGAAAGCATAGCTGATTATAAAGCCTCGGGTAAGGATAAAAGTATGATAGAGATAAGAAAAAGAGAGTACAAGTTGCAAAAGCACAAAACGAAAGCATTTATAAGGATGAAGTGTGAAAAATTTTGACAGAGAAAGGAATGGCAGGTTGACGAACAACATCCGGGAAAACACGAAGCTTTTCTGTCGAGAAGTTAGTGATTCCCGGGGTTGTTCGGTAGTATGATAATACTGAGTCCGAATGTAGCCGATGGTGAAACCAGTGTGGAAAAAGTGGAGAGCACGATTCGAAGTCTGAAATCTGGTGAGGCTGTGGGAGCAGATGAAGTTACTGCCGAGATGATCAAATATGGTGGGCCACGCGTCTTGGACTTGTTCTGTTTTTTGTGCAATTTATGCTGGAAATCAGGGGAGGTGTCAGACGATTGGCTAGGTGCAGTCATCATACCTTTGTATATAGGCAAAGGTTCACAGATAGACTGTGCAAGCTACAGGGCTATCAGTTTGATTAGCTTGGGCGATAAAGTTTATGCTAAAATATTAGCGAGAAGAATGCAAGAGAAATCTGAAAGGCTGTTGTGGGAAGCCCAAGGAGGTTTTAGACCTGGAAGAGGGTGTATAGATCAGATCTTTTCCCTCCGCATGTTCACGGAAAAGTTTTTGGCCGTAAACCAAAAGGTTTTCTGTGCTTTTGTGGATTTGGAAAAGGCGTTTGACAGGGTTGTGAGAAAGAAGTTATGGGAGATACTGCCCCGATACAATGTGAGCGGACTTTTCCTACAGGCTGAAAAGTCTCTTTACAGAGATCACTCAGCCTGTGTGCGAGTAGGAGCTGACATGTCGCCCTAGTGACGCCCTAGTAGACATTCAATCGGGTGTTAAGCAAGGTTGCGCTATGTCAGCTTGGTTGTTCAATTTGTAGTTGGATAGTTGTCTCCAAGGTGTGAAAGACAGTGACATGGGAGTGAAAGAAGGGGACCTGAAGGTCAATTGCTTACTGTATGCAGATGATGCAGTGCTCATTGCATTATCAGAATGCGATTTGCAGGCATTGATCACCACTCTGAAAGATTGGTGTGAAAATAATGGTCTCAACCTGAATGCAGATAAGACGAAGGTTCTGATATTTGAAAGAAATGAAGAAAGAACAGAACGTAAGATCAACGTGAATGAAGTGGTATATTCTGGAAGTATGTTTAGCAGCGACGGAAGATACGAAATGGATGTGGAAAGACGTATTGCTGCCGGTAACAGAGTCAACGATGTTTTGGTTGCATTGTGGAGACGACGAAACGTTAGCATAGCTGCTCATTTGGCTGTACACAAAGCAGTTTTGCTACCGACGCTGTTATACGGTAGACAAACGTGCGTATAATGGAAGAATAATGTAAAAAACATGAATGCTGTGGAGATGCGATCTCTTCGCCGAATATGCGGAGTCAGTTTAGCTGACCGAATCCGCAATAAAGAGATCCACAGAAAAGCAGGTACTAGCGAAGATGTTACGGTGAGAATGAAGAACGTTGTCAGGTGGTTTGGGCACGTCGAACGAATGAGTGATAAAAGAATGGTAAAAAAGATTTATATAGGAAAAGTGAACGGTAAGAGCGACAGGGAAGGCTTCGAATGACCTTCGAAAACTTAGTAGCTACGATACTGGAGGAAGGTCACGTAAAAAGCATGAGGACCCCCCGGGCATGTATGAAAAGGGCATATATGAAGAGATTAATGTCTGTGGTCGAGGCGAAAGAGGTATGCAGAGACCGTAGAGTTTGGCGCTCCGTCGTGTCTGGCTACCCCGAAAGGGACATGGCGTGAAGCTAAGTAGTAGTAGTAGTAGTAAATAATAAAGCAATAAAACGTATCTTGGACACACAATCTGTTTTTTTTACGCCACATAATTAGTATTCTATCATCACATGTTTTTTTTTATGTCCTTACATTTCCATTCTTATTTCTGTAGTGATCATGACTATAAATATTGTAAATCCAATTATACTGTTATGTTCTAATAAATATCATAATATAAATGTAAAATGTAATAATATTATAATCTTAAATGTAAATAATGTTCAAATGTTTTTAAGGTGGTAGAGCCTAGCTGTAGTTATCTGACTGCAGCTCGTATTGGGCTGGCTCGACCGGGGAAGGACCACCCTCTCACAGAAGACCGACGTGTAGTAACCAAATTCATTTGGTTATGTTCCGTCGGCCAGTGAGAGAATCCAGAAGCTCTGTGGTACCAAGCTCTGTAGTACCACTTGGTGGCAGATTGTGGCCTTGGTTTGATGCGTCTGTCAGGGCTGCAGCAACTGGCAAACGGCAGGCTTATCAATGAGCCAATGCGTTAGTCACTAAGGATCCGAACTCTAGAGTTCTGAAGAGGAAATACAACCGTGCCTCCAGATTCTTCACACGGCAAATCGCTAGAGCAAAGTCCAAGCATGTCGTCATAATTGGGGATCAGCTGGCAAAGTACCCGCCTGGCACGCCCAAATTCTGGGCGCTTTCAAAGGCCAGTCTGGGCAACTTTAGCCAGCCGTCCCTACCGCCGTTGCACATGGGGAATGACTCCCTGGCCCACACGGTAAAAGAGAAAGCCGATGTCTTGGGCACTCTTTTCGACTCCAACTCGACTTTGGACGACCAAGGGAAGACACCGCCTATCATCCCGCGGTGTCAGAGCTCAATGCCAGAAATAGTTTTTCAGCAAAAAACTATCAGGCAGACTCTATTTTCCTTGGACGTTTATAAGTTGAGTGGGCCGGATGGCATTTCTCCACTGGTGCTACGAACGTGTGTCCCTGAGTTGACTCCTGTGCTAACCCCTCTATTTCGGCACTCCTACCTTAAAGGCGTAGTCCCGATCTCATGGAAGTCCATCCGATCCCTAAAAAAGGTGATAGCTCGGACCCAGCTAACTACAGACCTATCGCCATTACCTCCCTTCTCTCCAAAATAATGGAGATTATCATAAACCGACAGGTCCTAACGTACCTCGAGGATCACCAGTCGATCAATGACCGGCAGTATGGCTTTCGCCATGGTCGATCAGCTGGTGATCTTCTGTTATACCTTACTCACCGTTGGGCAACGGTTATTGAAAGCAAGGGAGAGGGTCTGGCAGTTAGTCTGGATATGGCAAAAGCCTTCGATCGTGTATGGCACAAGGGGCTTCTTTTGAAGCTACCTTCCTATGGGCTTCCCGAGAGTTTATGCCAGTGGATCACCAGCTTCCTTACTGGGCGGAGCATACAGGTCGTTCTCGACGGTTTTTGCTCGGACCCCAAGCCCGTAAACGCTGGTGTACCCCAAGGCTACGTGCTATCCCTAACTCTGTTCCTCCTGCACATCAATGATATGTCTGATATTTCCAACATACATTGTTATGCGGATGACAGCACTGGGGATGCGGTATATTCCAGTCGTGCAGGTCTCTCTCGGGAAAACGTCGATGAATGCCGAAAGAAACTTGTGTCTTCAATAGAGACCTCCCTGGAGATGTTCTCTGAGTGGGGTGAACTGAACCACGTTCAGTTCAATCCCCTTAAGGCACAGGTTTGCGCGTTTACCACTAAAAAAACCCCATTTGTCGTATCACCGTTCTTCGAGAGCACTCCTCTTGTTGCCTCGCCAAGTATCAGAATACTGGGTCTCGACATTTCGAGTAACTGTCAGTTTCGTTGTTATCTGGAGAGCAAGGCCAAGTTGGCCTCGATAAAATTGGGAGTGATCAATAGAGCGAGGCAATATTTCAAACCTGGCCATAGACTTGCGCTCTATAAGGCGCAGGTCCGGCCACACATGGAGTACTGTTGCAAGAGTTCATGGGCGGCGGTGATCACATATTAACGGTGATCCGCAAACTCGTTTGCCCTCCTATGACATTAAAAAAAAAATGTAATAACGCTGTCGCTGTAATAATTTGTCGATGTATAAACAATAAAAAAATAAAAAATAACTCAGGGCATATTTCGGAGAAGGTACGCAACATCCTGTGGTGACAGTTGTATAAAAAGTAACCAAGAAAAATTTAAAAGTTTTTCTGTACAATTAGACAATTGAATTTCACACGAAATTGGATAAAAATCAGTCCAAAAGTTTTATTGCGATGTGATTACAGCCCATATCAGTTTTTATGATTATTTTACAATATAATATAATTTTTAAATCAAATAAAAAGCTAAACTTGATAAATCAAAACCCGTTCAGTTCACAGTCCGTGATCAGCGCCGAGAAAACAGAAAGAGATGAAAATAAATTCAAAAACCGTTGTTTAGTGATCAGTAGCATGTTATTTCTTTATTCAAACTTTATTTTTTAAAATTAGTGATTAGTAAAAACATATTAAAAATTATATTAATAAATTACATTATTGTTTATTATTATAAGTTTACACACACTATTAATTTTGATGTGAACTTAAACGTTTTATAATAATAATATAATAATAATAATATATTTTTATTTAAGTGACCATTGACTTATTTGGGTTAGTAAAACAATATTTCTTACAAAGTAGGTTAGTTATTATTAATTTTTTTTTAAATAGACATTACAATATACATGAATTATCGCTGCACCGTCCTGCTTGCAACGGAGCAGCAATGATTCATGTATATGCAATTCAGCCTATTAGCTATCATGCTCTGTTGGCACTACCCCGTACCCAACGCACCAGAGACTCGTATCTTTTTCTCATGAGTGCATAAAAACAATCAACAAGCGCTTCAGCGTACATCCCTGAGGCGCTGCAGCATTGAGGTAGCCCTAACAGCACCCTGAACGCGTTGTTACACTCAACGCGGAGAGCGTTATAGGATTTCTGAGTATATCCCGCCCACAGGCTGCACGTGTAAAAAGATGTACAACATGCTCTAAATAAGGTTATTTTGACGTTGGCTGAACTACGTGCAAACCTACGAGCAAGCATATATGCTCTCACCGACAATGCTCTGCGCTCCCGTTCAACATCAGTACCGTCTTTTAAATCAGAAGTCAGATAGTGACCAAGATATTTAAAATTATGCACCCTATCCAGAATACAATTATTAAGTAATATCTTTGGTAGTTCTTTCCTACGCATTAAAGACCATTATTTGGCTCTTTTTTACATTATAAATTAGACCATGTGACTTAGCATACGATTCACATAAAGACAATAATTTTCTTATACCACAGATGGATGCACTCAGCAGTACAGATGCAGCCAGCATCCTGCACATGATTCGACCTACCAAGTAGTGACTTCACCGAAAAGTGATCCACGAAAAGGTTAACAATCTGCTCAGGATCAGTCAAGCCGTTGATGCTCACAGGGACTCCCGGCTTCGGTTGCAATCTGTTAGTTTGCTTCCAAAAGGAACGAAAATCTTTTTTTGTATGATGTGACGCTAATATAAGCATTTTAATTTGTTCCTCGTGGTCTTGGCACCATTTTAAGCGCGATTTAAATTTTCTTCTAGCCACACACATTCTTTGATAACAAGAAAAGTTTGATGGCCTTCCCTGTAACGACCATATCTCGAACCGTAGCCTGGCATCCGCGGGTGCACTGGCGACATGTTTATTCCAACTTGGTACTACCCGCCTGCCACCCCTCCTACGTACACAACTTATAATAGCAGATTCACTTAAAGCCGCTACAATATCTTCGTAAAAGTTATTTAAGACACTTCTGTGACTCGGATCATAGCAAATGATGTCGCTACACTTAGAAAGTTCATGTGGGCAATCGATTAAACTCAACTTTTCATTACATTCCTTTAAGTACGTTTTAATCTGTTATGGGTTCCTGTCACCTCACACGACTTTGTTGTATTTTAAATTAGATGGCAATTTTATTATTGCAATAACATTCATTACATTCAACAATTAATGGAAAATGATCCGACCACGTCATATCATAGTTTACATACACCCTTTTAACTGTTTTAGCGGCTGCTTTGGTGACTACGCAATGGTCGTGCCATCGTTTAGAGCCATTGGCTACACTAATAAACGTGTAGGTATTATAGACCGTTTTTAACATTTTAAAGTCATAAACTTATGTATTATACTTACTTATATATTATAAAGAACATTATGCATAACAATTTTGCTCATTACAAAATGCACTAAGCTCGTCATAGAATCGCTCAATAGGGTGAGCGTTATAGTCACCAAGAATATAAGCACAGTCCACATTATAATTATCTATGATTGCACTTACCGAGCTCAAAATATCCGTAAATTCCGTTAAGTTAAATTGTGAATCCGTCCGCATATATAAGCTCACTAATATTATTATCCTTTGATTGAACACCATTTTTACTGCACATACACGAGAACTATTACATTGCACGACGGTTACATTTTGAAAGATGTTACGCCTCCACAGCAGAGCTACACCGCCATAAGGTCTACCACGCGGGATTCCCACAAAGGTATCAACAGCTGACACGCCTATAAAGCTGAACTCATCGCTGATGGTATTCAGAAAAGGTATTTCATCCGGCAACAACCATGTCTCCTGGAGCGCCACGATATCAGCTTTTTTACGTAAATCACGAATACTACGGGTACTATCTACGGGTTTTTTTACGTTCTTACAATTGAATGTAGCAAAATAAAAAAAACACTAAAAGAAAACCAGGAGTGCAATGCAACCAGTGCAATAAGTGGTATCATGGCTATTGCGTGTCCTTATTCACTCAACAGCTTGCCGCTGTATTCACAATAGATTCCATTGATTGGAAATATTGTAGCTGCGCTGAAACAACAGGTGGTAAAGCAGAATAATTATCTGTGATTTTATCTAAACCGGAGGATGCAGAGAGACCGAATAACATAGACCAGCACAAATTACTAATACATCTTTGGCAATAAATTCGTCAAATAAGGAAAACTGTTAAAGATATTGTGCCGTATTGCCACTATTGTTAGAATAATTAACTTTTATTACCAAACTACATTTAAGTTAATTTTTTTGTATATTTAAATAGTTTTTAGTTAAGTTTTCACACATTACACACTTTTATAACTTGACTATAACTAACGACCAGCTGGCCGTCTATTCTGTCGCCGGTCAACTCACCAGCTCCGGTTCTTCTGCGAGTTCGTCAGCTCCTAAAGTTTAGGAGTCAGAATTGAAGCGTCCAGCTCTTAACTCGTATTCTCATTTATTCTGTCTTCTCAGTTTTTCATCAATACATTCAAAAAATTATCCGGGATGAATGAATTCTTCCCTTACTAAAATAGACTAACACGAGGAGTAGATTAAAGATTATTAAATGCACGTAAAACTAGTAGAAAATCAGTGTAAAAATCTTAATAATTTCTGTAATAATCTTTATCTAAAAAATGCGGTTCTTGAATAATAGGTTAATAAACTAGAACAAGCACAGACGCACAATGATATTGAGATATATGGTATTGTTGAGAAGGATAACGAGGACGTTAAACAGATCACAATATCACTCTCCCACTCGCTCAACAATAATATGGAGGACGTAGTATGTCTTTAAAAAAAAAAGAAGCCTAAACGAGGGATTAATTAAATCACCGATTATAGTTTCATTACGCGAAGTCAGAATGAACGATTGGATTAGAGTTGCAAAATCAACGAGTATTACTGGGAAAAAATTAGTTGGAGAAGGCGAGCGTTCGGTATTTATGGCGAAAACATGACCCCGTTAAACATCTTATGCAAAAAAAACAGCCATAAAGTAAACCTGTAATATAATGACTAATTACGACTCAGGAATATTTGAATCCAATTATGAAACATTGAATAACTTTATCAGTAATATCAGAGTGGAACATAATAAATTGCTATTACTATAATATGTCACCATTCGGTTGATGATTAAAAATCATGCACAGCTGGAATATACCATTGACACTTGACACAACCGTTATTATTCAGATTAGGAGGGAACTTCCCGGCCCCAAGGACCGGGGTCAAAGGGTCAAAGATCATGTATGAGGTTGGCACCTACTCTATTTTGTAGCCTGATTCAATAGCTTTTTTTTTATGCATTACACATTATTGTGTGATTTGTGGGCGATAAGTGATGCGCGTGCATACAGAGTCAATTAGCTCGTTATTATACAGTAAGGATAAGGATAATAAGCTTATAATAATAAATTGAGTATTTATTCTTTATACACGAAACTCCGAAACTACAGGAAAGGAGGCGGCATAATCATAAAAATACTTCTTTTGTAAAAAAAAATGGATTTAGAATACTGTGAGTAATGGTGAAGAGGAAATCTTGAATGGTTATAAATTATCCTTGTGCGTTATATACAGTCCATCGACCTTTATAAGTGCAGCTTTATTACTGACCTGCTAAAAATTTAATCTTTTTGTACAAATAACTATAGTAGTAGCGGACATGAATATAGACATTAGCATTACAAATAACACTGTAAGACTTTACTTCAATACTTTGCATGAATTAGAATTTCAAAATTCACACAGGTCGAGAAAAATATTATTGGTATTTTACATCGTGTATCGATAACATGATATTCCTCGACGTGTGCGAGCGAGGTAATGGTGGCGACTCGATCTAGACAGCGGTCGTGGTCGTGGTCGTGGTCGTGGTCGTGGTCGTGGTCCTTGTGGCGGACCACTACTTAACTGGTCTTGCTTTGATAACCTCGGATGATATAACTACATCTAAAATTATAACTAAATTAAATAGAAGAAAGACACGAATCGAATTAAGTGAAATAAATTGGAGTCCACATTTCCTCAGTGAGGATTCAAAGGAAATTTTGAGTCCATTTTTAACAAAATTAACTTTATCAAAAAAATAAAACTTTTAGAAAAACATTTTCTAGACTTAAACAATAAAGCAGTGAAGATGCAAATACCCAGGGTGTTTCCCGAAAGAACTTTGACGAAATTATAAATGTTAATAAAAACAATTGATTTTTATGCAAAATGATTATCTGTCATGGTATGGGCATGTTATGAGGAGGGATGAAAGGCACGTGACCAAAAGAGTGCTAGGTATGGTAGTGGAGGGATGGACAGGTAGAGGACGGCCGAAGAAAATGTGGATGGATTGTGTGAAAGACGATATGGAGAAGAAGGGAGTGTGTACAGAGATGAAGAGTAACAGAAGAGTATGGAAGGAAAAAACATACTGTGCCGACCCCAAAATGGGATAAGGGCAGGAAGATGATGAAGAAAAGAAAATGTTAAATACATGTTTATTTATAATTACTAAAAAATAAGAAAAAGTGTGATTAATATTATTACAAAATAGTAATATTATTAAATATGAAAATAAACTAAATCAGTAAATTTTATCTCCATCTCTCGACAGTAATGAAAACTTTTCCTGTCCACAGACATCCATACATCCATCCGAGAAAAGTGAAAACAATACAGAACGAACAAAGTTCGTTCGTGAAGAACGAACTAATAATATATAGAAAATACAGAAACCAAATTCAGAGGACCGAAGTTAAAACTAAAAATAAATAATAAAACGAGCAATTACAGATAACTTTAAGAATACAAAAAAAATGAATAAAGTGGCTAATGAGTAAAATTGTGAATGTTATTGACGATATCTTAATTAACTCTTTTAAATTAATATCAAACAACATTTTCAAACGACCTTAATAACAACATCGAAAATATTATAATTTTATGCGACGAACCTTTATTAGACGAGACACTTTATAAAAACACACTTAACATCTCCTTGCACTTTAATAAAATCAATGAAGAGACGCTCTCATAAATAATAATTAATATTAAGGACAAAAAAGCTAGGGACTTGTAATGTACAAGCAAAGGATATTAAATTCCTATCACATCCGTTCACTCATTTTAATTAACTTATGTCTTAGTAGATGTATGTATCAGAATAAATACAAAATTGGTCTTATCAGACCCATTCATGCGAAAAGTAGTTTTACTGATACCAACAACTATAGACCGATAACAACCTTATCATGCTTGGAAACAATTATAAAAAAGTTCTTTGGTCAATTGATTAACAAATTTTATCACGTAATGTCATAATTCACAATAAATAATTTGGTATTCAAACAAAACAAAAAATACGTCACAACTTTTACCTTTGTTTTCAGGTGAAATTATATATTATTATATATATATATAATTAATGCCCATTTAATTGAAATTAAAATATGTACTTGTTCTTTTATATTGACTACGGTAAAGCATTTGAAATTCTAAAACATGACACGTTGTAGAAAAAAATGCAACAAAATGGTATACAGGGCCCCGCATTGGAGTGGTGTAATAATTATCACACAAATAGATGCGGTATGCATAGCCGATGAATATAGTGAACTAACACCAGCTACTCGAGGAACATTATTTAATATATGTCAATGATATGTGCAACATACTACGACTCAGTGTATCAAATTGCTGACGACACATGCTTAATCACCGCACATCATAAGAAAGAATGGGTCAGTAATGTAAATAATATGATGCAAACATATTTTGTTAAACTGTGTAAATGGGCGCATGATATTATTGACCTTTACATAAATTATTCAAAATCTAAGTTTATACACTCACCGCATAAAACGGCTAACTTCATACCTAGCACTGCGGCGCATGACCATAGTAGCATGCATGGACCTCATACACCGTGTGTATGACGGTCACTTGAAATGTTTAATCAAGAAATGTATTTGGGCTTAAAAATAGACCACCCTTTTAAATGGAGTCCTCACATAGATGATGTCCTTTGTATACTGAGAGCCGTTTGGGGAAAAAAGTGTACATTTATACTTTAATATAAAGACTTACATGTCACTTAGAAAGAATTTGTAACCTACAAATAAGAATATTAAAATCAAAACTTGAGTTTTAATGTATATCAAAAATAAAATTCTATATTGATAAATTAAAATTCTGTATATACACAATTTTATGTCATATATAAAAATGAGTACACGAGAAATAGATTTTTGTTGTGACTTTTGTTAAACATTATCAAGTTAAAATAGGCGTATTTTTTTTTGTACTCCACCAATCAAGTAATCAAAATATTTTATTCAAATGAGTCGTACATTGACCCTACAAAATATCAATTCAATTCCAGTTGCAACTTTCTGCCTTATTTATAAGACTGAACGTGTAAGTAATATTATTATTATGATTGTTAAATGCACCGCCATTGTAATGCCATTAAGTTATTATTACTACTCTCCCATGTTAGTGTTTACAAAAAATATTTAAAGTGAAAATTTGAAATTCAATAAATCGCTTAACGTTTAAAAAGTCTTACTTTTAATTACAACGGGAGTGTTGACAAGGTCAGCTGAAGCGAGAGCTTTAAAAATGTTTTGAGTCCAACGAAGCAGAAAATACACTTTAAAGTGCTTTTAGATAAGCGAAAGTAGTATTTTCTTTTAGTATTTTTTGCGTTTATTCAATAAGAAAGGGAAAATGAATTTGTAAAACTTAACGAGTTTTTAAAGTTTTCATTCAGACTACTTCCGATTTTAAACGTAAAAACAATAGTCAACAATAACGATTTGATATTATTGTTTGTGCACTTCATAAAATAATTTATTATTCATTTTATAGAAAAATCGTTACAAATCTTACTATTATATTTGATTAATACTTAAAGAAGAGTAATATCTATTTATCTATATATTTAAAGACGAACAATCAATACAGTATTAAGACAAATAAACAATCTTTTATTTTTTTGTGTTTGTTAAACACGTGCTAGTGCATTATTTATAAAAATATAATCTTTTTGCTTCCCTTCTTTAGAAAATGCTCCTACGTCGATATCATTGCCGCAGGTAAAAGCTACACTTTTAGTTATGCTGTATAAAAATGAGCGTCGGGAAATCCAATTATCAATAACCGTTACCGTGAAGGTCGGTCCGCCAACGGTTAGCGGTAATAAGGAAGCATATTACAGATTAGATAACTTAAATAGTTATCTAGTCTAGAAAATACTGAGTTGTTTTTTTTACAATTCAGTACATGTACAGTAAATATCTCTAATCATGCTTCTTACCGTACTATAAGCATTTAATTTATAACAGCTTTAACGTTGCTTACCTTAACTAAGATGAAAGATTATGTTGAGGAACCTCTTGTTAAATTTAATACATAAGTGTACATGAATCGAATGTCATTAGTGTAGTGGAAATGACTATATTATTTAAAAACATATTTGTACGAGTTTTACGTCTTACGAGTTTAAATAACGCCTGTTTATTAGTCTGTGTAGTTCAAGGCCGCAATCAAAATATAAAAATAATATAATTAAATTATAATTTTTGATTCAGTCAGTTTTCGAGGGTATTTTATAAAATAATAGATTTACCAAATTCGCATTTTATGCGATTATTTATTAAATTTATAAACAAATAATATAATTTATTCAAATTAGGACCGAATGAGAAATGAAATTTAACAGATAATTTATTGCCATCGGCATCAATCATGTTTTTAAGTTAAAGATTTTCATTCATTACTAACATATTAAATAATAAACAAACAGCTCACCCCACTATCCGAGACATTGTAATTCTATTAAGAACCTCAATCATTTTGTTAAGAGAATTTGGAGTACTGTTGAATTGTAACTCTAAGGTAACATCTAAATAACATTGAATCTTACGCCGTATGGTGCTATTGCGTATCAGAATGTTCAAACATGAACTGTTGAATTACTTCAAGGACACCAAGAAAGCCATTCTGCTAACTTGCTATTTTTATTAATAACACTATATATATCCAGCAGAAATAATAGTTTATGCCTTAGCTACAGTTTGGTAATTTTAGCCTACTATTTTATTTATTTATTTATTTATTCATGTACCAGATTTAGTAAAAAACAAAGTATTCAGAGACATGAAGAACATTGGATGAGCTTATCTCTAAAAAGAGATCTCTACCAGCTACCCATGAGAGTGACAAAATTCAATTAAAAGGGCAGAAATATTTACACACTACATATAGTAAATATTCTTAGTAGTAAAAAACGAACTAAACATTACTTATATAATAAACTAAATTATACCGATACATAAATAAATTCAAATACTTATCAATATAATAAATCGAAAATATATACAAATACATATATGAATATATAAATATATAATAATACAAATACAGATATAATACATATAATTATAACTGGGAGAGATAGTAGAGCTTTAATCTACGTTTAAACAATACAACATTTGGGCTACTTATAATATGGCTGGGAAGGGTATTCCATAGCCGCGCTGCATGAATGGAGCAGGATTTGGAGAAAGATGTTGAATTGTAAGGAGGGACATTAAAAGATTTAAAAGGAACACAAGAGCGTTTGGAACGGCTACTCGGAGGGGACAGGTGGAACAGTTCATATAAATAAGTGGGATATGAATTTCTATAAACATTATACAGCGTGGTTAAAATACGCATATTCCGGCGAAGGCGAATAGGGAGCCACTTAAGTTGACGTCGAAAATTTGAAACATGGTCAAACTTGCGCAATCCGAAGATGAAACGAATGCACAAGTTTTGAAGGCGATCTTTATTAAGTAGCTCCTCGTTAGCATCTAATTGGCAAACGTCAGCATAGTCGAGAAGGGGAAGCAAAAGGGAGTGAGATAGCAAGATTTTAGTTTTTAAAGGTAGGAAATTTTGCAGACGATTGAGGGAGTGAAATGACGAATGCATTCTTCGACTAGTTACATTTACTTGTGCTGTCCAATTTAGGTGTCTATCTATCACCAACCAGATTTTTTACTACGTCAAAATAAGAAATCACGGTATCACAGTACATTATATTAGGAATCTGATTAAGTTGATCCTTATTATGAAGATATTTGCTACCTATAAGAATGACCTGAGATTTTTTGGGATTGACAGTGAGACCAAAAGACTCAGTCCATTCCTTTATAAAAATGAGATCATTATTTATGGCTCTTATGGTAGCATCAAGATGATTGAGTGAGCAATGTCTGTAGATTTGTAAGTCGTCTGCATAGAGATGGTAGTGAGAAGATATTATTTTAGTGATTTCATTAATAAAAATGGAAAAAAGTAAAGGAGATAAAACGCCGCCCTGAGGGACGCCGGCAGACAGAACAGCCCAATCTGAGGATAAGTCATCAGAGCAAGTAGTTTGTCGACGGCCGTACAGGTATGAATGAAACCAGTTAATCACAGGTTAATCACAGGAGATATGTTAAGGCTGCGAAGAACACCAAGCAATATATCATAGTCTACGGAATTGAAAGCATTGCTGAAATCCAGAAGGACAAGTATCGTGAGTCTATGGTTATCCATAGCAAACCTGATGTCTTCGGTAACTTTCAGCAAAGCTGTAGTTGTACTGTGACAAGAGCGGAAACCTGATTGAAAAGGACTAAGGAGTTTGTTATGGTTTAGGAAATGAGACAATTGTTTAAATACAGTGTTTTCAAGGACTTTAGATAGGAAAGGAAGGATGGATATAGGACGAAACTGTGAGGGAGAACTAGGATTGCTGATTTTGGGTAGGGGCATGACATGTGCCGATTTTCAGGCAGAAGGAAAGGAATTGGCTGTTAAAGAAAAATTAAGGATATGTGTTATAACAGTCAAGAGGATATCGAGAATAGGAATTAGCATGTCACGACTAATGTTATCATTACCCATAGCTTTAGAAGTTATATTTAAAATTTCTTCCTTAACATCACACTCCGTGATTAATTTAAAAGTGAAACTGTCTCAGATAGGTGGAGCGGTCGTACTTAATTTGTTTAAGACCGAGGTTTTCAAAGAATTGGAAAGTTTAAGTGGAGAAGATGAGAAATGCTGATTAAGAGAATTGAAGTTTAATATATTATTACAAGGGGTCAAAGTTTTACCCACACCTAGTGACTTGAAGAGCCTCCATAATTGTGGAGGCGTAGAATTATTAACTGAGGAGTAAATATAGCGACGTTTGGCGTCTCTACACATCCTATTGCAGCGATTTCGCAATTTTTTATACGTGGCCAAAAGGTCATCCGAAGGGTTTTTCTTAAAACGAATCTTAGCAATATTACGTTTATTCATATTTTTTTTATGTCTGCAGTAAGCCATGGTGCTGGATAATGTTTCACTTTAATTTTCTTAAAGGGGGCGTGGGTATCATACAGTTTAGTAATGATTGTGTTAAAAATGTCTAGTTTGGTATCCAATTCTGAAGCTAAGTACAAGTTGGACCAATCAATTAATTCGGCATCATAACGTAGAAGCTCCAAAGTAATTGATTTAAGGTTGCGTCGCAAAATTACCTTACTCTTGCGTTTAGGAGGAGAAAGATTGTAACGAAGAAATAAGAGATCGTGATAGGAAAAAGGCGCTGTTAATTGGCCATGTGATAGTACATCGTTGGAATTTAACACCATGATTAGGTCAAGGAGAGAGGGATCAGTATTAGGTGAAAAATGTGTTTCCGAAAGGGGGAGAATAGAAATGTTATAAAAAGCAAGTAATGATTTTAGTCTATTAGACCTGTAAGAGTTTTTGATAAGACACGTGTTTAGATCACCCATAATAATGATATGATCGTAAGAGGGGGAAAAAGAGTCAAGGAGGAAATCAAAATTACTAAAATAGTCAACGGTACAGGAGGGGCTGTATAGTACATCAACAAGCAATTTGTTACGCTGAAATACAACCTCAAGAAAAAGGTATTCCAGGTTACCACAATTCGTAGAAGGTGAAAGAGTAATGATCTTGTAATTTATGTTGTCTTTTAGATATATACGCACCCCTCCGCCCCTCTTTTCAAGACGATCATTTCGAACCAGATTAAAATTAGGCAGAGAGTAAAGTGAGGAAAAAAGAGAGGGTTTAAGCCAAGATTCGGAAACAAGTATGCATTCGACTTGCACGTTGCTAAATGTTGCCAGGATATCAGAGAAGTGGGCCGGTATGCTTTGCGCATTTATATGGACAATATTAAAACTGTTAGAATTAGTGGGAAAAATAGATCTGAGCCTAGAATCCAGTGGAATAAAATCAATATCCGATAGTGGGTCACTAGTAGCACTCATAAAGTCTTCAGAGGAAATTGAAGATAAGCAAATATTATTAACATCAGATGTCGAGTCTGACATAATAAAATAATAAACGTAATAAATAAAAATATTTGAATTAAATATATGTAAATTATAAAGATAAAAATATATATATATATAATATAAAAATTTAAATATGTTAACAAATTATAAAACTATAACTAATTAATATCCTACACTCACTGGCGTAGTGGGAAAGCATATTCACAAATTGATAAAAAATTACAGACTAAAAAAAAAAACGTTAAGAAACAATCATTACAATTACAGGTCCGGTTTTTGAACGATAATCTTTCGACAATTGACGTTGACAGGAGAGTGAGGTATAATCAAGTTGACATTCAACATAAACCCCTTCCTCAAGCTCCTCACGTCGTTTGAAATATAAACTCAATAAGGCCGACTGGGAATCATATGCTGCCTCAGTTGATTTAATGATGGATACGCTTATAGGTCTCGAATTTGTTGACGAGTTGGAGTGTTACTACCAACTGTTTATTGATATTTTACTTTCCTCTGCTGACTTACATATTCCGATCAAAAAAGCTGCCCGTGATTTTGTTCCCTCTCTCCCCTGGTGGGACAGAGAATGTACAGATCTGTTTAATAATAGGAAAGAAGCAGAAAACAGATATTCGGTTTGTATGTCAACTACAAATTTTATAAGTTACAAGAAATTAAATGCAAAATCTATTAGATTAACTTCAAAAAAGAAAAAACGTGGCTAGGTAAGTTTTTGCGAATCTTTAAACTCACGTACTCCATCTTCCATAGTATGGAATAAAATTAAATGCTTCCGGAATGCTATTAACTGCAGTAATCCAAATAGCAATGATCCTTTCGAATGGTTAGAATCTTTTTCAGATAAGATTGCTCCTCCGTTTGTTCCTTATATAGATTTGATTCCTACATCTTTAGCTCCCTTTTCTGAGTCCATTGACACTATGGATTCCAATTTTACATTTGATGAACTGCAATGTGTCCTCTCAGGACTTAAAGATTCTACTCCCGGTGAGGATGGCATCCCTTACTCTTTTTTAGTTAAATTAAATGATAATGCAAAAGAGCAATACCTAAGAATGATTAATAAGTTTTTTGAAAAGGGATTTATTCCAAATGCCTGGAAATCTCAGATTATTATTCCTATCTTAAAACCAGGGAAAGATCCCCTATTTCCAGATTCATACCGTCCTATCGCTTTAACTTCAACCTTAGCTAAAATAATGGAGCATCTTATTAAAAATCGACTGGAATATATAATTGAAAGCAAAGGGTTATTAAGTAAGTCGCAGTTCGGTTTTCGGAAAGGTTTAGGCACTATAGATAGCTTGGGAATTTTAACAACAGATATACGTTTGGCCTTCAGTAAAGGTCAATACCTTGTGGGATTATTTCTTGATATAGAAGCGGCATATGATAACGTTTTACTTCCAATACTGAGGCAGAAAATGCAACAGCTCAATATTCCGAAGAAGTTAACCCATATCATATTAAACTTTCTCTCTCCTAGATCCATTCATATTCAAACCTCCTCGTTTTGTCTCCATCCAAGAACGGTCTGGAAAGGCCTTCCCCAAGGTTCTGTTATGAGTCCACTGCTCTATAATATTTACACGTATGATCTCGAACTATCAGTCTCAAGCTTCTGCAATTCTTTACAATATGCTGATGATATAGCTTTGTATTATAGCTCCAATTCCATTTCTGACATAAGTTTCCGTTTAAATAATGCAATTTATTATTTGGGTCAGTGGTTATTAAATCATGGTCTTTCTCTTTCGTTAAGCAAGTGTAAAGCCATAATTTTCACTAGAAAAAGACAAATTCCTTTTATTGATATTTCTTTTGCGGATCACCAGTTTTCTATAGTCAAGAAAGTAAAATTTCTTGGTATATTTTTGGATACCAGATTGAATGGATCAGCTCATACAGATTACATTATTAAAAAATGTGAAAAGGTATCAACATCCTCCGATCTTTATCAGGTGTATGGTGGGGTGCTCATCCTTATTCTCAAAAAATATTGTATAATTCAATCATTCGTAGTCACATGGACTACGGATTATTTACTTTAAATCCAATCAATAAATTGGAAAGTTATAAATTAAACAAAATACAGTACAAATGTTTACGAATAATTATAGGTGCTATGAAATCCTCCCCCACTAATGCCTTACAATTAGAATGTGCCGACCCCCCTATTCAATTACGTTGTAGTTACTTATGCGACCGTTTTATGTGTAAAATTTTAGAAACATCCTCTCATCCTTTAATAAACCGCTTGCAAGAATTAAATGATATGATACGCTCCAACCAAGATATTCCTGACCTCCTTAAAAGTTTCCGCAAATTCACTTGCTTTCCACATCCTGTTTATAGTTCCACAAAGCTTCCTATTTTTTCAACCCCTTTTAGGGCTCTGTCCTATAGCCCTTCTATTTTTTTAAATATAGGTTTAAAAAAATCTACAGTGGAAGCGAATATTTCACTGAATGAAATTATTAACTCTAATTGGTCTGAGTTCACTTCTATTTATACAGACGCCTCCAAGCTTTCTAATAATAGTAATATTGGTGTAGCTTGCTGGATTCCTAAGTACAAAATTATCCTTCAATTTCAATGTCCTCCTATGTCATCAGTTTTCACAGGAGAGTCGATAGCAATTTTAGAAGCCATACGGTTTGCTGAATCTCATAGTATTCATCAAACTTTAATACTTTCAGATTCTTTGAGTTGCCTTCAAGCAATTAAGCAAAACCCTTTTAAAAGTAAAATTAGATTTCCAGTTATTTTTCAGATTCGAGAAGCATTATTTTCCTGTCAACTAAAACAACTTAAAATTGTTTTAGCCTGGATTCCGGGCCACTCCGGCATAAATGGTAATGTATTTGTAGATTCATATGCAAAACAAGCAGCTCAAACAAGTGCAATCTCTCTTTTTGTAAACTACACTCAAGATTTAAATGCCCTTGCTAAAATCCATCTTTACCAAGCTTGGCACTCATTTTGGTTATCATCTAAAGTACTAAAAGGCAAGCATTATGCTTCAATTCAAATAGATATCCCTAGTAAACCATGGTTTTTCCTATATAGAAAGGCCAATCGTCGTATCACGTCAACTATTTGTAGATTAAGACTAGGTCATGCTTGCACTCCAGTGCACTTAGCAAAAATAAGGGTTAGAGATCATTCATTGTGCGAATGTGGTTTAGATGAAGGTACTATTCCTCATATTCTTTTCTCTTGTCCCAGAAATAGTTATCATCTATATGATGTCCTTCCGTCTAATATTCCTCGTCCCTTAAATATAGAATGTTTTTTAAATCTTGTTTTTAGTCCTTTTGTGTGGTGTGTTTGTAAATTTATTAAAATTAATAAAATTAAACTATAACTTTAACTATTAATTATTAAAAAATAACTTATACTCAATATTTATATTTAATACTAACTTTATTTATTTGTGTTGTTTTAGTGCTGGTCAACAATATAACTGAGGTCTTAAATATTTATTTACTCTTCATTGTACACCTCAAGTCATAATCTACTAAACTAAACTAATCTTTTTTATTTTTTCTCTACACTTTATAATATTAGTCTACAACAACAACTCTCATAAACTTAAACTTGAAATTGGCTAAATATTCCAAGCATATTTGTGAATGAAGCCACAACGAAAAAAAAAAAAAAAAAAAAAAAAAAAACATAAATATTAAGTGATAAAATTAAAACTAATTTTTACATAAGCGTAATATTGTAAAGATAAAAGAATATTTATATAAGAAAAAGTAATAATACACAGTAGACAAACTAAAGGCCAATATGATATATAAATGTAAACCAGGACCGGCAAATACAATATAGTTGACATGCTTAAAAGGAAAAAGAACAAACATTTAAAACGGAAAAATAAGACATAATAATTAAAAAGAAAATAATATCAAATGAACAATTACTTAGCTACGGTTTTAGGGAGACGCCGAGGCCTTGTTGATCTTTGATCCTGAGTATTTTGGACTAATGGAAAAGCTTCTATTAGAACTCGCAGGTCTCTCATTGCTTCAACTCTCTTCCGACTCTTGTCTGGCAGTGCAATTATGATAACCCCATCTGATGTCCAGGAATTCTTAACGCCAAAATGCCTTCTGGCTTCAGAGAAGATTTCTTGTCTGGGTTTAGTCAGGAACTCCGAGATTGTGACCCCAGAGCCTTTTAAAGCAGTCTTAGCATTCCAAACTATGGATCTTTGCTTTAAGGTGGTGAAGCGAACCAATATGGGTCTAGGTTTATCCCTTTTTACACCCAAACGATGACAGACATCAATGTGAGAAAGGTCAACATTATTAATATTCATCTTATTTATAACATTACTAATTGAGACCTCGGCCTGCTCATTATTAACTTCGGATATTCCATGAAATAGAAGAACCTTTCTACGAGATATGATCTCGTGCTTATCAAAACCAGCAGAAAGCAGCTGCAATTGCTGTTGAAGCATCGACAAAGTTTTCCACACAAGTTCTTTAAAAATTGCATAGTCATTAGCCAGTGCAGAAATGTCATTTGAAGTGCTTAGTGGTTGCTGTTTTGTGGTTGAAAATGATTGAGAAAGTGCCTTATCAAAATTGTCCATTCGAGACTCAAACATTTTGACAATGTCCTCCATGTTTTTTGTGACTTGGCTGAGTAGATCCATTTTATTAATAAAGATGTTGTTAAAAGATTGAGTATTAGTGCCAGGTAGTGTAGAAAATATTAATATTCAATTATATAGCATATAAAACTTATAGAGGTAATAAATAGATTAAAAAAATAAGAAAATTTGGAAAAGTAAAAATTTCGAATGATGTACTTACAACTACCCGTAATCAAAAAAGTACTATTAGTACTATTAGTACTATTTACATATATTCAGTGAAATTGACAGACAGACACTGGTTACCTATGTTTGCTAGCCATTCTGCTAGCTTGCTATTTTTATTAATAACACTATATATATCTAATAAAAATGTGCACTTTAAGGTCTAGTTTTTTTAAACAAATCAAATCAAATCAAATCAAAAATCTTTATTGAAAATAAGTTTCATACAAAACATTTTTTCATTGTCAAAGCCACCACCAGCTCGGAAAATTATTTCCACAGACCTGAGAAGAGCTGGCGACAGAAACTCAGCGGGATTGTCATGATTTGTTTTTTTTTTTTTTCTTAAATTCTAAATAACATAAATACATTACACAATACTAAATAAATAATCTTGAAGCAGTCTGGCAGCGATCGCTTCATACCCACGGTGCATTATCCTCTAAGTATTCAGATACATTGTAGTATCCTTTTGCACACAAACGTTCCTTAGCTATTCTCTTAAATTTGTTAAATAGTAATACTTGAACGTTTGCTGGGACTTTGTTGTAAAACTGTATACATTGCCCCATGAAAGATTTACTTACTTTTTTAAGTCGAGTAACAGGTAGCGCGAGCTTGTGTTTGTTCCTGGTATTTATAGTGTGTATATCACTATGCTTAATAAAATTGACAGTATTTTTATGTACATATTTAAGATTTTCAAAAATATACTGACTGGCGACCGTAAGTACATTAATTTGCTTAAACTTATTTCTTAAAGAATCTCTAGGGCCCAGATTGTAAATTGCACGGACAGCCCTTTTTTGTATAACGAAAATGGTATTTATATCAGTAGCACTACCCCACAGTAGGATACCATAAGACATTATGCTATGAAAATAACTATAATACACTAACTTAGCAGAAGTCTCGTCAGTTAGGGATCTAATTTTTTTAACAGCATACGCGGCAGAGCTAAATTTACTAGCTAATCCAGCTATATGAGGGCCCCATTGTAGCTTAGCATCAACAGTGATTCCTAGAAAAACTGTGGATTCCACCACTTCCATCGCTTCCTCATTTAAAAGTACATTAGTTTGCACCTGTTTAATATTAGTAGTAGAAAATCTAAGAAGTTTAGTCTTCTTACTATTAAGCAACAGGTTGTTAACACTAAACCAATGTACTATTCTAGAGAGAGCCTTGTTTACATCGTCATGCATTACCTGATGCCGTTTTACTTTAAATATTAAAGAAGTGTCATCAGCAAACAATACTATCTCATTATGTTGGTCTACAAAAGTAGGCAGGTCATTTATATAAACAAGGAAGAGAAATGGACCTAAAATTGAACCTTGAGGGACCCCCATATCAATCGGAGCCCCAGCCGATCTTTTTCCATTCACCTCTACCCTCTGAATTCTATTAGACAAGTAAGAAATCAAGAGTTTGAGATCAATGTTCTTAATGCCATAGTGGTACAATTTCCTGACCAATGTTTCATGCTGAACACAATCGAAAGCCTTAGATAAATCACAGAATACTCCAAGAGCATCCTGTGACTGATCCCAGGCCTCATATATATGTTTTATAAGAAAGACGCCGGCGTCCGTAGTAGAGCGACCTCTAGTAAAAACGAACTGTTTATGGTGAAGCAATTTATATTTATTAAAATGGTCTATCAGCTGATTAAGCATGATTTTTTCAAATATTTTACTAATCGAAGGCAATACTGATATTGGTCTGTAATTAGACGGATCTGAATTATTGCCTGATTTTAAGAGTGGTATTACTTTGCTATGTTTCATTAGGTCAGGAAATACTGCACAAGAAATACAGTCATTAAAAATGGTCGCTAAGTAAGGCGCAACGAGGTCCACTATTGAGCCAATCACCTTTACGGATATTCTCCATAAGTCAGGAGTATTCTTAATATTTAAGGTCCTAAAACATTTAATTATATCATTGGATTCAATTTTCTTAAATTTAAAAGGAATGTTACATTTTTTTTACATTTTTTTGTAGTAATGACTCAGCGACAACAGGAGAAGAAATTAAAGAAGAAGTGGTAAAAGCTGAAATTTTTTTTAAATAATTTTCATAAGCAGAGGCAACTTCCTTATCTGATTTTATTACTTGATTATCCATTTGAAGAGAAAATTTGGAGTTGCGAGCTTTGCTTTTACCAGCTTCGGACTTTATAATATTCCAGGTCATTTTAATTTTATTTAAAGAATTACTAATTAAGTTTCTAATATGTAATGACCTGGCTTGTGAACAAACTTTATTAAATAATTTAGAATAATTTCTAATATGTTGAGCAAACGAGTCACTGCGATTGAGCTCCCTCTCATTGTAGAGTTCAAACAGTTTTTGTCTACTCTTATGAATTCCTGGGGTCGCCCACTCATTAAAAGAAAGGTGATTTCTCAAAGTGCAAGTTTTAGACGAGAATGTCGATTTGAATTCATTATTAATAATTTTGTAAAATTTATCAAACAGTTGTGAAGGATTTTTATTATATTCCAGATATGAACATTTGGCCAAAATATTATTTTTAAACTTATCCATGCGCCTTACAGTTATAGGAACAAACACATTTTTTTGTTTTTCTTTGCTGAATTTGTAATTAAAAGATATTAATTGCCCACAGTGATCAGAATTTAACCTATCAATTATTTTCTTATTCTTCGGTATAAAGTCTGTGAAAATATTATCAATACAAGTGGAAGTAGACTCAGTTATTCTAGTGGGCTCTAAGAATAAGTTAATAAGGTTATATGATTTTAACAATGATCTGAATCTAATAGTGGTAGCGGAGTTATCTAATAAGTTTATGTTAAAATCACCACATACAATAATATTTTTATTAGACGCAGACAGTTTTAATAAAACATTTTCAAAAACAGGTTCAAAAGAATCATATAACGAACTTGGGGGTCTGTAGACACTAATAACAATAAGGCGTTCAAGCTCTGCACAGGCTATTTCAATAGTCCGCTCTACAGAGAGGCTCACAATATCTTTACGTTCCTTAAATTTTAAATAATTGTTTACAAGAACTAAAGAGCCACCGCGTATAGCATTCACCCTGCAGAACGAACTAGCCACCTGGTGATCCTCAAAGTTAAACAACATTTCATGGCTTTTAAGCCAATGCTCTGTAACACACATTATATTAATTTCATTACTTTTCAAAAATAGCTCAATTTCAATTTCCTTATTCATAATTCCTTGAATATTCTGATGCACCAGGTGTATTAGATTACTGACATTATTATGGGCAATGCACTGATTACAAGATTTAATGTTTTTCTGTAAAAGATCTCCTTTGTCTTATTTTCTAATTTAAACTATTTGATTCCAAATTCAATGTCAAATTATTAAATGTCAAATTATTAGATGTCATATTATTATTCTGCTCAATAAAAGCAGTAGTCTTATTAGCCAAATATTTGGCTGAATTAAAATGTAAATAATAAGACAGCGCATTAACCAGTTTAAAATTATAATATGATAAGTAAAACCTATCAGATGTCATAATACAAAAGTTATTGTATCTATTTTTTGTTATACAATTAATATCTATTACATGACTTTTCATAGAAAATTTATTACTAATATAATTGTCACGTGTCAATGTGTATAACAATTCATTTAATGAAAATCTTATGTTATTTTCATGAGGCAAACCCTTTATATAAGAAAATGTAAAGAAAATAACTTCTTTAATATTTAGTTGTGATATTCTATTGAATAATTTAATTAAGTTATTTCTATTAACACTGCCCCTTCTCCCAATAATAAAAACTAAGGTTGTGTTGGGACTATGTTCAATATTTATGGCTTTACTTACAATTTGAAGAAATGAAGCTCCGGGCATGCAATAGTTAGTTATTGACTGTCCATAACACTCCCTGTAAAGTACAGTGCCCATATCCTTGCCTATTTCATCACTAAATACAGTTACATTTGCAGTCAAGGATGAAGGCAAAGTATTATTTTTATTTGTGCTACTGACATGGATATTCTTATTTAAACTATATAGGTCAAAGGAATCCGTTGATCGAAAAATATTTTTATAAACATACCGTATTTTTAAGACCTATCTAACGATACTCTACATTATTAAATACGTCTAAAAAAGATATTCTAAAACAATATTCTTTAAAATAAATTCTAGCACTTTCCCAGCTTTTTCCGCTTTCACTGCCGTGTGTTTGTCCATCTGGACGTGACGAAACTGTAAGGGTTCCTAGTAGACAATGGAATCCTAAAACAATGATGTAGATGTGATACTATTATTTACAATATCTGCACCATTTTATAATCTACAAAAAAGAGTTTTACAAAAATGATCGTTAAGTAATTATTCTGACAGCTAAGACGCTTAGTCCCGTATAAAAAGTGCAAAATACGGTGCCTTAAGAATTTAAAGCGGTGTGACGGTATTTATACAAAATAAATGTTTTTATTAAAGGTAATAATAACATATTTTGAAAAATTATGTAATTTTTTTGAAAATCTACTTTTTGAAAGGAGTTTCATCCAAATGTCGAATAAAGTCGTATTTATAAAACACATTTACATTTTTTTTATTTCCAAAACGTCTATCGTAAATTAATGCTCATATTTTTGAAGGAAACATTCATTTGTAATAAATTTGTTACCAAATATTCCATATAAATTAATGTTGTGGTTTGAGCACTTTATACTTCATATATAATTTAGTACTATTCTATGATTACAAATGGTCGGGTTGACCACAGCATGTGGTTATGTTTTGGTAATTAGTACCTGTGTCGCCTCGAAGCCATCGGGGTCAGGATATTAGAAGATTTCAATGGGATAACCTATATGAGTTAATTAATTTTACTAAATATTTATTATTATTATGTATTTTAATAATATATTAACTATTAATTAACAAGATTGAAGGCTTCAGTTTGCGTCCCATTGTATTATTTGATTGATATAAGAAAATGCAAAAAGAATAGAAGGAAATGGATTGTCACAAAATAATTTATATATTAGTGTCATATAAGTAGTTTTGGTTGATGCGTTTTCACTTGTTGATCCGGGGGTGGTATGTTGATCCATGTCAGATGTCAGACAAACGATACGCTATTGTTGGAGTCAACTGCGATCACTGTTGGCTCTAAAAGTTTTAATAATAATTATGACGTTTTTTATACAAATCTATCTTTTTCCAGTTTAGGGTAAAAGCTTATATTGGGGCCCAAAACACAGATGAGAACAATACTCTATGTGTAGCCGGATTTGCGCCTCATAGAGTGTCAGTATTGAAAAACTGCCTCGCTTTATTGATCACTCCCAATGTTATCGATGCTAACTTGCTCTCCGGGTGTCTACGAAACTCGGCACATGAAACAGTCGCTCAAAATGTCGAGACCTAGTAGTCTGGTACATGCTAAGGCACAGAGAGGAGTCCACTTGAAGAGTGGCGATACGACAAATGGTTTTTTTTTAGAAATAATGAGAAGTTTTAAGACCTCATAATATTATAGTTAAAGCTTGTTTTCTTATAGGCACACGTGGCACTTTTAAAATGTTGGACTCAAAGTGCACGGTTCCGAAAGTTTTACTTTTAGGTCCTTGTGACATGAATTTCTAAATTTAAATGTACTTCACATTTTTTATTCATAACGCCGGTAACAAACTAGAAGAAAATCTTGCAAACCAGTTATGGTGCTCTGTTAAATAAAGTTATTTTGTCATAAAACCTTTAGATTTTATTAAGTAAAATCTTCAAGCAAGGTAACACCTTGCTTTAGCATTTTACTTTCATTGTAAATAATAATATGCGATTAAATCTTTGTACAGCTATGGTATTGTCATTAATTTAAAACAATTGTTGTTACAGTTACTAGAAAACATAGTGTTTTATTTAGTTTTTTATACTCGTATGCATACGCAGGAACACAAAAGTAAACACACGTATTAGACATTAAAAGTAATATAAATCTATTTTGAAGAATCTTAAACCACGTCTTTAACTAACATCGACAAATATAACATTAGAAATGTAGTTGCTATTTTTATATCACATTATAATAATATTGATTCAAAGCGTGGCAAAGTACAGACCAAAATTTAATGAGTACTAAATGAAAGTGCACACATTTTTTATTTCATGAATTTTAATAACAGGGTATAGTGTGGCTGAACTATCTATTTATTTTGAAATGTCGACATATTTACCTTTTTTATTTTTATATATTTTTAACTTTTGAACTTTCAATCTATACCAGTGATAACTTACGGCTTATGTTGATACCTTACTTATTGAAATAAGCTATATTCAGAAGGCTGTAGAGACACTTTCCAACTACAATTGAGGTTACGAGTGTTTAAAAACGTGCACTGGTCTGAGAAGAACCATACAATAAACTCATTTTCAGGCTTTTCTTTATTGTGATCACTGTTTCACAATATTTACCAACAACTAAAAACATCGCAATGAATTCGATGGGTCGGCCTAATGATTAGTTAATAATATAAATAAAAGAAATCCGTGGTCAGCAAGATGAATATTCATCGCATGCAAAACCCATTCACGAGCATAACGCAAGAGCCAGCCATCACCTCCTTCGCCGTATTCGAGGGAAGGGGGCTCGACCCCCACCGCTACCACAAGTGATGACTTCTAAGAGAGCGGTGCAGCCAGTAGATATAAGAAGAGAAACAAACAGTTATTTTATTATATTGTTCTAATGTATCCTAAACGGAATTAAAAACGTACTTTGTATTATCTTTCTGTCTTCACACGAGTCACAAAGATCTCATAATCATAATATTATAAGTTTCGAAAAGTTGTTGGTGTGCGAAAATTTAAGGAAATGAATTGAAATAAAAATTGTAATATTCACTAAAGCTATTCAATGAGACGAAACTTCTTAGCATTCCACGGATTCACCGTGCGGGTGCCGGGCCCATCGCGTTGCAGGAAAAGGAGCGCAAACAATGCCTGGGACTTGCGACCCAGGTGTAGGTTTAAGGGGCCCCTTTAGTATGCGCATACACGCTCACCTTCACTGTTCACGCTCCTCTCCCTACCTAACCTAATATGGTAAGAACCTAATAAAGCTGCCTTTGAAATACGTTCCAGAAATGAACTGATGATCGTTCTAGAAAGGCCGATATCCTTAAGTAAACTGTAGAGAGATTTTGCTGTTATACCTCTCGTACTTCTACAGCGTACAAATTAACTATAAATTTATTCCTGATCAGTTCGTTACACAGTTCGTAATACTTGTTAAGCTTAAATGTATGATCTTTGGGTATGTTTGTTTCCCAGGGTACAGTAAGCTTCACAAGTATAACGCGCCTTAGTTGTTTTGAGTACAGGAATAAGACCGGCCTAGATGACGAAATAAAAACATCCCCGGGGATTTTGTATTGCCTTTCATACGTGTCCATCATGAGAGTCCAATCAGGAGACGCGTCCAAGATGGAATAAGGTTTTAATTTAGATTTTTTGGACGAACCTGCCTTTACGAACTCTACTGATTTTTTGGTGGTTGTTATACCCCTCTGCGCTCTTGCTACAGAAAGACTAACCGCTTCTCGTATGTTATTATATGTATCGTATGTTGTTATCGTTATTTATATAAAAAAATTACGTATTTATATTCGAAAACATATTACTTTATGAAAACAAAATATATTACCAACTTTTATTTATCTAAGAATAATGTAGTTTTGAAAAATTACATAATATTCTAACGGTACATCAACCTCTGAAACACTCAATATCTACGTTGTCTTTAATCTCGTTCTTATAAAATTTCGTAGACGGTTAATACAGATATGATTGTCTCAGTGAGGAGAGAGAAGAATTCAAAAATTAACAATAATGTGTTATTTGTTATTGTACTGATACTGCCGCTTCTAACTTAACAATTCTCGAATAATATTAATAATGAACTGAAAATAGTTTTACTATAGTATTTAATTATGCGGAAACTCGGTGTTATCAAAATAACGAGTCTGACTTCAATTATTTTATAAATGGTGTATTCCTACAAGTTAAGAAGAGTAACTATAATTAACTGTTCATTTCTAAATCATTTTGATTCAAGAATTTATCAAGATGCGAGTATATAATAAAGTAGTAATGAGATAAATCTGTATATCAAATATTACTAAAAAATGTTATTTTTTTGCTTGCGGTTTGTTGCTAAACAAAGCTAAACAATTCTTTACGTTGGAAACTTTAAAAACATTTAAGCGTAAAAAGCTTTACATAAATTCTTTGCCTTTCTTTATTTTAAATTGTATAATAATAAAATAAACCTTTAAATATGCAACTAAAATTAACTTTTATTTTGGTTTGATTATATCTATATTTTATATTTATAGGTCGAAATATAAATATAAAATTAGGTCGACGTGTTGGGTGCGTTACACTGACAAGAACACCGAGAAACACATTTTAACTTTTGTTATTTCCTAAAGTAACTTCAATTTGACTTTCCTAATTTTCACTGAGAATTCGTAGAAAAAACCCATATTACATTAGACATAGACATTATTCTAATGTCTACTCACAAACTAGTTTATCTCATCGCTTACCGAATCAGTTTATATTTTTAAGGTTAGTTACAAATTATTTATTATATAATATTAATAAAATATTCACGGAATAAAAATTTTTTATAAAATGTTTGAATAAACAGAACTAAACTACAATAATTCAGATTCTCGCGGATACTAAAATAAAAAAGTTTATATAACTTTCCGAGATCCCAGAAGGTCACAAAACGACTTTATACACATAGAAATATACGCTACTGCACGAGTTAATTTTTGTATGATTAATTAGTAGAAAAAAATGCAAGACACGACACACACACGCACACACACATACGCACGCACGCACACGCACACGCACGCACACGCACGCACACGCACGCACACGCACACACACGCACGCACACGCACGCACACGCACGCACACGCACGCACACGCACGCACACGCACGCACACGCACGCACACGCACACACACGCACACACACGCACACACACACACACACACACAGTCACACTGCGATCAAATTAAAGTCTTGTCAAATAAAATATCGATATATTTTTTCTACTCTGTCTAGTCCATGCCTTCTATTACATTTATTATAATGGAATGTTTGTTTATATTAAGACTGTTTTTTTCTCCTCTCTATAATTGCTAAAACTTTGCAGACGATATTTGATATATGTAAGTGTATCAATACTTTTTCTGTTATAGTAAAAAAAAATTGTTTTACAAACTACGTTATAAGTTTGAAATTTATTTTGCTCTGGTATAGAATGTTTACAAGGATAACATTGGGTCCTGGGCTTTGGGAAATTTGAATAGGTACTTTGGATCATTTCAATCTCATCTGAAAAGTATGTTGCAAAAGGAATAACAAAATAAGTTTTCACATCAGATATCGTTATCATATTTTCTATATAAATATATCATACAAACTGAATTATTTTAAATTTCATTATAATAAGATAAAAGTATCAACATATAAAAAACTTGAACCTGCGACCTTTAAATCTTCGACCCTATTACTATGACTGTTTGACCCAAATATATTCACTGTATCAGGAAGTAAATGAGATTAATAATATTCTTTCCAATTTCTAGTCGCAGCAAACTATAGGCAGTTGAACGCGGGTAGTCATTGCGAACACGCGTATCTTTGCGCTCAGCTTATAATTTGTAATAAGGCGGTGAATTATTATATTACGAGTGATTGTAACGACGTACTAGGGTATCTCCTGGTAACAGGAGACCATATACGTGAATATGCATTCTTCTTCAACGTTTTCAAGCCCTAAAATAAGACAACAAGTCGCAAATGCACAATCAGAAAACACAGTATCAAGTTACGCTAATGTGACGTCAGCTGCAAGTTTCCCCAAAAAAGATCAAGCTATTATACTTGACGCGATCGACGGAATAAGTCTCAGGGAGTACCTTGTTTCATTATCTTATTTAATACCTGCTACATCGATTCGGTTCATTTCACGTATTTCAAATGCACGTGTATGTATTTATCTAGACACAAAGAGAACTGCTGAAAGCTTAATAGAAGGAAAAAAGTCGATCACAATAAAGAATAATACCCTGGAAATCAAACCCTTAATTTCGAGGAATAAGAGAATTGTGCATTCAAATGTTTGTCCTGTTATACCAAACTCCGTAATTGAACAAAAATTTAATAAATTAAATATCAAAATAATGTCACAAATATTGTTCCTGAAGATAGGAGTGACAGAGCCAGCATTCTCACATATATTAAGCTTTAGAAGACAACTTTATATTACCCCAAAAGATGAAAAAAGGTTTCCAGAATCAATACAACTAATGTTTGAGGGCACAAATTACTGGATATATATATCTAACGATACATTAAAATGCTTTTCTTGCAACAGTGTGGGTCATATAGCAAAAAATTGTACACAAAATACTTCAGATCCCTCACCTTACATTCAAGATACACAAGCCTTGGAAGAAATTAACAAAATTTTCAATAGAAATGGTGATTTAGTGCCAGATACAATACCAACTTCCTTACCCTCATCTACACAAGAGACCCCACAAGTATTACATGTAACCAAAGGAATTAAACGAATTCACTCAGGCAGGCACCAGGCACCAGTGAAGCATCAAAACCAGAATTTACGGAATCTCAATGTGTACGAAATAACCACTCAGAAATATTAGATTCAGAAACAGATGAAACGGGAAGTATGATATCATTAGAAGAGGAAGTAGTTAAGCTAAAGACAAAGAAAAAGTTAAAAAAAACGTCACTTACAAGTGATTAAGAAGTATGGAAACATATCGAACACAGTATGGCGGAATTAAGTGAAGATACAACATTTCCTATTAATTTAGACCAATTCATAAGCTTACTAGATAATACAAAAGAAAAACAAAATATTAAAGAAACAGTTTTTTTGTATACAGATAATAATAAAAGATCTGATGATGATGTGTAATAAATTACACAGTAAAATGAACAAAAGCTTAAAAATAGATGTTCTCGGCTGTCAAAAAAACTATTTGATATGTTAAACCACAGCCCTCACCCAAACCACCAAGAGATCTCCTCCATAAATTAGTAAAAATATGACAATCACTCATTTCATTAAAATTATATTAGCTATAATTATACGTTTATACCTTTAATTTTAATCATTATTAAAGAGTAATCTCAGGGTAGTTTAGTTTAAATATGGATATTTTGCAATGGAATGTTAATGGTTACTTTAAGCGACTTCCAAACATAAATTTGTTAATTCGACAGTTGGAGCCATCTTGCATTTGTTTACTAGAAACTAACTTCTCCTCTGACTATTGTGCTTCAATGAAAGGGTATAAAAAATACTTCAAAAATCGTATACAAGCCAATAGAGCTAGCGGTGGTGTAGCAATATTCATAAAAACTGATACAATTCCAGAACAAATTCATATTAACACACATTTAGAAACGGTGGCAGTAAAAATAAGGTTTCCTATTACTATGACAATATGCTACATTTACCTTCCAAACAGTATGCCATTCAATACAGATGATTTGAAAGATTTGATCAATCGATTACCTGCGCCCTTTATTTTTCTAGGAGATTTAAATAGTCACCATTTCTACTGGGGCTCTGAAAAATTTAAGAGGTAAAATATTAGCTTACTGGTTGGATAATGAAGATAGTGTGTTACTGTTAAACAACGGCCAGCCCACACATTTTAATTGTAACACTGGCCATACTAGTAACATAGACTTAACTTTGGCTTCACAAAATATAGCTACATATTTTGAATGGAATGCCTTAGATAATTTGTATGATAGTGACCATTTCCCAATTTTTATAAAGTGCCATACTCCACAAAGGATTCCCAAAAACATAAGAGTTCCGAAAAAGTGGAAGTTTGAGTTGGCCGATTGGACCAAATTTCATGAAGAGGTCGAGAATAGTATTCCTAATTTAATAAACATAAATGACACGGATGAACACTCAATAAATGATATCGTAAAAAATTTTACTTCAGTAGTAATAAAAGCAGCAAATATATCAATACCAAAAACAACAGGAACTATTAGACAGAATAACTTACCTTGCTGGAATAATGATTTTAAAATTGCCATTAAAGAAACTAAAAAAGCTCTAAGAAAGTTTAGGAAATTTGCTAGAAATGATCCAAATTCGATTTATAAGATAGAATATAAAAAGAAAAGAGCATATTATAGACGACTTCTGAAAGAAAGTAGACAACGATATTGGGAAAACTGGGTATCAACTATAAATAACAAAACTACAACAGCAGAGATGTAGAAAAAAATACACAGAATTAATACATGTAAGCTAGGATTTCATAATGTTATAATTAAAAAAGCAGATGGAAGTTTAACGCCTATTCCAGAAGAAACTACTTGCCTAATAGGCAAGTAGTTTCAAATAAGTTTGCTGAAAATTCAAGTTCTAAAAATTATGAAGACCAATTCATTGTACACAAAAACATTGAAGAAGAGACACACACTTATTTAGATACTACCGATAATAGTAATCAAATTAATACAGAAATATCTATGCAAGAAATATTATTAAAGGTTTCAAAACTAGGTAATTCTAGCCCTGGACCGGACAATATTTCCAATCTTATGATAAAACATTTTTCAATTAGAGTAATCGAGTATCTATTAAAACTATATAATTTTATATGGAAAAAACAGGTGTTTCCAGATAGCTGGCGAGAAGCGTTAGTGGTTCCAATATTAAAACCTGGAAAAAATCCAGTAGAAGAAACAAGCTATCGTCCTATTTCGCTAACATGCAATATGTGCAAATTACTAGAAAAAAATATCAGCAAACGAATTAGATGGCATACTGAGACAAATAAACATATTTCCCCTTATCAATACGGTTTTAGAAAGTTTCGATCAACCCAGGACCATTTTACAAACATTGAAAGTGAAATACTTGATTCCATTGCTAATAATAACTATATGGTGACTGTTGCCCTGGACATTGAAAAAGCATATGAAATGGTCTGGAAACATAGACTTCTGAAACATTTATATAATATTGATCAAAGGGAACACTCTTGCATTTGTCAGAATTTTTTTGGCACAAAGATCAATTCGGGTAAGAATAGGCGATGTGACTTCTAACTTAGTTCCTTTAGAAAATGGCCTACCACAAGGATCTGTGCTTAGCGTTATTCTATTCTTAATAGCTATAAATGAAGTTCTTTCCTATACTATAAAACCAGTAAAAGGATTTCTCTTTGCCGATGATTTAACACTAACTTGCAGTGGCAGAACTTTACAACCTACTATAAAATTTGTCCAAAATACACTTGATAATTTACAGAGATGGTCATTGGCATCTGGTTTCCGATTTTCAGAAAACAAAACAGAATTTATTATATTTTCTAACAAAAAGAAGAAAGAAATAAAATTAACATTAAATGAACACAATGTTAGAGAAGTTACTAATTTAAAAATTTTGGGTCTAACTTTTGATAAAAATATGTCTTGGATCACACACATTAATAAATTAAAATCTGAATGTCATAAACGGTTAAATGTAATAAAAGTCTTGTCATCTTTAACCTGGGGAGCAAATAGAAAATGCTTAATAGCCATATACCGGGCTCTAATTAGACAGAAACTTGACTATGGTTCTATAATATATGATTCAGCAAATACAAGAACTTTGAATATCCTAGAAAGCATCCAAAACACCGCTCTTCGATTAAGCATAGGTGCGTTGAAAACCAGTCCAATCAGAAGCGTATTGGTGGAAGCTGGAGAGATACCATTACAATTAAGAAGGAAATAGCTTGCTCTGTCATATGCCGTAAATCGTAAAGGAATTACCCCTACATGTATCTATAAACAATTATTTCTCGGATTTAAGAACAAACATATAAACGAAAAGTCATTTTATACCGATGGATCCGTTATGAATGGCAAGTCAGGGTGTGCTATAGTCACCAACGATAAGTATTATCGGCATAGATTTTTAGATTATCAGTCCATATTCAGTTGTGAAGCTATAGCCATACTTAAGACACTGGAGATAATCTCCGGTGAAGATAATACTCAAAGTTATGTGATATACACAGATTCCAAGTCATGTCTATCTGCCATTTTGAATCAAGAAAATAATAACCCCCTCATTACAGAAATCCAGCAAAAAATTATACACTTAATGAAAAACTATTTTAAACTCCAATTGATTGGATCCCAAGTCATCAAGGGATAGTTGAGAATGAGAGAGCGGATAGTGAAGCAAGACACACCACAAACTGTTGTTCGATTGATGAAACAATTAAATCAAGTCCAGCGGAAGTACAAAAATACTTAAAGTATAAAATAAAGATACTATGGGATAATGTTTGGAAATCGAATAACAACAACAAATTGTTTGAAATAAGAAATTCTGTTTTTGAAGATATCCCCACATTACCCTGCAGAAGAGATCAAGTTAAAATTACGAGGTTACGCATTGGACATACAAATCTAACTCATCTTCACTTAATTACCAAAAACGAAAAAAATAAATGCAAATGTTTTTCTGATCTAACTGATAAACATTTGTTGATTGATTGCGTAGAATACAGTTTCCAGAAAAATATACATGTCGCCGCGTTGAATATTATTGAGATATCAAATTAATTGATTTACATACTTATAATTATTTTAACAATCATTGTAAATGCAACTCATCAATGTCACTTATAATAATCGATTCATATTTATTATTTACACATCCGGAATGGTTTATTAAGATGGCCGACGTAAGATTTAAGAAGTTGTGATTTTGACTATGTTGAATTATTTATTAAGATGGCCGACGTAGAATTTAAGAAGTTGTGATTTTGACTATGTTGGATTATTTATCAAGATGGCCGACGTAGAATTTAAGAAGTTGTGATTTTGACTATGTTGAATGGTTTATTAAGATGGCCGACGTAGGATTTAAGAAGTTGTGATTTTGACTATGTTTAATTGTTTATTAAGATGGCCGACGTAGGATTTAAGAAGTTGTGATTTTGACTATGTTCAATTGTTTATTAAGATGGCCGACGTAGGATTTAAGAAGTTGTGATTTTGACTATGTTGAATTGTTTATTAAGATGGCCGACGTAGGATTTAAGGAGTTGTAATTTTGACTATGTTAAATTGATGGATTGTTAAATTTAATGTTGTTTCTTTGTAAACAACTTCTTAAATAATTATTCCTTCTTTATAACATTATTTTATGAATTGTAATACTTAAAGCCGTCCGAATAAAAGTTACTTAAATAGAGTGTTTGATAGTATTATGTAAAAAAGTATTGTAATTGACTAGCAACGATTCACTTGAAGAGAGAGAATCTTTGTACAAAGAAGGGTGTTTTATGAGCGGAGCTCAGTTTACTGCTGATTTTCGAGGAATACACACTGTAAGTAGAATCCATGTCAGTTTGTCTAATTTAATTTAATTTAAATGTAATTTGTTTAAAATAATAAATAATAATTAATTTGTTTCATTTTAATATTAATATTCTCCTACCTGTAATTATTTCACTATGATAATTGTGACTCGCTTAACTAATATAAAATCATAGAACTATAGTTGGTATATCTTATTTAAATCTCTTATCTTTTATAAAAGCAAAGAGTTTTGTATTTTGAGCGTGTTAATATCAATCGCACTGAAATAAATTTTCTAGCGCTTACTAAAGCGTAATTTACAGGCGAAGGTTTTTCTCAATTGGTACGAAAGAAATCGAAAGACTTAATTTTAAAGAATAAACAACGTTAAAAGCCATAACAAATCCAGCAACAAAAACAAATTATAAAAATAACTTTTACTTTATATAACCGGTTTATTGAAACTATCATGTCTATAGCATGTCATACCTATAGCATGTCTATCTCAAACATATATTTTTTTATTTCAATAAAATAAAGCTAAGATACTTAACTTAATACTTACAATTTACACCGATTGGTCGTATCTAATAGACAGAAAAGTTTCAATGTTAAGGATGAATGATATCTAGGACGAGGTCCAGGTAACAAAGGGTTAAATTGACCGTTTCGGAATTTGAAACCATTTATCTTTCCCAGTCTGAAAGCCTCCCCTTTCATATTAGCCCCTGACCTTTATTCGGAGTTAAGTTTGTTTATAATTGATGAAAACGAACGTGAGTTAACAAAGTTATATTTATAATATTAACACTATATTTCTTCCCTTAAATCAAAAATTCTTAGAAATTACTAAAAATAACCAAGATCTCATGAAAAAAAAGACCCTATTTATAATTAATTTTATTTGTCTAAGTAAAGTGAAAAAGACTAAAATCTAATTTTGTAAAAGGACTAATGAATAAATTACTTTGAGGGTAAAACTAATTTATTCTTTTACTGCCTTAGACGTGTCTACGTAGTGGAATATTATAGTTGACGGGTATTACTTTTCTTTAAATATATTAAAATTATTTTTTGTCACGCCGAACCTCTTTATTACTTACAACAACCAGAAGCAGTTTGTTTCAAAATTGATATCGTCTGTTGCTGAGATACATCACAAAGAATACGCATTTTTCACCATTTTGGAGCTTGAAAAAAAGAAAAAGTTTTTTACATATGTAAATGTCAGTGTGCATATGAATATAATTAAAATAAAGTTACTAATAAAGGCCATAAAAGTAAGATAAAATATACTCTATATTTATAAACTATGGAAATATTATTATAATTTCAAATTTCTTGTCTTTATGTAACAATTTATTCAAACATGTTAAGGTTGCTCATAAGGCAAGGTATAGTACAATGTAATGTCTTCTTAGACGAGAGCAAATTCCTGCTATATTAATACCTGCTCTTATCTTGTTTAGCCTCTGTCGTTTAATGAAAACTATTGATATATTCGGTTTGAAGTAGACGGTATTGAATATCAGTCTATTATTTTCAATATAAATTTTAAAGTGTAACTTTTATATAAAATAAAACTGCTACTGCAATTTTGTATCACAGAAGATTAAAGAAATTTAAAAGAAAAATATTTAGGAAATCTCATTTCAAAGATATGAATAAAGAAAATATTGGTGTAAATAAAAATTCAATAGAAGTCAAGAGCTCTCATCGACATCATTATGTTTTTTCAAAACTACTAATTGTTACTTTTCGACGAAACATTCATTATTGTTATTTAAAAAATTGTCAAAAATATCTCTGATGCTAATTTAAAGAATTAATTAATACCTTAATTCTGTTTAATGAAAACAAATAACGAAAACACGAATAATTATCATGTGCCTAAAAGAAATAGACAGACATTTGCCCAAAATAAAAGACACATATAAATGTGCTCATAACTTATACAACTTATTACTAAAAATGGACGCCAGAGTCATTTAAACAAAAATAAATTTTCATGGATTAAGAATAGTGTATTAGAAATGAATAATTTAGCCATCCAAAACAATTCTAGGATGCCTGAACCATAAAAAGGTATTTTTGTCACTACAGTAAACTATGATAAAAACTATTTTGATATCTGATATTGATTTTGTTGTTGTTTTTTTCTTTTATACGATACGATATGTACCTTTTAATTATTAATATCACAATCAAAATCTTTGGTATAGCTATAACTTTTTATTTTGGGCAAACCTTTATTTAGTATGTAAATTAATAATTTACTCAGATCATACTATAGCTCATTTTATTACATAAATAGATAACGATATTGTGTAACTAAAAACGGATTTGAGCTTGATGAACATCAAGAATTATAGAAAATAAGAATGGAAGATATTGAATTTTGTAGTTTATTCGCCAGTCTGTAAATAAATAGTATTATTATTGAGAAACACATAGTAGAGACATATTTGGTTTTAATAATCATTACACAAGTATGGGTAAAAAAGAAAATAATAACTGAAAAATAATATTTACCAAGGTTTCAAAAGTTTTCAAGGTTGAAACACAATCGGCGCGGTGATGTTGGAGGCCTACACAAACCAGCAGAGAAAGTTGTACAATGTATGCTTCTATTTTTATTATTTTTGTATTATTAGTGAGAACACATTTTTTAAGAACACTTAAAATAGTTACCGATGCCACAGATTAAGTGATTATGTTCTTCAATGTAACTCTCATGATCGTAACGAGGAGTCTATAACCTTATATCATTGTATCCTTCTCTCAATTTTTCTCTTTATACTATTTTAAGTCTTGGTGAGTGAAGCTGTCTTTACATATACTTTTATAATGTACCAATATGTTTCCGATAGGAGTATTGGGTTCGATCTTGTATCTTTAAAAGATTTAGATGTTGTATTACTTATATAAAAAACAAAAGTCTAGAAATATAATTAATGTTGTAAATGTTTAATAAATTAATCATTATAATGTAATTGGTGAAATATAACTTTTAACTATTATTATTACACACGTATTAAACGAAGCCTCTGTCTTATTCTTACAGTTTTTAAAATTCCTCTAGTATAAAAAATATAATGAATTAATGAAATTTCCTAAGAAGAGAAGAATTTCATAATTATGATAAAATAATTGTACCCCTTAAAACTGCATAGAATTAATTAAGTTCAGTAATATTTAAGCAATTAGCTTAGCATTAAGTCATTCACTTGTATAATTTTTGATGCACAATAAAGTTTTGAAATAAAATAAATAAAATCCTAATACAACTCTTATAAATAAAATATAAAAGTGTCTTAAGAAAAAACAACCTTAACGACTACGTGCTAAAGTAATATGAAAGGGAACATGGCAGCCGATAATCCGGTCGGATTAGAGGCCATTTAATTTAACACCGTATTGACAGCAACATATAGTATATATGAATATATATTGTTAAGAAATAATAAATCCTTTATTTATCTTTTAACGATGTGTTTCTCTGGTTTCTTGGAGATCTAGCATTAAGTCCCAAAAAAACTATCGAAGCGGTTTATATCCAAGCTTTCAGCAAAATAAACGGATATTGCCATAATTTAATACTAACATTTTCTCAGTAAAATATATATATGATATCCATTCATTGTTACCATAGTGAGTAAAGAAGAACTAAGATCAGCTTAAGTCTTTGACGGTACGTCTTATTGTCAGTGAAACAGATTGTGATGCCAAATAGGATGCGATAAAATATAATAGTATAGTAACTAGGGGTGCCAACAGACCCTCAATTTTGACTCGTTGCGCTCACGAAATCTCGGGTACCGTTTGCATATTAAGCGAAGTGAGCCCAGTGTAATGACACATCACACAATATGTGTCTTTTTGAGAGCCTATTAGACAAAGAATGTGAAAAAGTCTCCGGTAGAGCGCTAAGCTCGCTTCGCTCAATAAATTCATTACATTTACTTAAACTACACCCACGTTTTACGTTTACGTAGTATTATCTAGTGGCACAATACCACGTAGACGTGGGCTTTGCAATGTACGGTAAATATTTTTTACAATTATTGTAGTAAAATTTTAAAATATAAAAGTAAAATAAAAAAAAACAAAACATTTCCAAAACCTAAACTGAAAAATTAATTTAAGTTTAATTATTTTTCTTTTCTTTATCGACTATTTAATATCGCCTTTACTATTAAGTATGTGCATTCATTTTTATTTGTAGGGGTTACAAACAACAGACTAATGTTCAATCATAGAACAATGTAATACGTTAGACTGCTTGATTCTTAATTTTCATGATATTAGGCATATATTGCTAGAGTTTTATTTCTTAACTTAAATGCTTTTAGATCTTACTTTTCAATTTTAAATAGAAAATAAAGTAATAAAATAAAAAAACGTAACGTAAATACATAGTAACTGTAAATGTGTCACAACTTATCATATTAGACGACCTGGAATCACCTTCCTTTAGTATTAATTAATTATAAGTTTTAATTGTAACTCATTAATATAATTTTATGAAATAGATTTATTCTTATTGCAACCTTCGATGCCATCAAGACAATTTGTTATTGTTATTTATATATATATGTTCAAATATACCAGTGCTTGTGTTTTCTCTAAGAATTAATATTTTAAAACAGTGAATTGTCTTATATAGTAGCGCCTAAAATTATTTTGACATGTACAATTTACTACATATAAAAAAAATAAAAACCGTATTTTTTGAATTAAATAATATCTAAAATGTAAAGTGATGACATGTTAAGACACACAAATTAAGACACTTAAAAAGTATGAAATGTCAAACAAAAAAAAGTTTGCTCCAGGACAGTTCAAAAGTACTTTGACAATAAACTTATTTTTAAATTAAATTATATGATGCTAATTATTTTAGTTTTTTTATTAGTATTTCGTTGCATAACCATTCGCCTTTTATACCACTTCTGAGTGCGCCGGTATTAAACTAACAAATTTTTGCTAACAATAAATAGGAATTAGGTTTCATTCTTTAGTTAATGCTTCATAGAAAGCTTCCTTTTTTAAATAATTCTGACTTCTTATGCGGCATTGCAGTTCCTCCCAAAGATGCTCTATCGGGTTTACGTCGACAATTTGACTGGGCCACACCGGGAATTTGATTTTTGCGTGTTTCATGAACTTACGAGAGGAGGTCCAAAAGTTCGTGGAATGGGGAGGATGAAGCGGGGGTAGGGGCACTCGCTTGGTGTCATACGAATCGGAGATTCATCATTAGTATAAATACCGAGTTTCAACCCGATTGCGTCATTCGTTTATGAACAGTCGCCTGCTGAACAAGTCAATCCGGAAGAAAACTGAAACTGTGGAGAAAATTTAACACCGCGCTGTGATAAAATTCCTTATTAAGCAATGAAGGAACGCTCAAACTATTTTGAATGAAATGGGAGTCGTTTATAGGGAACAGTGCCCTAGTAAATCAATGATTTACAAATGGTATGGTCTTTATAAACATGGTCGAAAGTCAATTGAAGACGACCCCCGCTCAGGAAGGCAAGTTGAGGCCACCACATCGGACATCGTCAAAAAAGTGGAGAATTGAAAGAGAAATTGTACTAGAGGATGCCCGTTTGAGGAAAAAACAATTATCTGCAATAGTTGGAGTATCAGATACCACCATTTTGCGAATCCTACATGATCACCTGGATATGACAAAAGTCAGTGCAAGATGGGTACCGAGAATGCTCACGTCGTTTCAGAAAGAGCAGCGCATCGATGCGTCAAAGCATTATTTGGAGTTGTGTGGAGATAAACCTGCACAGATTTTGGACTGCATTGTTACGGGAGATGAAACATGGGTTCATCACTTTTGGCCTGAGTCCAAACAAGAGTCCATGCAATGGCATAAAAAGGGGATACAACCGCCAAAGAAATTCAAGGTGACGGAGTCGGCTGGAAAGATGATGATTACTGTTTTTTGGGATTGTGAGGGGATAATCTTGATTGATTACAAAAAAAAGGGAATGACTATAACCGGAGAATACTACGCAACGATATTAGAAATATTAAAGGATGCCATCAAGGAAAACGGCGAGGAAAATTGACAAAGGGTGTGTTGCTCTTGCAAGACAACGCGCCGGTTCACAAGAGCAGAATTGTAATGGCTGCTCTGCACACGCATGGGTTCGAACCCCTACTTCACCTATCCTACAGTCCAGACCTGGCCCCAAGTGACTTTTTTTTATTCCCCAATTTAAAAAAAGACTTAAGGGGAAGGAAATTTTCCGACGACAATGAGGTAAGGGAGACAATTTCGGCTCATTTTGACGGAAAAGATAAAACATATTTTTATAGTGGTTTAGAAAAATTAATTCATAGGTCTAATAAATGTATTGAGCTTAAGGGTGATTATATTGAAAAGGAAAAATAGTTTTGCTGTTTTATTTTATTTAGATCCCTTTCATTCCACGAACTTTTGGACCTCCTCTCGTACCTTGTTGAAAATACCAAGCCGGTGGCATATTCGTTTTAGCATATGTAAGATTTTACATCTTAATTATCTCCGCATACATGAAACGATCCTTCAATTCTAACTAATGGTCCAAGTCCGTAGCGTGAAAGGCTCATCAAACCATAAATTTGCTACAGCCATATTGTACTGTGGGTATTTGGTATAGAACATATTTTTTTTTGTTTATTGGACGTCGTACGTACCGTATGCCATCAGATGACAGTAAATTAAATTTGCTTTCATCACTCCACAACACCTTGGACCATTCTGAAGTTGTCCATGATCTGAACCGTTTTGCGAACGCAAAACGCAGTTTTCTGTTCTTTGCAGAAGTCGAGGATTTCTTAGTCAGACGTCGTCCTTGTAATCCGAATTCTTTTAGTCGATGTTTCATAGTTAAAACGAGTATATTAATATAAAAGTTTTCCTGTAACTTGTTTTTTTTTGTACAGTGGCTTTTCGAAGTTTCCTTCGTAGTATTTGTTTTTGCAAGGCCACTTCAAGTCTTATTTTCCACAGTTTTACGTCTCATAGCTTTATTCCATGCACTAACAAGTTGCCTAGACACTTCAAACATTCGCAACTTCTGCTGGAGTCGTTCCATTTTATACAGCGGTTATCACAGCAATTTTAAAGTCATTTGTATATTCTTTACACTTGGCCATGATAAATAAATTACTTAGAAGAAAATACTTAACACAGTAGTTGAAGTGCATCGTACATAAAAACAGAAATAATCGCAGCTATTTAAATTAACACAGAAACAAGATAATAACAAAGTAACCTTTGTCAAATTACGAGTACTTTGAACGTTGCTGTATATAGATTCAGATTCAGCTTTAACAAAACAAAATATCATGAAAATTCGACTAGTAGTTATTTATTGAATCAAATAAATATAATATAAAAGATAATAAGACAAATTCAATAACTATTCTTAAAAAATCTGTATCATATAAAACTTTAATTGTAATGTAATGGTTCCAGTCGTTCGTACATTGCTCACTAAATATATTGAGGTTTGTGAAACAGTGATCTCAATAAAAATTTAAAAAAACCCGGCTGAGTTTGTTGTGTGGTTCTTCTCAGACCAGGGCGCGTTTGGAACCCTCGTAGCCTTATTTTAAGTTGGAAAGGGTATTTTCAGAAGGGCTTATTTTAATACATACGATATCAAAATAGGCCCTCCTGTCACTTCCATTTGACGTACACAAGTGATCACTGGTATGGATTCAAAGTGGAAAAAATATATATAAATAAATAAATAAATAAATAAATAAATAAAAAAAATACTTAATTATTGTATACATACATTGATATCACCTCGAAATTTTTGTAATTTACGATATATAGAGAATATTTTCGAACTGATTTTAATTATAAATGGTATAATCACATTCGGTAGGTGCCGATGTCAAATTTATAATCATTTTATAAAATTTTAAAACAATCACTTGAAGTTCGTTTATTACATACTCTTTACAATAAACATTTCAATTACTTACTTTACTTGAAACATCATTCAAACAAATAATTGGTTGTTATCTATGTTGCTGTTAATGTTGTAAGAAATGTATCGTTATACAATCAGTAAAGTTTAAGCCATTTAAAGGATACTCAAAATAGACTCGAAAACCGGTTTTACCATCATTGTTAGCCGATATCTTTATTTCAGAATACTAATCATTTTCGGGAAGTACTTTTTCAAGTAACTTTGATGCGTAAAATTAAATCTTTCGTTGACTTTAATAAATTAAATGTTTCTTAAAAAATGATATTTTGATGCTCGGTTGTACTAAATAAAGTCAAATATAAGGGGGGAGCTAAAGTCATTAACAACACGTCGCAGCATCACCCCACCTTGTTTAAAATCCTTTATAGTTAACCGCCGCGACAGGTCATAAGTAATAATCGTTCATGTTACAGTTTTATTTATAAATTATTATATTTTCTTTTTATTATTTTATTGTCATAAATCAATGAATATTATTTTCCAATTTTATTTTATTGAACTGTTTAATAAAATATTAAACTAATATTTAAATATCAAATTATAAAAAGAATTATTATGTTTATTTTTTATCTCTCCTCGGTTGAAAATTTTAATGTCCGCTTATTTAATTAAAACTATCATATCTTAATTAATCGAAATAAAAAATCTTAACAAATCGAAAATTATAAATGTTGAAATCGATCTTTTTAACGATATGTTAGAAAAGATCGTATCAGTAATTATCGTCGAAATACATACGAGCGAGCGGCGACGGTCTCCTTACAAATGCTTTGAACTAAATTGAAGCGATAGATGATACAAACAAATAGTGAAGTGAATATAATCGAAATATTATTTTACCGTACCATACCGTCCGAACGCGCTCATCGGAAAAAACAAATCTATTACAAGCGACCGTAGTCGCTTGTAATAGATTTGTGCTTGTAATAGAGTGATTCAGAAGTTGGAAGTTCGGAAAAAAAACAACAGAAATATACGGACTTGAGAACAGCAACGATGAAAATACAATAACGGTGATCAAAGATCTAGTTCAAAAATTAAAGTTAGACCCGAACGATATCGAATAAGCTCAGAGGGTAGTCCACAAAAAACCAAACGATAGCAGACCTAAAATCGTACTGATTACGCTACGATCCAAATATCCTCGTAATAATGGACAACACTAAAAAAGAAACACAAAATAACTAATAGCAAATTATATAGCAAGTAGGTAGTGACAAAAGAATATTTATTAAAGAAAACTTGCCAAAATACAAGCGCCAGCTGTTATTTATAGTGAGAAACATGTTAAAACTAATGGGCTACCAATATATTTGGATTCAAAATAATAATTTATATTTATTTATCATCACGCCATAGGGATATGGCGTGATGATAAATAAATATAAATTGTCTCTGGCTACCCCGCAATCCCTTGCGGGGTAGCCAGAGACAACGGAGCGCCTAGCGCTACGGTCCCTGCATACATCTTTCACCTCGGCCACAGACATCAACGTCTTCATACATGCCCTCCAGGGGGTCCTCATGCTTTTTACGTGACCTTCCTCCAGTATCCTAGATGCATAGTGTGTTTTCGAAAATAATATCTTAGTAAAAAAAATAATGAAGAAAAAAAATCTTTAATATCTAATAAAATCGGAACAAGATTTAAATAAATTCGAAGGTAGCAAATAAGTATGCTTAGCGCTATTGTTAAACACTAGGTGATTTTGTTCCATATTATTCGATCCAAAAAAAAATATTACAGCTGATTACGTCTGTAAACGTTATTGTAACATATAGAGATGTTAAATAATAATCTGACTTTAAATTAGAACTCCCTACACATATTGCATCTGAACATCAGATCACTACGAAGAAATTTAAATGATTACAATTTTTTTTAGAAAATTATATACGTAAGGTAAAAAAAAACACCTTGTGTGAGGTCGGGCTGCAGTGCTTCATACCGAGCGCAGAGATAACACGCGAGTTGATCGTCGCTGGGCGAGTCGATGCTTCGTGCCTGGACCACGTGTGGGTGCAAGCGACTTGGAGTGAGTCGATTTCGTTGTCGTACATACTCGTAATAAACAAAAGACACACCTTGGGTTGATAAATATTTAAGTACAATGATAAAGCATAGGGCTTACTTACTTAAGGTATGGAATGGGATCCGGAAAAATATGAATAAGCGGTTAGATTACACTTAATTTAGAAACAAAGTTAATAAACTCATAAATAAAACAAAAAGTAAATATCTAGAAATAATGACATGTAACGGGGATTGGAGGAAAATATAGTCAAATATTAATACTTGGCTCGGAAGGAAATAAGCTAGTCTCGACGATGTGATAATAAAACATTTAGGCAAAATTGAAAATATAAGACAAATCAGTACTAATATTGAGAAAGCTTTTACGGAGGAAATTAAAGAATTAAGCATCTATGTAATGTGAAATTGTTTGATAGGGACAATTACGTGCAGCCGAATTTAGTGAGTTTTAGATACATTAAATTCAACTCATTTCAAGTAAAAAAGTATATAGACCAATTATCTTGCGAAAAGGAACAGGGTTCGGATATGACCAGGGAAAAAGATATTAAATATGTATATAAACAGAAAAGTGGTGTTATTGCTAGGCTTATGACTTTGAATTTATCCACGCCAACAGGATCAGTCCACGGACCAGTGGGGTACTTGCACGTAAATAGCGTATCTAACGTCGTAAACAAATGTCGGGAGTATATGTATGCGGATGACATGTGTTTGACCCATGCCTCAAAAGACATAGGAGGGCGGGTCAATAAGTCCGTGACTTTTGGAACAAAACACAGATTTTTTGATAAAAATAATCATTTTATTTTTATAACGTAGTCTCCCTTTACCCTTTGTCCATTTTTTTTCCCTTCCAAAAAATAAGATTTCTCGAAGTCCTAAAAATAGGCATTTGTTTGTGAGATGATTTCATCATTGGAATGAAATCTTTTTCCATCAAGCCGGATGAGGAAGCAATTCATAGCCCAATTCACGGATTTTTGCCATGGCAACTGTGCATATCTGCATCCTTGCATTAACTTGGTGGAAAAGAACTCTTTTCTTGGCCAAATGAGGTCGGTTTTTTTCTTGCGGAAAGCTTTTTCACGCCAAAGTGTTCATTCAAAATTGAAACCACTGAGTCATGTGAGATACCTATGGCTTCCACAATCTCTCGCACTTTCAATCTTTGGTCAATTGATTGACGCAGCAAGTTCATATTTTGATAGTAGTTAACTGACAGATGTCTGTGGACAGGAGCAGTGTTGCTTTTTCAGTACAGAGGTCAGAAGTTCAAAAAGTCACAGACTTGTTGACCTACCCTTGTATCTGTTGTACAAAACTACATACAAGTGGATTTCGAAAACGTTACTAAATTGGCACAGGATAACGGAATAATTATATATTTTCAAAAACTAAATGTATGCATATACACTAGCCATATAACAAAAAATCAAAAACTATTTGTAACAAAGATCTCGAAATAATAGGGCATACTTATAATTATCTACATATAGTAATAAAAAAAATTGTAATTATAATAAATTAGAATGTGTTAATACATATAAATACTTAGGCTTAAAAATCGATAAACATTTTAACTGGAAACCCCATGTAATAAATACTTACATTAGACTAAGATGTGTGCTGGGAAAGTTTTACCAATTGAGTAGGGTATTATACAAAGAAACGTTACGAATTGTATATTATGCTCTCGCTGACTCCTTGCTTAGTTATGGTCTTAGTGTGTATGGCCGAACGTTTATAAATTACTTAAAGGATATAAAACAACTACAAACACGCTTAATAAAGTTTTAGTCAGTAAAAAGACAAAAACAAAATGTTGTGGAGACTATAAAAAACTATTCCCAAAATGTAAAATTTTGCCAGTAGACATCAAAGTGGACTACTTAATATGTATCGAAAATTTTCATTTAACTAAAAAAAAAGGAAACAGTCAAGAATAAGTAAAGAACAAAAAGGGTCAGGAAAAAAGAATTAATTGAGCCCACTGCAAAAAAATATTATGGAAAAAGAACATCAAGGTGTATGGTGCCCAAAATTTTTAAATAACATTACCCTTAATAATGATATTAGTAAAAAAGTATTGAAAATAAGACTAAGGGATCTCTATTTCAAAAATTGTAATAGTTATTAGGTTTTTTTTACTATTTTAACTTTATTGTAAATGATAATGTTGGTATAGTAGTTTATACAGTTAGTTTAAGTATTTAATGAGCGCTTCTTGCCATCAAACTCTCGAACTACTTTTTTTTTTAAGAGGAGGGCAAACGAGCTGGCGGGTCACAAATGGATGTGATCACCGCCGCCCATAAACTCCGGCGTAGTCTGAGGATTAACAAGAGTGTTGCCGGCCTTGAAGGTAGCAGTAAATGCTTTTTTGAAGGTACTCATGTCGTACCGATCTGGAAATACCGCCAAAGGGAGTTTGTTCCACAAGCGAGTGGAACGTGGAAAAAAGGTCCTTGAGAACCGCACAGTGAAGGATCACCACGCATCCAGGTGGTAGGGATGGTAAAGGAGTCGATGGCGCGTTGTGCGGTGATGAAATTCGACAGCAGACAACAGATCGAATAGTTCTTCGAAACACTCCCCGTTGTAATTGCGGTAGAAGACGCACAAAGAAACCACGTTTCTACGCAATGCCAAAGAGTCCAGCTGTTCGCAGAGCACCGGGGCCCCGACAATCTGAACTTTTCTCCTTTGTACGCGGTCAAATGGTAGAAGCTGATATTGGGGTGCTCCGGACCAGAGATGAGAACAGTACTCCATGTACGACCGGACCTGCGCCTTGTAGAGCACAAGTCTTTGACCAGGTTTGAAATACTGCCTCGTTCTATTGATAACTCCCAATTTCTTCGAGGCCAACTTGGCCTCGACAAGAAATTATGTATTATTTGTATGATTTATGTTTTCAAATCTTTATAAAAAATAATAATAATAAAAACATAGGATGATTTAATAATTAAGTATTACTTTATTCTAAATTTACGTCTTAACTATTGATTTGAATGTTATTATTACTATTGATTGTAGTCAGCCATAACTAGTTGGTTAAGAAATATTCCAAAATTAAAGGTTCAATTATTGTCCTTTCATATTCTACTATTTCATATTTTATTAAATCGCCATTACTGATTGTTTGTATAGTCTTAGCGCTGCTTTACTATTATTTATTAATCTGTAGACATTAGACAGTGATGGAACGTAGCCGTTTTTGACTAAAATACGATTCATTGAAATGCCAAAGTATTATTAGTAATTTTTAGGTGATGCCTAATATTTAAGCTTACTGTGATATAAAATGTTTATCTTAATTGTAATTTAACACTTCTATTTTTGCCGAAACATATACTTTATCTACGAGTAAATTATGGTATAAGAAATACATTACCGTGTAGAGAATAACTAAGATAAGCTTAAGTCTTTGTCGGTATTGCTTAATGTCCTTTTGTATGAATATTTTCATAAAATATCTCTGTTGGATGGTTTTGTTTACGACCAATATTTACTAACAAAGTACAAGTTTTCACAAATTCAAATAGTAATATTTTTATAAACGGAATTACCCTTTTTATGAAAATGTTAGTGGTCGCTTCTTATTTTATATTTTTTGTTCAGCGTTTATTACTTTATTAATTTTCACACTGATTAATTATTGAGTGATTTATAATATTATTTTTTCAGTAATAACGTAATTCCAAACTTTATAGCGTATACAGATTATATACCACTATCGTTTAGGTTTTAAGGTTTATTTTAATAAGGTTTATTACAAACAGAATAGTAGAAATGATTACATAATGGTATACTTTTAATCGAGCATTTATTAATTAAGCCTTTAAATTTATAAAAATCATGACTGTGTTAATTATTATAAGACTCAGTAATTAGAGGTTTGAATGAAATAATGAACGTGAGTTCATTGACATCTAACTCAAAGGCACTAATCTTCTTGCAGTATCGTGTCGTCTAATTACTCGGGGTGACGCAGACAGGTACTGAGTGATTATCTGAGTAAAGGACCCTTAATACTTGTATTTACCTTTTATTTACAAATCGTTTAAGTATTTTACGACGGGTAAATTTATAAATTTGGTGCTACGGTTCATTAATTTCGTCACAATTTAAAGAGAATATTCTCTTAGAACTTTTAGGTTTAAGATCTTTGTTACTTTATCAAAGCGGGCGTTAGCTAGCTCAGAGTGACGAAAGCACCCATAGTGCTGAAAGTCTAACTCTGTATATATACGCGCAATATCGATTTTTTTATACAGGAGACCTTCTGGTATGAGTGTGGTATTTTTAGAAAGCCCTTGGCCCATAGACCCAGAAAATGCATTTACACTTAGCAATTTACCTACCGCCTCACCTCTACGGCCGTTTGAAAAATGAGACTAAAATTTAGTTTTTGGCTCCGCACCAGTACAAAATCACTTATTTCCACTTTGAAAAAGATTTTCCTAAAGGTCCTCGTTGAGACCTTTTCAACAAGCCCAAAAACGCCAAAATCCGACATCCGGTTGATGAGATATGACATTTTTAAAATTTTGACTGGCGCCTCCATCGATGATTACTTTGTCTGTGTGTGGGTATATTCGTAGTTTCAACTGATTTTGTTCAAACTTTCAGGGATTGAAGTACATCAAAAACTAAGACTTTTTTGTTCTACGACATTTCGATTTGGCCGCCATGTCGGCCGTGGCCAGCCCTCGAAAGGCCAAAAATGGCCATTTTTCGTACAGGGACTGTGACCAAACCAGTTGACGTACATTGACAAATTGGGCATCATTGCACAGGTCTCAAGCTCATCTTTTGAATAATTTCCCTTTTGATGACAAAAAACATTTTTTGGCGTGACATTTTTGGTCAAAAACCAAAAAATGGCCGACCTGCCGGGGACATATCGGCCATTTTCTCGAAAACGGCGCCAACGATTTTTTCCAAAATTTCCTCATTCGTAGCCCCAAATTAGAGCTAAAATTTGGTATATAGCACATATCTGGGAAAACTCGTAATTTTGAGATATCGCCCTGAGAAGTTTAAAAAATCATGAAAAAATGACTTTTAAAGCCAGAATCGTACTCACAACACGGTTAAAATTCAATGCTAGTTGCACAGTAATAAACACATGATAACAACAATAAACAATGAATAAACTCACTAACGCATTGCCGTCTGTAACAATAAAACAAAATTTACAGAAAAAAATACGAATACTGAAGAAATTCTGTTTTGAAGCAATGAATTAAAAAAATAAATGGAAACTGAAAAAATCAAATGAAAAAAAATCGGGCACCTGTGGGAATCGAACTCGAGGTCTCGTCTTTGTCATTACAACGCTCATCCCCTGAGCCAAAACACTCTCATTTTGTCAGAGGCAACTATTCCAAATAATAATAATAATAATAATAAATCAATTTATTTCAGATAATTCATCCATAAGTGTTAGTAACATTTTAACTTAAGTAACTAATGTTATAATAGTACTCGTAGTTAGTATTCAAAATAACAATCTCAAATTATACAGAAAAATAAAATTAATAAAATGTACAAAATTCATAAAATTATTAAAATTAAATATAAATTCAATTCAAATAAATATAAATTAAATTCAAATCAAATATAATTAAAATCATAAAATACTATTAAAGAAATAAAATAAAATAAAATTCATGGAAATCATCGTTCTAATTATTATTATTATTTTTTAATTCTACAAATAACTCAACGCTATACTCCTACAGTTAGTATACGCTACGCTTCGATGCTACGTGTACACTATCCCAGGACCTCCAGAGGGGAGCGTCTAGCTTTAACGCCAATATGCTGAGAAGACTGTTGGAGCTGTTCAGTAATCTTGTCATTGCGGACGCGGTCCGCTTTCGTATTATCGCATAGAAGTCGTCTACACGAGCCTCCGCAAACATTGCCGATGCACTGCAGTATCGAGGAGGCCAAACAAACAAACAAACAAAAAAAAATACAAACAAAAAATGTGAATGTGCTCGAAACGTTGCACAAATTGCATTTTTGATTTTATTTTATTAGATTGATCAAGGCAAGTTGGCAACGTTCCGAACACATTCACATTTTTTGTGTTTGTTTACGTTTGTGAATAAAAATGTTCCTAGTTTTTTTCGTCGCAAAATTCATATCAGGAGTTTTGTCAGTGGATTCGCTTTCGTCACTCGGTATTTACTTCGTTGAGAAGTTTTTGTTTTTTAGTATAGACAGTAAGTACAGACGAATTTTGTATTTTCACCTCTGTTTTAGCATACAACATTTAGATATACATATTACATATACAATGCCTGTAATGATTGCGTTAATAAATATTTATGATCAGAAGTAATCTTAGACGTCTAGCTCTTTTCTTTAAATACATATTATAAATTTAATGAAAGAAAGAAAGAAAGACTGAATACAACTAATAGGGTCATGACCTCGGCAACATTTTGTATAAAATTTATTCCACACCGAAATAAATAAACTTCTAATTAATAAATTATTTTTTGTACCTTAATATTTTTATGTACATTGTATATATAAATAACTTTTACATCAGTATGTAACACACTCATATCCATCACACTCACAGTGCCAGAACAAGGTTAGTTGTGATAATTGCTCGAAAATCTTTCCGTTTCGTGTACTGGTATATACAGTGATATAGAAACTGCGACATGGCCTCAATTAGGAATACACGGGGAAGATACCTCTGATATGTTTAGTTATTGTTAGTTTTGTTATTGATTAAAGTGTTCGTTGTTATTGTTTCAGTTCAAATATTGTATCATAGAGTACTGATGACGTTCACGGTTCAAACTGTAGGGGTTGGGATTCCCGTCATACCTGCTAGGTACGGGCAAATAAGTGTTGACTGTTTACCAAAAATAGTTAAGATACTGGAAATTGGTCTTTCGGCATTAACATTTCGAAAAAGGTTTTGTAAGTGACCAAAAAGGTTAACCAATTATTAAGACTAAATAACTTAAGGCACTGTCATAGACTGTTACACCAAACTAAATGCGTTTGTTACACGTTTCAGCACAAGTAGCAGATGAACCTATTTATTATATTTTATTTAGAAATCACAAAATATCTAGAATTATTTGTGAGGCTATTAAGACGAGAGAACATCTTTAATTTAACATGAATACTATTGTGTAAATATCAGTTGTCAGTCAATGTTCACTGTAAAAATAAAGTAATTCCAAGTCATATATTATTAACAAAGATGAAGTTTTAATTATATCTTTCATTTTCAACATATTAAAAGCTGAGTAACAAACTTCAAGTAGATAGCACTGTACAATAAGACAAAAACCTCAGTATCATAGTTATAATATTGACATAGTATAAAGTTCTAATAATTAATTTGTTTGAGGATTTCTAAAATATTTTTTCTTTAATTTAATTCTTCTAAAATATTTTTACTTTAATTTAAGTTAAATTTTATTTTAATAAAATAAAATTGTAAAAATAATATACTTGCTAAAAAAAATCTTTGTATTATATACGAGTACTAATTACTTCTACTCCTAGGCAACTTTTCTTTAAATCGTATAATATAAACACATCAGAAAATTGTACAAAAAATACTTGTTATTTTTAGTTGAAAAAATACACGAAGCAAAAGAATGGTTTATCAATTTCAACCGTAGAACGTCAAAGAGTGATGTCTACTGCTCTGTTGTTATCAATTGTTAATTATATTATACATTACGGTTAATTTGAAACTAGAGTTCGATTTTGATTGAATTAAGCCTACCTTTTTAGTTTAAAAATATATATAAAAACTTTAAAATTTTAAAAGATCAAAGTTTCAAAACTTTCAGAAGCTCTTTTTCATAAAGTTAAAGTTTCGTAAATAAAATCACATATTTTTTTATTAATTTAGAATATATTATAAGTGAAAAAAAAATTGGCTTAGATCTTTTCCTACAAATAATTTCCTTAGATTGTTGCTTGCAGGCTATGAAGATTATATTTTTGATTGTTTTGGAGATTTTCGTTAACGGCTCTTCATATTATATTCTGACTCAGAAGGCCTTATTTTACACACACATTCACACAATCTTTTACTCAGATACTAAAAAACGGACTGCTTTATAGACATCCTAGATGTTCCCGATAGTATCAATGGGTCCGACCCTAAATCTGTAAATGAGTCGGGTGCTAAATTACACGTAAAGGAAAATGGTTTTCAATACTGAATAAGTCTTCAGTGGGAGTTTAATATTAGTTAAAACGATCGCTTATAAACTATTCGTAGTTGAAATATTTAAATTATTTAGGATTTCAAAATATACCATATAAGCTACAAAGTTAAGTCAAACCAAGTACTTATTTTATTTAATGCCAATTCGATCCGGATAAAGTCTATGGAATATTCCTTGGCGTTTCCAATAAAACATATTGATAAATGATTGTTCTTTATATCTCGGCAAGTGTTATTGGAAAAGTGTTGAAGCCTGAGAATGATTTATAACGTAACGCGTCGGCAAGAGATCAGTAAAGTTAAAAAATCTGAACACAAACATTTTGTATTGTTTTAATTCAATAATATCAATATAATATCAACTAAAAGAAATTGTACAGAAGAGGTATATTTAAAACTTTCTTACACTTTTCTTACTTCTTTATTTATCACGTTCAAACTTAAACATATTTCGATAATCGACATTCTATCGACAATCGAGGTTAAAAGTGGTTATTAAATAAATGTACCCTTGAAAAACTAGGATTTATTTTAGAGATCCAAAGTAAGTATCCGACTTTTTAAATCTATAAGTTAAATTGACAGTTAAAGATTTATATTAAACTAATTTACACACAAATAAAAAACTTTGAACAATAGATGAAAGACTTGACCCTCTATTCAAAAATAACGGTCTGTCCATAAATATACTATCAACCTTTACTCATGACACGTGACAAATAAAATAACAACATTAACTCCTTATTTTCATTGCTCCGAGATTTAATTTCAGCACAATACTCCTTCCCATTCTTTTTATAGTATAAAATCGTAATCGTTTTTCAACACACATACATATATGATATTATTAAAAAATATTTATTTATACAGCCCCAAAAAGTCCTAGAGTCTCAAAGAGGATATAAATATGTATCCAAAAGAATAACAAAGATAAAGTTAAAATCACCAAAATGATATAACCTTATCGATTTGATTTACATACAATGACCATGTAACACATGTTTGTGTAAAGATGTATTTATTTCCTTGGCCTTACATATAATAAAGGTTCGAATTACTTATAAAATTGATATCCATAAAGTAAAGCTATAATTAATAATGCCAGTCCAAACCAGTAATCGGTTTTCAGAATAATACTTTGTATTATATTAATATTTGGCTGCATCCATTATTTCAATTCAAATATTGTTATGTCATAGCAAAAGCGTCATCATTTTGAATAATGCGATGTTAGAAATAAATACTGATAATAATAATCAAGTCTTAAAGCTGAAGCAGTATTCCTCAGCGGCTCGGTCTGCAGCACTTGCCTCACTAGCTCGGTCTGTAACACTTGTCTCACCAGCTTGGACCGCAGCACTTGTTTCACCAGCTCAGTCTGCAGTACTTGTATGTTCTGTAATTTTGTTCTTCTTTATATATTATTAAAAAGTTTAACTACCCTCTGAATTTGTAAACAAAAATATATGTAAAAAATATTTTTAACTATAATAAATAAATAATAAATATCGGAAAAATTAATATATAAGCACTTGGGCATACCCATGCCCATATATTCATTAAATGTTGCCATTATTTTGTAAAAAATATTATACTTTTATATATTCTATTGTTAAAAATGCAAATAAAACAATTTAATTCCTAATAAATTTTATCTGAGGAAAAAACATCATTTGTAATGTAGTAAACATACTTCGAATTGTCCGACTTACATCATTTATTAGAACACCAATTGCGTCTGAGATATATATTATGTGATATATATTCCATTGCTTGTAATAAAATTAATCTAAATGTAATGTATATTTAAAGAACTGGGAAAAGTAGTCGTTTTAGTTACTAAACTAAATTGTCATTATATTTGTTTAAAAAGTTTATATTTTGATGTATATAGATTAAATTTCAATACGAATATTTTTTAGAGATGTTAAAACTAAGAAATTTCAAATTATCAATGAATGAAAAGTCAGAAAGTTAAGAGGGAAAATCTGAATAATAAAGTCTGACAATGACTTTATTGTTCCGATTCATTTGTTAACAAAACACTCCGTGATCGTGGCTCTTTGTAATCAATTTTAGTGATCAGTCCACTTTTGCGTTGGACTTGCGTAACCACCACAATAAAAACTAAATGTAATTTTGTTGGCAAGTAAGTTATTGAGTTGCAATTTAATCATTTTGTTGTTTGTTATTTTCTAGATTGTTTAATTACTTTAAAAAATGATTTCTCTTATTTTATCAGAACTACACAGCATTTATTTTAACAAAATATACAACTAGGTTAAACATAGTGTATTTTATTTATAAAGTTATAAACATATCATCGTTTTTAAATACTCATAGAGCAAATATCGTATAGCTTAATACTTTAGTTTATAAGATAATATAATAAAATATGAATGAAAGTTTTGAATAATATTACATATGTGTATTTAGCTTTTCATAATTCATTTAACGAACGGTTGTCAGTTTCGTGGTCATCTGGAGAGCAAGGCCAAGTTGGCCTCGAAGAAATTGGGAGTGATTAATAGAGCGAGGCAGTACTTCAAACCTGGCCAAAGACTTGCGCTCTATAAGGCGCAGGTCCGGCCACACATGGAGTACTGTTCTCATCTCTGGTCCGGATCACCCCAATATCAGCTTCTACCATTTGACCGCGTACAACGGAGAGCCATTCGGATTGTCGAGGACCCAGTGCTCTGCGAACGGCTGGACTCTTTGGCATTGCGTAGAGACGTGGCTTCTTTGTGCGTCTTCTACCGCATTTACAACGGGGAGTGTTCCGAAGAACTATTCGATCTGATACCTACCGCCGAATTTCACTACCGCACAGCTCGTCATCGCCTCCTTTATCATCCATACCACCTGGACGCGTGGCGATCTTCAACTGTGCGGTTTTCAAGGTTTTTTTTCCCACGCACCACTCAAATGTGGAACGAACTTCCTTCGGCGGTATTTCCAGATCAATACGACATGGGTACCTTCAAAAAAGGCATATATTCCTTTCTCCAAGGCCGGCAACGCTCTTGTGAATCCTCGGGTGTTGCAAGAGTTCATGGGCGGCGGTGATCATATACCAACAGTGACCCGCAAGCTCGTTTGCCCTCCTCTAACATAAAAAAAAAATATATATATAATAATGTATATTTATATACTTTATATTAACCGGATATATACTCGTATGTAAATCGATAGTGCTCTTGAGAGCACTCCTCTTATTGCCTCGCCTAGTCTCAGAATACTGGGTCTCGACATTTCGAGCGATTGTCAATTTCGTGGTCATCTGGAGAGCGAGACCAAGTTGGCTTCGATGAAATTGGGAGTGACCAATAAAGCGAGGCGGTATTTCTAACCTGGGCTTGAGCTCTATAATACGGATCACCCCAATATCAGCTTCTACCTTCTTTGACTTCTGTCAGGAACATCTCTATATGTACACTCTATGCTCGAGTCTATGACAGTCGTCACTCGCCATTCAACATTGTTACTAAGTGTAAGCTCTCTGTAATAAGTATATTATGTAACGTGGATTACCCAGTCTTTCCATTATTATACTCGCCCATAAGCTCGCTCCTCGATATGGTGTCAGAAGTTAAAAATCAAAAGGAAATAAAAGGTAAAATGATTTTTCATGTATGATACCCGGAATACAGATTAGCAAAATGGCCGAAACAAAAATTTCCAAGACATCCCAAAACATATCTTCGCACATCAGTCCGCTAGATTTAAAAAGAAATAATGTGCCGCTAACATGGACGAATTGGCAAACATCATTTAAAATATATATGCGAGCAAATAATCTTGAGGATGTAGTTGATAAAAGAATTTTTCTAGCAATTTTTCATTCTGTTAATGTGGACATTGACACTGTGACATACAATGATTTAATTAGTAAATCGAATGCATATTTTCTGCCGAAAATAAATATTACAATGGAAGGACATATCATTTTCAACCATTGCCAAGGAGATGATGAAACAATTGATGAGTATGTGACAGACCTTAAAAATATTACAAGACAATTTGCATTTGAAAACCTTAAAGATAATCTAGTCAGAGATATATTTAGTCTAAACTTGTCTGGAAATAATCACACTTTGAAAGATGCAGTCCAGCTTGCGAAAAGCATGGAGATGACAAGAAAGCAAGTCATAGAGCTTGAGTCACATAACATTGTCGCATCTGTCACAAGACGTGAAAATAGGCCTTAGTCACGACAAAGAACGAAGATCAAGTCAAAGTATCAGTCGAGAGCCGCATCACAGTCATCACAAATAGCTAGTAACTATAGACAGTGTGGTCAAGTTCACCGGAAGAAATGCCCAGCTTTAGGAGTAAAATGTAAGATTTGTAGCAAATATAATCACTTTGCTGCAATGTGCTTCTATAAAAATACTAATAATGTAAAAAAAGTTAATAACATAGAAATTAACAATGAGACGAGACGAAGCTTCTTAGCATTCCATGGATTCACCGTGCGGGTGCCGGGCCCATCGCGTTGCAAGAAGAGGAGCGCAAACAATGCCTGGGACTTGCGACCCAGATGTAGGTTTAAGGGGCCCCTTTACTATGCGCATACACGCTCACCTTCACTGTTTACGCTCCTATCCCTACCTAACCAAATATCGTAAGAACCTACTAAAGCCGCCTTTGAAATACGTTCCAGAAATGAACTGATGATCGTTCTAGAAAGGCCGAGATCCTTAAATAAGTTGTAGAGAGATTTTGCTGTTATACCTCTCGCTCCTACTTCTACAGCGTACAAATTAACTATAAATTTATTCCTGATCAGTTCGTTACATAGTTCGTAATACTTGTTAAGCTTAAATGTATGATCTTTGGGTATGTTTGTTTCCCAGGGTACAGTAAGCTCCACAAGTATAACGCGCCTTAGTTGTTTTGAGTACAGGAATAAGTACGGCCTAGATGACGAAACACAAACGTCCCCGGGGATTTTGTATTGCCTTTCATACGTGTCCATCATGAGAGTCCAATCAGGAGACGCGTCCAAGATGGAATAAGGTTTTAGTTTTCGTTTTTTGGACGAACCTGCCTTTACAAACTCTACTGATATTTTGGTGGTTGTTATACCCTTCTGCGCTCTTGCTACAGAGAGACTAACCGCTTCTCGTACGATTTCTAATACTTTATCGTGGTGACGCGAGTATTTACCTCTATTTAGAAGTACTCTACACCCTACTAGTAAGTGTTTCGCTGTTCCTACTGCCTCCCCACAGATGTTGCAAGATTTTTCGGTGGCTTTGCCCCATTTCACTAAGTTACTTTGATCTGGGAGAGTCATTTGGAATGCATTAAGATAAAATTTTAATAATGCTGGGGACCAACCATGAAGCAGGGTGCGCCATCGTAAAGCTAATGGAATACAAAAATCTCCTATGGTCACCCATTGGTTTTGCAATTCTAGGCTCATCGCGTGCAACCGGTAATTATCATTTTCATCGTGCCGAATAAAGGATTTTATTATTTCTATGTCTGGTTCTTTCCTACTTGATCCTAGCCCTGCTTTATTTGTTTTAGCACCTATAATAAATTGTGTATGGAATTGAAGTCGTGACTCCAGATCTGCGGCAATTTTATCTTTTGGGAGAGATGTTACAGTATCATCATTCGACTTTGAGATGATATGTCTCTTGGTCACTCTTAGGTGTTTATAGAGTTCCGATGGTTTCTTTAATTTTAACTCAAAATTGTGTCGGTCTCTAAATAAGGTAGAAGAGTCAGCTGGATGCGCTAACCCGAGCCATGACTTCAATGTCCTTATGACGCTTGCATCTAACTTTAACAAAAGGGTCTTATTAATATCGTAAACGAGGAAAGGCCAATTTAAACGTGATGTTAAATAATTATCATATATCCAAGCCTTTTTGATGTTACTTATTGGCTGATTGTCTACCTTTTTAAGATTTATTTATTTATTTATTTATTTATTTCAAGATCATTCAAAAAGCTATCGACTATTATATCTAAAGAGTAAAATAAGAAAATAGCTTATTTTTAGAATCGGTTTATTGTTTAGAATCTAGTAATACTACACAGCCGTGGAAAACATATTTAAAATTTAACAACAAAAATGTTAATTTTCTACTAGATTCTGGGACTGACACTAACATAATCTCAATCAACACATTTAATACACTTGACATACCATTACAGTCATTACGTAAAAGTCAATATAAATTGTCTACTTTCAGTGGTGAAACAATTCCCACTATAGGTCAATATAGTATACAAGTGAAACACAATAATATTTTGCCCAATATTAATTTTCACATAGTTAATTTTCAGTGCCAAAATATATTAGGTAGGGATACATGCAAGGCAGTCAACCTTGTCAAAAGAGTATTAACTGTAGCATTCAACCCTAATATTACAACGCAGCTTCCTTCAGACCTCACACAAGGTATAAGTTGTATTACGGACGTAGAGGTTTTGAAGTTGAGGATTTGAAGTTGAAGCCCGATGCTATACCAGTCATCGCAGCCTGCAGACGAATTCCATTTCAGCTCAGGAAACCTCTTAAGCAAGAGTTACAAGATCTAGAGCAGCAAGGCATTATACAGCGTGTTGAAGAACCTACAGAGTGGGTAAGTGCTATTGTTCCCACTACAAAGAAGAATGGTAAATTGAGATTGTGTATTGATCCTAAAAAATTAAATGAAGCCATAACGAGACCTCACTACCAGTTTCCTACTTTAGGTGACATTAAGTCTAAACTTGCGGGTGCAAAGGTGTCACAATCATGATGGACGACTTTCTTGTTTATGGTATTACCATTCAGGAACATAACGAGAGATTACAGAAAATAATTGATAGGGCCCGAGAAATTAATTTGAAATTCAATAAAAATACAATCATTTGTGCCACAAAAGTCCAATATTTAGGGTATATATTTTGTCATAATGGTCTTAAAGTTGACCCAGCTAAGGTTGAAGCAATCTGCAGTATGCTTTCACCTCAGTCATTAAATGATCTTCAAAGATTCATTGGTATGGTCATCAACTATCTCAGGTCATCAACTATCTCAGTCCTTTCATTTAAAATTTGTCTTTACAAACAACAAACTTAAGACAATTACTGACTAAAAAGAATGAGTGGGTTTGGACAAATGAACAAGAGTCAGAGTTTATTCAGGTAAAACAATTGATAAGTTCTGCACCAGTATTAACATATTATGATCCAAATAAACCAATTACCCTTTCAGTAGATGCCTCGAAAGATGCATTAGGAGCCGTCATACTACATGACAATCAGCCAATTGCCTATGCATCAGCTTCACTGAGTCCGTGTCAACAGGACTACTCGCAAATCGAAAAAGATTTATTAGCAGTATGTATTGGATGTACAAAATTTCATCAATATATTTATGGGAAAAAGATAACAGTGGAAACAGATCACAGACTTCTAAGAATAATGCTTCGTCTACAACCATACGAGTTGAATGTTATTTATAAACTTGGACGATATCTTTTTATTTCAGATACACTGTCTAGAGCAGCTCTTCCGTGTAGTGTTCTCAGAGATTTAAAAAATGACATTAACTTACATGTCAATTTCATCATTTTTAACTTGTCCATAAGCACATCAAAGTTAACAGAACTACAGGAAAAAACTAAACAAGACCCAATTCTTAGTCAAGTCATGAATTTTTGTCAAGATGGTTGGCCCGAACATAAAAGATCATTAGGACTAACGGTCAAACTATATTTCTTAAAGATGAACTTCAAGTTATTAATAATATTTTACTTAAAGATATTGTTACTGTTATTATTCCAGGATAGAATATATTCTATCAATTATTCATAAGCGTCATCAAAGTATTAACAGCAGTATTCGTCATGCTAAAACAACAGTTTATTGGCTTGGAATGAATGAAGATTTTGAGAAGTATATTAAGGAATGTCATACATGACTTACGTACCGTAGGAATAATTCTAAAAAGCCAATCATTCATCATGAGTTTAAAATGTTGTCTTGGAACAAAGATGGCATCGATCTCTTTGAAATAGATGGTTCAAAATATTTAATCGTTGTTGATTATTATTCTAAATACATTGAACTTGCATTATTGAAATCAGATACAACTGCTAAGACTATAATAATTAATCTTAAATCTATTTTTGCAAGACATGGCATACCAGAAATTTTAATTTCTGATAATGGTCCTCCGTTTAACATTAATGAATTTTAAGAATTTGCCAAGTCTTGGAGTATTGACCATACTACATCAAGTCCATATTTGAGTAGGTCTAATGGTATGGTTGAAAAAGCAATAGGAACAATAAAAAATGAAGAAGTGTAAAGCAGACAATACAGATCCGTATCTAGCATTACTTATGTATAGGAATACTCCTAATCTGTTGGGATATTCACCTTCTCAACTATGCATGTCACGACACTTACGTGCTGTTTTGCCTGTTTCAGAAGCAAAACTTTCTCCACATATTGCAAACTTAAGTAAATTAAAAGAAAACATAGAAAAACAACAAATTAAGTCATCATTTTATTACAACAAACATACTAAAACACTACCAGAATTACAAGTAGGTGATAAGATTTATTACAAACACAAAATAAATAACACTTGGGTTCCAGGTATAATTTCACAATAAGATACACATCCACGTAGCTATATCATTAATTCTCCTTAGGGTATTTTTCGTCGCAACCGTGAACATTTTTTAAAACCTCATACATCAAACACCGAAGTGGTACGTAAAAAACTAACAGAAACCGTTAGTAACACTGAAAATCATAATATACAAAACACTAATAATGATATACATTATAGAACACGTTCATGACGTATTATAAAGAAACCGCAAAGATATGTCGAATTATAATTTAAAGTACATTGTAAAAGTTTTTATGACATAATTTTTATTTATTAAAAAAAAAAAAGGTTAAGAATACTAACCTGTGATTTCAGTTATTACCGTGACATCTTGAGGCACAATTTATTTTGTATTAAGTAATAATAATTATAAGTTTTGTTTTTTTTTTAAAAAAAAGGAAGATGTCAGGTACATCTCTATATGTTCGAATCTATGACAGTCGTCACTCGCCATTCAACATTGTTACTAAGTGTAAGCTCTCTGTAATAAATATATTATGTAACCTGGGTTACACAGTTTTTCCCTTATCATACTCGCCCATAAGCTCGCTCCTTGATAACTGCGTCCAACAGAGAACCATTCGGATTGTCGGGGTCCCAGTGCTCTGAAAACGGCTGGACTCTTTGGCATTGCGTAGAGACGTGTCTTCTTTGTGCATCTTCTACCGCATTTACAATGTGTTCCGAAGTACTATTCGATCTGATGCCTGCCGCCGAATTTCACTACCGCACAGCTCGCCATCGCCTCCTTTACCATCCATACCACCTGGATGCGTAGTAATGTTCCACTGTGCGTTTTGCAAGGACTTTTTTCCCACGTACCATTCGAATGTGGAACGAACTTCCTTCGGCGGTTTTTCCGGATCGACGACATGCCTTTTTTGAAGATACACATGTCATACGACATGTGTATCTTCAAAAAGGCATATATTCCTATTTCTAAGGCCGGTAATGCTCTTGTGAATCCTCGGATGTTGCAAGAGTTCATGGGCGGCGATGATCACATATCATGTGACGGTGACCCACAAGCTCGTTTGCCCCCTACATTATAAAAAAAAATATCAAATATAAGGGACACTTAGAAATAAAATTTTCTCTAATTTTAGAAAATCGAATAATAAAATTTTAAATTTATACAGCTACCCAGGACCGGTGACGACGCAATTTTACAAGTTTTCTCACAAGGAACAATTATTATATCGTCTTTATTCAGTCAAGTAGTATCATTACATGTCTGGAGAGTAGTCTGTGATATTATGTTTAGTGTAGCGGCTTGTTCTCTCTTAGTTTAGATCTTAGAATAAAAGACAAAGTACAGTCAAAAGAATGCCATCACTTTGTCGTTGGGTGCTGGTGTTCTAATATTATTATTGTAATTACAAAACAGCTCTTTTCATGTATTTAAATAAGCTTTTACAAATTCACAAGATATATAGAAACTATTCTGTAGTATTATATAAGTTACATACACTTAGTTTTAAATAAAATTGACCTTGAAAGTAACTTAAAACACAATAAACGCAAAAAACAAATGCGCTTCATGCGACGTATCTCTGTTGTATAACAGCCGATTAGTAACAAAAACTAATACTGAGACGTCTTCAAAAACATATATCGTTTTTTTTTTAATATTTCATTAAATATTATATTTTACATTAATCTGTTTTATTTTATATTATCCTATTCTTATTGTTTTTTTTTAAAGATAAAAAAGGCACACAAAAAAAAATGAACCTGAGGGGAGACCTCAATATTCTTAGGTTTTTGGGATCGCTGATTTCAATTTTTCTATAAAATCAAGATAGTTGTATATTTCTACGTTTTTTAGGATGCTGGAACCGAAAATGATTACTAAAAATAAACTTAAGACCTCTATCACCCATTAACACCCCTCACCAACCCTTACGGGGGTTGAAAATTTCAATTTTTATATAAAATCAAGATCGATGTGAATTTCTATGTTTTTCAAGATGCTGAGACAAAAAATGATTATAAAGTATATGGTAACCATATTGTATGCATATATTTGTTATTATGATGCTAGGACTGAATCATGATTTTTGTCCTATTCTTAACAAGTTTTTTAATTTCTTGTTGTTTTTTTTGTTTTCTATTTAATTCTACTTATACTTTTATCCATCCGGCAGTCTTGTAAAACGCTTAAAAGATGTTGAACCTAATTCTATGCCTCCGAAATAGAAGGGACTATTTTCTTGACAATTTTGGAGACTACAGTGAGGAGCAAGTTGACAGGTTCCATCAGGATCTTAAGACAATTGAACAGGGCTATCAGGGTAAATGGGATGTATATTAGCAGACTACTGTTGGAATTTAAAAAGAGATTTGCCAGAACAGAAAAGAACCAATAAAAGAAAACCACTTAGAAGATCTTTTGACAACAAGAGAGTTCGTTATCGTAGAAACAGGTAGACGCTGAATAGTGAGAGGCAAGGGGACTCACTTTAATTCAGCACCCCGGATAGTGAGAGGCAAGGGGACTCACTTTAATCCAGCACCCCAAAAAGAAACAGAAATCTACTACGTCCACGCCGTTGTTCCTGGGTTACGCTAAGAGTAGAATTAAATCATGAATATATATCAGATACTTCTGATCAATAAAGCATTTGAATTTCTAATATAAGAGCTAAGAGTAACCTCAAACTAGTTTGATAAACATGTTATTTACTGTAAATCGTTAAAATTTCTTCATACATCTTGATTTTATACAAAATTGAAACTACTCCTACCCGTTAGGGGTGTTTAGGGGGTGGTATTGAGTAAAAGAGGTATCAAATTCACTTTTGGTTGTCATTTACGGTTTCATCATACCAAAAAACATAGAAATACACATTCATCTTTATTTTATACAAAAATGGAAAACTTCACTCCCCATAAGGGGTAGTAAGAAAGTGTTAATGGGTTATGGAGGTACTGAATTAATTTTTAGTTATCATTTTCGGTTTCAGCATCTCAAAAAACGTAGAAATACACATCTATCTTGATTTTATACAAAAATTTAAATTTTCACCCCTTAAAATTAGTTTTTATTGTCATATTCGGTTTCAGCGATCCCAAAAACCTAAGAATAATGGGGTCTCCTCTCTGTTTCATGATTTTTTTTTGTGGGCCTGTGTAAATAATACAAAATAGATGATTATAATATTTTTAAAAAGGTAAAAGTAAAAATCAAAACTATTTGAAGATATTTTTCTTATTTTAACTTCATATTTTGTTAAAAATAATAGTAATAATTTAGTAATAATTTCATATTAAGATGAGACGTGGGTATTCGTCAGTTCGTTGAAAATAGCGCGCGATATCAATTAATATTTTATATTTTATATAATATTCTCCGAATTCTTAAAATATAATGAGCTGTCGAAGATACGATTAAATAATTTAATTATTCGCACTAACGAGTTTCAACATTGAGTTCACAGATCAAATCAGTCGTACTAATAATAGGTTTAAAGACTTATTTAACAGGTAATAAATTTCTAATGAATACAGATGAATGCAAATTAATTGAACTGTCTTAAAGTTTTTGATATACTTGGATAGGTAGATGAGACTAACAAATGGAAATATAAATGATCAAAATAAAAAGCCTTAATACTTCATTTTTGCATTTTTGCATAGTAATACTAATTTAAGGAACATTTGACTATGACTTTGACTTGAATATGACTTTAAAAAAAACATACCTAATTTTCTGTGGCGAGATTTTCACAGGTTCTTGGTAAATTAAGTTTCCAGCTGGTGATTTAAATTAAAACTAAAAAACTAATCAAGAATTAATTTTTATATTTTTGATATAAAAAAAAACACAAAAAAATCTGAGTAGACCAGTGCCCTCGGAATTATAAATTCCATTTCATCTGATTATATCTTAACTTAATCACTTCACTTTACTAATACATGCTGTAGTATAAATAGCGTATTAAGAGGAGTGCTATGGTAAAGTTATTCAGAATCGAAAGGCCCCAACGTCTTCTATTTGCCATTTAGACAACGCTTGTCGACATTAACTGAGGCAGTTATATATATTATATATATCCCATAATTTCTTTCTCAGCACCAGGTCAAACGCTTTTTCCAAATCCACAAAAGCACAGAAAACCTTTTGGTTTAGGGCCAAAAACTTTTCCGTGAACATACGGAGGGAAAAGATCTGATCTATACACCCTCTTCCAGGTCTAAAACCTCCTTGGGCCTCCCACAACAGTCTTTCAGATCTCTCTTGCATTCTTCTGCCTAATATTTTAGAATAAACTTCACCGCCCAAGCTAATCAAACTGATAGCCCTACAGCTTGCACATTATATCTGTGAACCTTTATACAAAGGTTCGATGACTGGACCTCGCCAATCGTCTGGTACCTCCCCTGATTTCCAGCATAAATTGCACAAAAAACAGAACAAGTCCAAGACGTTTGGCCCACCATATTTGATCATCTCGGCAGTAACTTCATCTGCTCCCGCAGCCTTACTAAATTTCAGACTTCATCGCGCTCTCCACTTTTTCCACACTGGTTTCACCATTGGCTACATTCGGACTCAGTATTTCCCTGGTACTTAAGGCCGAGGTGTTCTCACATTCATACGTCTCCTTGTTTAATTCCGCCCACCGCTGCCAAACGTGTTCTTGCTCTGTTAAAATTTCACCGCTCTTCGAAAGCAACCCTTTCATTCTACGGGTTACCGAACAACCCCGGAAACCACTAACTTCTCGCCAGAAAAGCTTCGTGTTTTCCCGGAAGTTGTTCGTCAAACTTTCATCCCTTTCTCTCTCAGAATTTTCACGTTTCAACTTTATAAGTGCTTTCGTTTTGTGCTTTTGCAGATTGTACTCTCTTTTTCTTATATATCTCATACTTTTATCCTTACCCGAGGCTTTATAATCCAGCCCAGCTTTCTTCTTTAACTCTACAGCGTCTTTCACTTTTATCATCCCACCATTCTTTTCGCTTTTTACTATAATCTCTTTTCTTTTTACCACATACTTCTGTCGCTACTTTCACCATATCATTCCTAAGGTTCTGCTAGGACACTTCAACACTTTCATTTCCAGGATCACAGCTTTCAAGCTTCATGGAAACCCTTTCTTGATATTCCTCTCTAATCGGTGGATCTTAAAGCTTCCAGCTTCTTACGCGATAATTCAACTCCAAGCTTGGACACGTCGTGCGGCTGCGCCAATCTGCAAACAGACCTCTTATTCTAGCAACGACTAGATAGTGGTTCGTTCCAAGATCAGCATTCTCTTCTTACATTTCACGTAGCTATTTGTAGCTCCGTCCTTCAGCTCCCGCCGTTCGGAACATGGCGTGTTGGTTGACGGTCCTCAACGCCGCATTCGTTCATTTTATTACAACAAATTAAATATTTTTCAATAAATTAATAAACTATTACAAAAATAAATAATATTACAATAAATTAAATAACAATTACAAATTTTTTTTAGTATTTCACTTAAAATACATTTGAATAGAGTACAAGAAAGTACGTTTGATAATATATAACAGCTTAGTTAAATCTAAAATTGAATATTTAATAGAAGTATGGGGATCTGCCGCCAAGACAAACTTAATAACCTTACAAAGAATACAAAATAAGGTTATTAAAGTGTTATTCCACTACCCTTATCTCACCTCAACCAATAAATTGTATCAAGAAACAAAATTACTAAATATCACTCAACTATACACCTATTACACCTGCATACTGATAAAAAACATTATCACCAACTCAATTCACTCTAACATTAAAATTGTCAAAAAAATAACTAAACATAATTTAAGAAATAAAGATAAACTTATGCTAAGTGGTGTGCGCACTAAGAGTGGCAAGAAAACAATACTGTTTGAGGGAGGGCAACTATATAATAACTTAACCGAATGATCTTAAAAGTGAGAAGAGCAAGAGTGTATTTAAAGCTAACTTAAAGGAATATGTATATAAAATCTAATCAAGGCTGTTAAATAAGTTTTTAAAAAGTTTGTTATAATTTTTACAAATGTTTGAATTGTCGCTCCAGAGGCAAATTATTGTTATACTATATTTTTAGAAAATTTATTGTATCTCATTTTAAGTAAACTTAATGTTTTTATGAGAATAAAGTTCTTTTAACCTAATACTTTTAATAATTATCAGCCAGTCTAGCAGTTGGTGTAGTTTTGGATACTTGTAGTTCACATTGAAATAAGAAAAAAAGGAACTTCCACATTAAGGGTTTTTTTTTATTTTAAAATTTTACTATAGTACATGTACAAATTATTAACCGTAACCGTGGTCGTGGCGTAAAGTAAGTATTATATTACTTTATTATATAGTATCAAGGATTTTAAGTTTATACATTTAGAACCAGAATCTGTTTGACTGACATTAAACCGTGCCGACAAAGACTTGGACGTTAGTATTAAAACACAGAAAAAATATTCGAATTATTTCACATATATCTTAGATAAACCAGCGAAACGTATTGTGTTAGGTACAATATATTGTTAGCAAAGAAATAAAGGGCTTACTATTTCCTGAAATGATAATTGATTTTTTAACTACTAAAAAAAGCTAAAATAAACAAGACATTGACTTTGAAGGACCGGTCTCTGAATGACAGGTCATAGACCAACATTTAAATTTTTACTGTAAATTATTATGCCTTTTAATAAGTGTTAATATCTGTCTGTAATTTACGAGTATATGAATGAGACACACAGAATGTGATTGTCGATCACATAAAGTAACGACCGTATGAAGTACATTTATTAGATTTTTTATCCGACTTACATTTTAAAGTTAATCCAAAACCTTTCTTTAAATATTGTAATAACACGACATGTCTGGTATGTAAGCTCATTTTAAATTTTGAAAAAAATAAATTTTTTGAAATGCTATTTTAATAGTTGGTATGAGTATTAAGATTAGACGTAGAAATTTACCTCCTCATTCGAAGCGTCTAGTTTTAGAAATTGAGTTTATATCTTATACAAGCCTGACATCGTCCTCTGGGCGTGACGTCGGTTACTATAGTAATAGGTATTATTAGAAAGCAATAATATTTTTATTTACGTAGTTTAATGGATGGTTTTCTTTTTCTTCTCAAATCTATATATGAAATGTTGATAAATGTATTATTTATTTATAGAAAATTATTTCGATTTCAGTTTCAGTTCAACAATAGTAACCAAAAATGTTATTTAATAGCATGTGTTTCAAGTAGTTTTGATAAGAAACGTGGCTTAGATAACACCATCATCTTCTTGCTCTTATCCCCATTTTGAGGTCGGTGCCGTATGTTCTTTCCTTTCATATTCTCCTGTTACTCTACTGTCATCTCTGTACACATTCCCTTCTTCTCCATATCGTGTTTCACGCAATCCATCCATCTTTTATTCGGCCGTCCTCTACCTGTCCATCCCTCCATTACCATACCCAGCACTCTTTTGGTTACATGCCTTTCATCTCTCTTCATAACATGCCCATACTATGATAGACAGATATCTCACATTTTTTCAGTCACTGGCGCTACTCCCATGCTTGCCCTATACATAGTAATTTCTTATTCTATCCTTTCTTGTTACCTCACACATCTATTTTAACTTAACACCATTACATAGAAAACACCATTTTAATCAATCAAAGGGAAGTGACTGAATTAATAAGAATAATAAGTGAAAGAAAAATCACAGTGACAGTTATTTTTTTTAGTCAATAATTTCAGTTGAATCGAGGCTGCAAATAAGCACCTTGTGTCTAATCTCATTTCAAACATATTTCAAACGATTTATTAGTTAATTAAAAGTTATAATTTTTTGCTCAATTCAATTTATACCGTTCATATACGGATATAACATTTTTCCGATCTTTTCATACTTCATCTCAGTTGGGAAATGCTTCTTTACCATATCTTTTGCTCTCCATCTGTCATCGTCGGTCGCCCTCTTTCCTTATAACAACTCATATTCATATTTATATTTATTCTTTGTGCATTTTTACTAACATTAATATTAATTATTTCATTACAAAGTATTAACAAATAGTTCACAATAATTAAATTGATAGTTGACGGTAGTTGTTTGTCTTAGTGCTCATGATGCTAAGATAAGATCAAACCTCTATTTTTTTCCTATATTTGGTATTTTTTATGTTCATTACTTTTATTATAAGTAATTTATGCTTGTCTTATTTTTGTAATGACTACAACAAATTAGTATTGTTAATAATATGATAAAACCACCTTGTATAATTTTACATAAAGGTATCTAATAAAGGTAAAGTCGCAACAAAAGTGTTAATGTGTGACGCTGGCAGAGTACATTGACTTATATTTTGTGAATAAAACTCAATCAACATCAGTCACAAAGCACAACATATTACGTACGTAGTTGTTTGTATCCTAAATCTATTTTGTAATTTCTAATAGGATATATAAGAAATTTTATCCTTGAAACTGGAACACATTTGATTTGATTTAAGATAATTGTTTAAAGATAAATAAGAAACAAAATATACTTTTTGTATAAAAATAAGTTGCTTAGAATAAATCCAGATATGAGCACTAATACCAGAACAGCATATCTATTATATTATATTATAAACGGCTCCGTTAGTAAGGACTCATATGTTTAATCTTAAAAAGTCATTTTGGAATGACTCAATATAATTAATAAATAGTCAAAGTTTGCAAGGACTAAGAACAAAAATATGGCATCTGAAATTCAAAGAGCTTATCACATATGTTTTTAGTAAGTCCAAGTTATATTTCTAATAAATCTTAAGGTAGGTGGGTATGAAGCAATCCCTGCAGGATAGCTTCATACCAACTTCTAAAGCTCTAAATGTTTTCCAAAACGTCACAGTATTTGTGATACGCCACAATGTTCACGATAGCATCCGTGAAACAGTAACGTAGTTTTTACTTCATCAAAGCGAAGGTTATATGAAATTCCCCCCCTCCACTAAAGCAGACGTCTACCATCGCCGTTACAGCGAGACATTACGGGAACACACCACAAAAATGTCACCCATGTTAAATTACGAGGGCTCCCCTTTCTCATAAATAATCCTGCTTTAGAGAAGGAGGTAAAAGCACAGACTTAGCCAGACCAAGTCTTGAGCCTAGATGTGCGAAGAAGTGCGTCGGGGTTTAAGTACCTAGGATCACTAGCTTCACCACCAGAAAGTAGGAAAACTTACCCAGGGCCGACTGCATCGTCGGTGGTTTGACCAAAAGTTAGTTTATAAATATTTTACATTTAAAAAAGCTTACCAATATAAGGAAGGATTAAGGAAGGAAATAGTTATTTATTTATTTATCTTCACGCCATATCCCTTGCGGGGTAGCCAGAGACGACGGAGAACCAAACGATACGCGGAAATATGTATTAACATATAATATTATTACAAATAAATACCACCTATAGGAATGCAAAATATTCTGGTAATATGCCGTTCCCGTCGCTCCAATCGGTTGTCGTGTCGGGTCGTTATCCGCTTTGATGACTTTAAAATAATTATTTTTGTCTTTGAACGAAGTCATTTATTACGATCGTCTCGACAACTGTAGAAAAATTGTTATTGTTTATTAATTATGTCTTATTTATTCCTCTATAGGAACAAGATTAGATAAAATAATCCTACTGTGACTTTCTAGATTTTAAAATCTTATATAAAGCATCCACGTGTCACGTCAACATACTCTTATACCATAAAATTGTAACTAACACGGGATAAACCTTAACACGTATCTGTAAACTGTCTGTAATTCTTACCGACAACTCGACATGTTGTTTATTTAACATATTTATTTCTTGTTTATATTTGAGATAAAACAAAATTACTTCCATAAGTTATGTTCCCATGCATCGCGGAAACCGCTTAGCAAGCGTTGGTGCAATATGTACATTACATTGCATCAGAAACCAGGAATATTAACAATCGTAAAGCTGAATCTACATTTCACACAAATTTATTATTTCATTATAATTTTATAACAATCAAAAAGCTGAATGTGCACTTGACATAAATGTATTTCTTTATAATTAATTTTAAATATAATTGTCACTCTTGTTTTCTAATATCGGGCAAGCAGTCGTCATTTTAGTTGTAACTTAAATTGTAATTTTAAATAAAGTATTTTTATAATTTTGGTTTTTTTTGGATCCTCGGCTGCCACCGTACTTAATTGGCACAGTCGGTAGGATACTCGCGGGCCGAGTCGCGAGCAACGTAAACTATATATTCTTAAAATCAAGATAATCGTCTTGCGGTCCATCCGGGAAGCTATCAAGTTTCAACACGAGTATCCTGAATCTACGAGGCGGCGCAGTGAGGCGTATCCGAACATTGATACTCCAGAGAAACCGAAATTAAAATTGTAAGTACATTAGAATCTTTCTAGTGATTGCTTATCCCTATTTTGTAAGATTTATCCTTCCAAGATTTCCCTTCTGCGGCAATCGAAGACCTCTAGGCTTAGTACGTATAGTAGTAGAACGCGCTTTCAAGACGCGAATAGAAATTTAATATTTTATAATAACGTTAAACTAAATTTAGAGAAATATAATATGGCCGATTTAGGTAGCATTTTTCAAGCCTTACGCTTATTGCCTGAATTCGATGGAAACCCAAATGTATTACCTAGATTCATAAAACTTTGTGACCAGTTAGTCCAAGAATTTGTGATTAATAACCCTGAAAATAATTTATTAAATGTTGCTCTTGTAAACGGAATTTTAAATAAAGTAACAGGCTCCGCAGCACGATTAATTAATACTAACGGTATCCCTTCAGACTGGACTGGCATTCGTAAGTCGTTAATTAATAATTTTTCTGATCAACGAGACGAAACTGCATTATACAATGATCTTGCTCTTTTAAAACAAGGGTCCACTACACCTCAAGAGTTTTATGAACGCTGTCAAAACTTGTTTAGTACAATTATGACATACATAACTTTACACGAGAATATTGGTACCACAATTGAAGCGAAAAGGCTTTTATATCAGAAATTAACACTGCAAGCATATTTAAGAGGATTAAAAGATCCTTTAGGTTCACGTATTAGATGTATGAGACCCGAAACAATAGAGAAAGCACTAGAATTCGTGCAAGACGAATTAAATACTATATATTTACAGGCTCGTTATGAACCTGAAAGGAACAAACACCCTATGGCATTGTCATCTCAACCTTTTAAGGTAAATTCAGATTATAATTTTAACACAATACAGTCTAGGCTATTTACATTTCAAAACCAACACCAACCGCGTCATCAATTCCTAACTCACACACAACGGCCCCCATTTAGAGCTCAACCGGGTCCAGGTCCCTCATACACTCAACAAATATTTAGGGCCACAACTCCAAATTATAATCCTAATAATGCATTTAAAATGCCCCAACGTAATTTTTATCAACATACTAACCAAAATCCCCAACCAGCCCGTCCTATGAGCGGTGTAACTCATTTTGTAACTAAAAATTTACCACCTACTGGACATGACTGGAGGAAACATGGTAATCCACCCCCAACGAATTATTTTAAAACTCGGGAAATGAATTTCCACGAAAATAATAATCAAAATCAAAGTTATGACTATTATGAGACTGACGATTACTATGACAATTACTACGACGATTATAACCAACACCCAGAATATTATTACAGTGACTATCAACCTGTAGAAAACCACCAATGTCTTCAACAATCAAACGACCCCATACCCTTTGAATATACTGTTGTTGAACCTTCATTTTCAACTTCCAATAACCAACAGGATTTTTCGGAAAATCAAACCATTAGACAAACAAAGGTAGAGATTAATGTTCAATCCCAAGGTCAGTTACCTTATATTCAGATTAAAAATCCACCCTTAAAGTTTCTTATAGATACCGGTGCAAATCAGTCCTTTATAAGTCCAGATGCAGTTGAAAAATATTTTAATAATTTAAATTTAAATTATGAACCTTTTGAAGTGTGTAATGTTAATTCTGTAAGCAAACATAAATATTCCATAACCGTTCCTTGCTTTAATGAGTTTAAAAGTAATGATAATATAAAATTTTACATTTATAAATTCCACAATTATTTCGATGGTTTAATATGTACAGATTTCTTAGATAAATTGGAAGCAACCATAGATTATAAGAAAAAGTTATTTGTAACTAAAAATGCTTCAAACCCCATACAAGTTTATAGTAAGTATAATAGTAATGCAGACGCGCTATCTCGAATTGAGATTCACAATAAAGAGGCTAGCTCAACAATTGTGAATCCCTCTGAAAAATCACAGTCCAATATAAGCTCTAGAACCGCCACTGTACACTCTGACTCAGAAAATCCCTTTTTAGAAATCCCTATAACAGAACAACTATTACAACAATACACACAAGACCATCATGACCGCATGATTAAAGTCTATGATAATATAAATGAATACATACATAGGCGTACCCGAATTACTGAAAACATTAATAAAAAACGAGAATCTGAGACATGTTACTTACCTGACCAACAAATATTCCTACGAAACCCTAAAGCATCCCGAAAAAAACTTGCCCCTCGCGATACTCATGACCAAGTTATAGCCGACTTACCGATACACATTAACACAAAAAAGAAACGAGGCCCAATAACCAAATCTAGACTTAAAAGAGTACCTATAAGTGCTCAATTATTACAGAATGACGATCCTGTTAGCAACCTTGACGAAAGCAGAAGAAATTGAGCTAAGTAGCCTGGATAATGGACCGGGTATTTTACCGTTTAAGTTAGGAACCGCAAGAATCATTTCCCACTATCACTCCTTTATACAATGCGTAGATTTAGTAAAGATTCGTGATAGTTTAAAGTCAGTTCAAGAACAAATCCACAATATTAACCCAATTTTAAGAAATAAAACCCTTTCACTTTTTCAAATGCACATTGAATATCTTGTAACTAAATTAGAAAAAGTTTCACAGCAATTAAAAACCTTTGAGACTAGTCGTGTTAAAAGAGGGCTTATTAACAGTTTAGGGTCAATAATAAAAACTATTTCAGGAAATCTAGACTATACGGATGCTATAAAGTATGATAACGCAATTAAAATATTAGAAGGAAATAATAATATAATTGTTAACGAATTGAACAATCACATTAGTTTAACCAAAAAATGGTTATTTCAAAATAATGAAATTATTAATAATTTAACAATTAATCAAAGAAAGTTGGAAAATTTGATAAATAACTTAACTAGTGGCAATAGTAACCTCGAAACGGATATTACAACTTTTACGCACATGGCTCAAATATTCTTAATTTTAGGAGATAATATTGAAAGTATAACGGACGAATTATTTCGATTAGAAAATTGGTTAGCTTTTATTCACGCCCAAAGTACACATCATTCAATGTTATCTATCAATATGCATAGAGATATTTTAAATAAGTTAAATAGCCTCTACGAGAAAGAGGAACTTTTAGACATTAGTTTTAGAGACTATTTCGACGTTATTAAAGTAGGTTACTATTATAACAATAAGAATATTGTGTTAATTTTTAGGTTTCCGATTGTCTTTCCCAAATTTTATTTCTTATATCATCTATCCGCAGTACCGAATAAGAATAACCATATCCTTATTCCTCCTAAACCATTCCTAGCAATTCACAATAAAGATTTTATGTACATAGAGGCTGAATGCCCGAAGGTCAACGGATTTTATCTCTGTGATAACAAATTTAACAATCACTATGGAAAACAGCCCGATTGTATAGAACGCCTCATTACGACGCAGCAGATACAAAGTTCATGTCAATTTGTATCCTTGATCCTGACTACGGAAGCCGTGGAACAACTTGACGACAAGCATTATATTATAACATTTCCGGAGCCATCAAGTTTAAAATTATCCTGCAATCAGCAACAATTTATAAAAGTACAAGGCAGTTATTTTGTAACCCTACCTCTGGGATGTTCAATAAAAAGTTCAGAATTTACAATAATTAATAGCAATGATCATATAAGAGGAAAGCCACTGAAAATAATAGACCTACACAATTCTGAGAAAATTGAAGTTTCACAAACGTCATTACAACTAAACACCATCGACCTTAAAAAGCTTCAAGAAATAAGTAATGAAATGTCATTGCAGCCGAAAATTTCAGGAATAACTGAAAGTAACAGTCTTTATCACACTACAATCCCATTATATGGAATAATATTAAGTGCAGGTGCACTAGGCATTGCTGTTATAATATATAAAAGTCTGAAGAATCGTAAAAGCCTTAAAATTAAGAAAGAACAAAAGCTAACAAAGGACGAGGAAGGAAATCATGATCACGTGGAGAAGATTTTACAGCACTATTCGAGATCTAAGGAAATCAAATAGATGCTGTTCTTCAGGAGGGAGGAGTTATGTTCCCATGCATCGCGGGAACCGCTTAGCAAGCGTTGGTGCAATATGTACATTACATTGCATCAGAATCCAGGAATATTAACAATCGTAAAGCTGAATCTACATTTCACACACATTTATTATTTCATTATAATTTTATAACAATCAAAAAGCTGAATGTGCACTTGACATAAATGTATTTCTTTATAATTAATTTTAAATATAATTGTCACTCTTGTTTTCTAATATCGGGCAAGCAGTCGTCATTTTAGTTGTAACTTAAATTGTAATTTTAAATAAAGTATTTTTATAATTTTGGTTTTTTTTGGATCCTCGGCTGCCACCGTACTTAATTCATACAACACGTAAATAATTTACTAAATTATTTTAATACAGTATAAGAATATTGAAGTATAAATACATGTTTAACTCTTATTAATGACTATAACTTTCTACATAATCCTTACTGGACAGAGGTGCGCGATACGAATCGTATATACTTGTGAAATGATATCATAGTTAAATCGAAAATTCGGTATCTGTATCGCCGTTAGTATAAGATCATATATATAAATATTTTGATCTAAAACTATCTTTGTCTGTTGGTTGTTTACATCAACTCACATCACATTTCAGACTATGCTATGGAATAGTTTAAAATAGATATTCAAAGAATTCATTTTCAAACACAAACAATATTGCTGTTACTATCTCATGTGGGCCGTTACATTATGATACCAAATAAATATAATTTATTTTTATATTCACATCCCCAGTCACAGTCAACAGGAGAAATTATGATTATATTTAATAAAGTAACACATCGAACATATTCTTGTAATGATTATTGTTGTATTCGTCTAAAATATATATTTTTTTGAAATATAGGTATCTTTTTGAACAAACATTTAAACAAATATCAGTGTTATAATTAATATTCACGTTACATTATAGCTAATTTGTATTAAAAGAGTATTTATGAATTTAAAGCAAGAAGGAAATAATTTGAGTTTTGTTGATTAGTTTCAGGGTTATTGACGGTGGCTTTGACAGTGTACGAATAATTAGTAATTAAGACCGGTAACAGGTAACTCTGTTGTAAGTCTAGATGTCACAATTGACAGGAATCTTCGGTGGGGTCCTCACGTAACCGAAGTTAGTAGGAGAATGTTTGTGTCTGCTGAGGATAATTTAACTTTAAAAATTCCTTCTCACTCCTCTTCTTTTTACACGAATTCCTTCACAGTTTCCGCTGCTCGTCTAAGGAATTCTTGACCCCTCTCCGTAAGGTGTGTTAAGACCCAAGCAGCGTTTAAAATTAAAGTTAAGGATTTTTATCTTCATTCATTTACCTCTCCTTAACACTAAACCTACTAAGTACCGGTCAAATTGACCGTTCTTAAACTTTTGTAAAACTTACACATTTTCAAACGTTATAATATCGTTATCAAACTACATGACAATTCTTAGAATATGCATATAATATTTTCTATACTCTTTACTTTTAGTTATTTCCATTGTTACCTGCGTTATATAATAAAATAACTTTTAATTACTGGTCAATTTGACGGCGTGCAGTAGGGACAGGTATACAAGAATTGTCGGTAGGTTTAGTGTTAACACCCAATTTACCTTCCACGAGGTTTTTTTCTGGATCGTAAAATATATAAATTTAATCAGTATATTATTACTACTTGTTTTCTAATCGTGTATGTATGTAAATAAATATATATGTAAATATATATATATATATATATATATATATATATTTATGTATATTATGTATCTTGTATTGTATATATGTATGTAATATGTATGTAAGTAGGTATTCTCTCGAGTACAGTATCCGTATCCACGCTTATACTCTATGTCGTCTACCCAAAGATTGCCTGGAAGAAATTGCTCTTTAGCAATAAGGCCGCCTTTTGTATTTTTTTTATTCTTTTCTTTTTCTGTATATTGTATTTGTACAATTAAAAATATCATATCATATCATATATCATATCATATTAAATTAAATTCTTTATTCTTTGACAGAAATATGTTCTATATGTATGTATCTAAGAAATGTTCTTAATAATATTTTTTTTGCGAGTACTCGATGTCTCGTATTTTTGCAAGCAGTAGAAATATGTTTCTTCTACAACATCCGCATGGGGTACTGATGTCTGGACGTGTATTTCTCCATAAATAAGTATTTTTATTTACGATTATACAGAATATGATTTATTGCGAGTTTAGACTTTTGATGCCATTCCATAAAAATAACATTCTTTTAAGCATTGATATAAACCAAAACAAAATAAATAAAATAAAAAATATATTTTCTAAAGACGTAATGGATTAATAACGAAATTTTGAGAATAATGGATTTAATTCATGGCACTGATTACAATATAATGTACATAGGTAGTAAAACTTAAACCATGAATAATATAGAAAAGGAAATATTTTCTTTATAGCATTTCTTATGTTGGAAACTCATAACGCCTTAATAGCCATAATTGATTGTTTGATTGCTGAAGTGTGTGTAACGTTACAGCGTGTGACTAAGTCTTCTCAATCCTTATTAACTATCTTATGAAATTTAAAAAAAAACACCAAGTTATAAAACCAAATAAAAAACAATAATATTCTATACGACAACCTTTTTTTCCAAGATGATCTACAAATAATATATTGCTTTGTGATTAAAATCTTTTCCGTACATTTGAAAAAATATTCAAATATTGGTTTTACTAATTAAAAAAATTACATTCTTTACCTACAAAATATTGTGTCTAAAATTAATATAAGTAGTTTAATATGTCAGAACTGTAAATGTATTTAATGTCAAATATTTTTATTATCACATGTACATATATTTTTAATATCTTTTTTTTATTTTATTTTTTTATGTAAGAGGAGGGAAAACAAGCTGGCGGGTCACAGATGGACGTGATCACAGCCGCCCATGAACTCCTGCAACATCCGAGGATTTACAAGAGTGCTGCCGGCCTTGAAAGTAGAAGTAAACGCCTTTTTTGAAGGTACCCATGTCGTACCGATCTGGAACTACCGCCCAAGGGAGTTCGTTCCACAAGCGAATGAAACGTGGCAAAAAGGAATCTTTATAGAAAACACAAGTATATATGGAACACTAAAAATATTATCAGACTGTGTGTTCGTCTAGTGGTAGGAACTGATAATAATAATAATAATAATAATAATATTAATTAATCTTTTATTTGCATAAAACATGACAGACATAATACAATATTGACAGACATAATACATATACATGTTTAGTCAATGGCGTGACGTGCAAAAATTTATTAAGTTCATAAAAATTACATTAAATAAAATTAACAAACTAAATTGTAATACATAAAATTATTAGGTTTTCGGCTGCAACAATGGAAACTACTAGCTTCCACAACAGTTACTGTATATCGTAAATGGAGTGAATATTTTTCAACATATTTTAAGAATGAAAACAAAATTGGTTACTGGTGTGATACAACAGAGCTTTTAAAGAATTGCAGCATTCTATTCCGCTAGGTCCCCACTGATTGAACATAAACCTTACTTGACTACAATTGCATTGTTTGTAGTGATTTAAACGTAGTTGGTTTACGTTTGGGCTTGTAAGAAAGCTATGTAACATGTTGTTTGTTTTTTTATATTTTTGGGATTCAGGAACCCAATAAGATCATTATAAAAAGATGGATTAGCTAGTTAGTATGCCACTGGCAAACTGAAGATAAGAAATAAACTTTTGATACTCACATAAAAAAATTACCACCACCACAGTTTTACCACCGTTTCACGGGTTTGTTCAAAAATTTTGATAAAACTAGCTTTAGTAGTTTAGCTCTATTTTTCTAAGTTTTTCTGTGGCAAAGCTGCAAACAGTTATTTTTAACGGACCGCAAATGTTAAAAATATAAAAAAATGTAGATGATGTATTCGACCAGTCTCTCTGATACCTAAAGATTTTGCTTTTATTACCACTTCTTATCTAAGAGTTTTTATTCAACAAATAACATGAAAATTAACGAAAGTTAGTTACTAATTTATTACATAATTTCGAGCCTACCTATTCTAGGTTTCAACATATCTCTTAAAGTGCTCTTTTTACTTCTGCACCTCAATTTCTTCCCTGAAAACCATAGACACGTCAATGATTAACACGGAGAGCGTTTCAAAATGCAAAACTTCTTGAACAATAAAGAAGACTGGGTCCAGGCCACGTTAGGTGACTGCTGCTTGTCAATGATAAGAGACACTGATACCAATATAAGAGAAAGCTAAATCATATTATATTATTTAATTTCATTGTAAGCATTTATTTGTAAAATAATAAGAATAAATATTAAAAAACTTGACGGTCTTTGATTTTTTATATATTTTTTTTGAGTTCAGTGCACTTTAATTATTACCAAAATATTTTTCAACATTCAACAATACACATCTATATAGAAAATAAATATTATGAATATATAAATCAGTTTTTACGCAGATGTCCAAAAGTATACTAAAAGTCAGCCGTAAAAAATATACTTAAATAGAACCGTACAATTTTCGATATTAAAATACAGCCATGCAGTAAGTATCAGACTAAAAGCTGTCTATGTCTAAAAGTCTTATGTCTTAAAGGGATATTAGGCTGTTGCGTTATTATTGCGTGTAACGAGCAAAGGCCAGTGATTATCCCTCACAACGTAATATATCCCACTTAAAATGTATCCCACATATTACGTATGAAGCCATGGAAGTGCTTTTTTGCGCGCTTCTATATTTTCATTATCGACAATTGAAGTTTTCACATATTGTATTACCATAAGCGCTGTGAAAACGTATAATAGTATATAAAAATATCAAATTATTATTAAGCTGTATTCCATACCATATTATCCACGTTCTTTAAACCAAAGTTCGACACAAACTCTTAGTTTGTATCGGACTCGTGTTAATTTATTCTCGCTCCATTTAAAGGGCGTAAATAATTCAACAAACAATATTATTTTGTTTATCCGAAATAAAATTATAAAAAATAAAAATAGATGAAATATTAATTTAGTTTCTTGTAATGTATGTTTCGAGTTTTCGCAACTAAAAAATAGTAATATGTACTTTTTAAAGTAATTTTTAAATTGAAGATACTTGGACCGGAATAATGTATTTATTTATTTACTTAGTTCAAGAACCAACTTTGTTTCTCGAAAGAAAAATTAAATAAATTTGTTTTGGCTTAACTTGTTTTATTTTACTCGATATCATCATTAGAAAGTCCATCATTCAGCAAAATCATTACTTACTTTGAAAGAACACTGCAGCGTGAGTGCTGATATTCCTCAATTGTCTAAGTTTGTATATTATATTTAAGATGAAAATGCATACTCCATTATATTTTTAAACTTTTACGTTAATTATATTTTTTTAATTAAAGTAGCCTAAGGTACTCTTTATAATATCAGCTTTCGGCCGTATCAGAGATTAGACGGAATATTCAGATAGACAAACCCAGGTTTAAAAAATAAGTTTTTAAGCACTTTATATACTTTCATATGCATGTAACGGAAATCTGTTCTTTGGAATTACAAACAGACACTTATATTTTATTTATATGTATAAATATCGGTCGTCCTCTTTTAATTACTACAGAAGCAAAGCCTTCTTACCTTCACCCTCACTATTATATATCGATGGTTAAAGTAAATTAAACTCTTTCTTTAGAACACTTGAGATCAAAATTTTCTGCATCCAATCATTTTCATTTATAATATCTGGATCTGTATCTTATCCCTTCAAGGCGACTCATTCAACTCCGTAACAGCCGATATATTCACTCTTAATGGATTATAAAAATAGTAATTACATCTCTAAGGTCAATGTGTGACTTGATTTACTGCACTTGATAGCCCACAAATATAAGTTTATTAGTACCAATAAAATGTATGTATGGTATTTTCTCTTACGTATAAAAAAATATTGTTATTTTTTAAATACAGCTTTATGTAATCTAACCTGTATCAATATTTTGTGATTTTTTAATAAATATCACCTTTCCATCCACATATATTTACAGTAAATGTCAAAGCGATGAAAACAGTCTATATTTGAATGAGCTCTACGACTCCCAGTGAAGACATTGATTATTTTTCCTTTTTTATATAATGGGTAATTAAGAAAAAATAAACTCTTATCTACAAGTGTACGATCAATAGTCGCTTAACTGAATATGTACATACTTGAAAACGCTGAATAAATCTTAGAAAATAGATCTGAGTGATTTTCTATTGAATTGTATATCTTAAAAAGAGCTTCGAAAATTATATACTACATTTAGTAAAAGTAATTTTAGCTTAGGAATGGCGTTAATGCATAATCAATAATAAGAACAGCCCTTATTATACCAACAAAAAAAAATTACATACAAAATTAATACTATTGATGATAATTTATATTTTTTGCTATTTTATACCTTTCTAAAATAATAGAGTCTTTAAAATCATTAATATCAAATTGTATTAGATTTTCATTAAAATAAATATCTTATGTTTATTAATTCACGTTTAAAACCAATGACACTAGCAGGTTTCAGCACATACGGCGGGTAGAAGGAACATCTGAAGAACTTTTCCAAGTAGGTATCTTGGCATGATTGAATGAAATAAGTAATTAATACAATTAATATCATTGCAATACAGCCTTTGCTAAAATGTCAATATAAACTGCAAGGCAGTCGTCGGGACAGGTGACACTAAACGTACGAATATTTCACTAATTAAAAAAAGTATATTTGTGTTTCAACTTATTATTTATTATATATTTTACAGTTTTGTAATATTAATAAATATATAAGAATTCACATGCTTTATTAATACAACGTAATTTTAATTCTAAAACATCTTATTATTTTTCCGTACACAGTCATTGTATATTTTTTTAATCTTCTTAGATTTTATTTCTATTTTCAAGCGATACTTTTTGATACGAGGGATAAGTCTTAAAAAAGTATGATGTATCAACATCATAAATTGAATTTTTCTTTTTAAACGAATTTTCGTTAATTTTTTAAGTTTCTAGTGTTATAGAGTGACGTGTTATAGAGTGAGTATATTTAATGGTAAATATCAATATTCTTTATATGCTGTATATTCTAATTTGAAATAGATTCTTGCTTAAAATTTAATAAAAGATAAGTAATTTATGAAATCCCTATTTTTTATTAACAGTAAAATAATACTTCATTTTATAAACCATGTACTTTAAGAATATTATTCAAAAATTTTGAAACAACATCCCGATGCGTGAGATAAAATAACCAAATATGTAAATCGAATACATGGCAACTGTGGGGGCTTCAACTTGTAAATCTTATCGGGTACAGTTTAATTTACATTCTATTAGATAAAAGGTATACAAATTGATACAAATTAATATATGAAATCTTAATTAAAAATCTTAATTGTATTTCCTCCATATGATAGATTATTATACTCGAGGCACTTTTCTGTTACAAAATCTATGTCAATAAAGATCTTAAGTAATAAGATATTTTCTTATTAGATTCAAAGTCAATAAGTGTTTTTCAAATAAATATTATTATGCAACTTAAAAAAATATCAAGGAGTTATAGTATTGAAATTTTATTGTTCAGTTTTTAGATAATTTTTTGAAATGCCACAAAGACGACTTTAGTTGCAGAGCTCACTGGCGACATTTATGATCAAGTTGAACGTATCGTACTTTGTGAGTTGACACAACTCGGACACCTACGGGAATATAATGTTAAGTTTATATTAATATTAAATATATTATATATTAAAGAGATAATTGAGGGAATATCATGAAATATTCTAATATTAGTAAAAGTTTTAAGTTCCTAACAGTATATACGCATGGTAGGAACTTCAATGTTCTGTATGAATACATATTTAAGGGAGTATATTAAAATTTATATTTATTTACATAACATTTCCTTTAAAAATCTTATTCTTTTTAAATATTATTTTCTTATCAGTGAGTTCACCTAAACAATTCTACTTCTAATTCTTTAATTGAAATAAATATACAACGTAGGAGGAGAAACGGAAGACTAAAGCGAATTAAAACAAACCACTTTAGTAGATACTTACTTACTGGTCAGATGACCAGGCACTAAGACAATAGCATTCATATATATGTGTACTCGTCGAGAAAATTCGAAGATGAGCAGCCTCCCTGAAGTATGTGTGCGGAGCCATCTCTACACTAATATAAAATTATTTGTATATCTTTGTAATAGCCGTGTTTATAATTTGTAAAATGTCTTTACATACCGTAAATAGAAACAATGAATGTTTCTTCAATAATAATTTATAATTTTCCATTGTACTATAAGTCCTGCACATTTTACACACCATTATATGGTTATGATATGTTTAAGTTATCGCGCTATACATTATGTTATTCCTCGTCCTCGCGCGGGATGAATGGTGTATGAAGGCGGATCACTTTGAAAAAGAAGTGAGTGTTCTACGTAAAATACTTAAAATAATAAAAATTGTCATTAATGAAAAATATGACTTATTACGAAATTAAATTTAATATATTTGAAAAGAAATAAAAAAAACTAAATTTGTCCTAAGTTAAACCCGTATGCTGGCAATTTATTAGTGGTGTAGGCCTACTTACATAATGAGAACGCATCTCAATACATAGTATCTCATATGTGATATGGAAATCTGTGGCTGACTGGCATTATATTTCTATATTTAAAATAAAAAAAAAAAAACACTAAATATAAAATAGAAATTAAACGTTTTGTCAATACAAGAAGTCTAAGTTCACATCCAAAGTAATAGTGTGCCCAGCGGAGAGGATGGGAAACAGCTAGTAGTCTATAAAGGTGAGCGTCGGGAAATCCAATTATCAATAACCATTACCGTGAAGGTTGGTCTGCCAACGGTTAGCGGTAATAGGAGTAATAGACTAAATAAGTTAAAGTAGTTATCTCGTCTAAAAAACCGCCCCAGTAGTTATTTTTAATTGATATCATATAAGAAGATCTACAGTGGAGTGTAGACATAATGACGCTGTTAGGAAGTTCATTGAAAAATTAATTTAACGCGTTTAACTCAATTAAGATAATGCAAGATTTTAATTACTTCGTTTAATTTAATGCAAAAATGTATATATCATTATGAGTATAGTGGAACCATTATTATTGTATATTTATAGGATGGCGTATCGAATTGATTGCGATGGTTCTAGTTGTTCGTACATTGCTCACCAAATATTGACGTTTGTGAAACAGAGATCACAATAAAAAAAACCCGGCTGAGTTTGCTGTGTGGTTCTTGTCAGACCAGGGCGCGTTTGGAACCCTCATAGCCTTTTTTGAAGTTGGAGACTGTCTTTACAGAAAGGCTTATTTTGATACATACGATATCAAAATAGGTATGGATTCAAAGTGGAAAATATATAAGTCAATAAATAAATATATATATAGCAAAAATATTAACATGGTATTCATGTATGTGCATTCAAAGTGTTTTACATATAGTAAGTTTTAAATTAAAATTATTGAATTAATCCGTATTATAACATTTAATGTATATTGTATTAAATTTATGAATAAACACTTTATTCTGATTAGGACCTAACGAGAAAAAGAAGTTAACAGATAATTTCTTAAAATCGGAAACGGTAGTAATAATTTACAGCTTATTTCCTCGACAGATTGATTATTATTTTTTATATTAATTATGTTAAAGTTTTTCATATTCTCGTTGACTTAATTTCTCAGGATACTCATACAATTAATACCGTAGGAATTGCCTTATTTTGAGGAATTATTTAATATGTATTAAGTTTTTTTTATTTTTTAATATTGATTGAAATGAAAATATTTGTAATATTCTTAAAAAGTTTCTCATTCTAATCAACAAAAAAATTGCTCGTGATAGAATTAATTTGAACATTAAGTATGTAGGTATTAAACAACAAACAAACAACTCATCCCACAAATTAAGTAATTGTAATTGCAATGATAATCTCAAATCGTATGTCTTTTTTAAAGTTTGGATTACACTTCCATTGTAGCCGTATCTTTAGGAGAACTTAAATATGTATATCTAAATAACATTGAATCTCGCGATGTATGATGCTATTGCGAGTTAATATGATGAACAATTTTCATTCTTTTTTAAGAAAACCAAAAAGAATATTTAAGTAAAGCTATTTTACAGTTGCATCTAGTTGTTAGCTTTTAAATGTTAACCTGAGGTTTTAAATGCTTTACAGCACTTGTGTTCATGAGAAGACGATATATAGGTGACTGACAGACACCGATTACTAATGTTTGCCGAATTGATCTTATGAGAAATATACGTGAGTAAATCCATTAAAATAGTGTTATTTATAAATTTATGGTTTAATAATTTATTCACTCTGGAATATTCTTTTTTCTTGAGAAAATACGAAAACTGATTTGCGATTATAAACGGAATAGATTTTATCCTTACTATATAATAATGACCTAATTGACTCTGTATGCACGCGCATCACTTATCACCCACAAATCATACAATAATGTGTAATACATCAAAAAAAAGCTATTGAATCAGGCTATAAAATAGGGTAGGTGCCAACCTCATACGTGACATTTGACCCTTCCTGGCCCGAAGGGCCGGGAAGTTCCCTTGTATTTATATAATTAAATTCATTTGTTAGCTGAGAATCTGTTAAAAATAAGCAAAAGAAACACACAGAGACGTACACACAGGTACACACACAGACACACTAGAGTATGTATGTTAGTATAGTAAAATAACATGCTCTTGAAGTCATCCTTGTTATAAGGACTGTTCATGATAACAATACTTGTTTAGATTGACACCGGTGTCACGCTTAATAAAACTATTATTTATGGAACTAGTACTAGAAACATTTATAGTGACTATCATTCTTATTATATTATGGAGCTGACGATATTTCAACCCCGTTTGCATGCCTCATGTGCATGAACAGACTGAGGCGAAAAGTGGTCACTAACAGCTTGGGTGTCAATGTAACTACCCACTTGCGAGTTATTATCTTAACCAATTTTAGGTTCCCTTTAAACGGTACGGTGAGTGTGTTGTGTAGTGACTTACGTTTGAGTTCGAGTGTCGATGGTAACAGTAAGAATTTGGGAGTTCCATAAAATCGAGAAATACGGTTATCCCGTAAATAATAGTTTAATCATAAACAGTGTCTCACCTTTTCCATTTAAATATTAATCGTCTGACCAGATTTAAGAAAACTGTAATAAACGACACAGACACTAGTCCACTAAACGCTTATAAGTAACTTTTTTTGAATAAATTTTCGCGTGGGACAGAATTTGGCTGGCTTGCACGGCTTGTTTTGCACGTCAAAATTTTCGGACCGACAAACGTTGGAATCATAAATACACTGTGTTTTCTTTGGTGACACTATCGCTATACACATCATTAACTCTTTGAGCCATTTATTGGTGCTAAGTTTGAACTCCTAGTCATAAATAAAGCGATATTTCAAGTTTTCCATTTTTTTAACTGAGTGATGCAAACAGAAAACAAAAGAAAAAAAATCAAATGAATAACGGTCAAAGAAACAGTAATACATGTGAAAATAGCTGTATAAATTTGTAAATGATATCATATAAACTAACTTATATGGATAATTAGTATTATAGTATTTCTAAAAACCTCTTTACCTTACAACTTACAACGCGAGGCGATTCTGAAAGGACTGAAGGTTAACACGCGGAAGACCCAAGACATATGTACCGAGGAAAGGAACTCGACGCCACTGCTACTCGGCTCGGACCCTATTGAGCGAGTGCAACAGTTCACCTACCTTGGTAGCGTCGTGTCGGAGACTGGGGGAACGGAAGAGGACATCACTTCCAGGATAGCCAAGGCCCGGGCTACCTTCGCGCAACTACAACCCGTGTGGCAGTCCCGAAAACTGACTCGGAGAGTTAAATTAAACATATTTCGCTCCAACTTATAGTCTGTTTTGCTGTACGGGTGCGAGACGTGGAGGGTTACAAAGAACATCACGCAACGCGTCCAGGTTTTCGTCAACCGATACCTTAGGCAGATCCTCGGTATCTACTGGCCGGAAAAGATCTCCGATGACGACCTTTGGGATCACTGATCACGACGGAATTTAAAGTAAGTAAAATAAGGTTATTGTGTGAACGCAACTATTTCGAGGGGCGCGGAGGGTGTGTCAATCAGTAACGTGTCTCTTGGAAAATTTGCCTCTATGGAAACTTTCTCGGGAGCAGGCCGTGCGTTGTGCGTACGCGAGTTTTATACAAACGTTAATTCGGCGACTGTATCGCTAAGAAAAATCTGCAGCATTCAACATATTCGACACTTGAAGATTGTCATTATGCCGCATTTTGCATAAAATTTTAAACCTTTGCCCCTACAAAATTCAGTTAGTGCAAGATTTAAAGCCTCAGGATGCTGGTAAGAGGCTCGACTTGGTAAACCTGATGATTGAAGGTTTTCCGACGTTTACCAAAATCTTGTTTTCAGATGAAGGCCATTTTCATCTTAATTGACATGTTAACAAGCAAAATTGCCACTACTGAAATGCAACCAATCCAAAAAAAAAGTCAAAAACCACTTCTTTCGCCTAAAGTGACCTTATGGGACACAATGTCGGTGCGAGGAATTTTCGGCCCTTACTTTTTTGAAGATGAAAGAGGAGGCACAGTTATGGTGAATTCAGAGCGTTATGTGGGGAGGTTAGACAACTTTTTTGTGCCTGAATTATAAAACTTTCCTGGTTATAACCAAAGAACATTGTTGCCGCAGGATAATGCAGCTTCACACACGTCCAACAAATTTCTGGCAAGAATTTTTTTCAGGCAATTTGATCTCTCGGACAGGTGACAGAAGGTGGCCTCCACGTAGTCTCAAAAATTTAAACCTATGCATTTTTTTCTGTGGGGTTATATCAAATCCAAAATTTACTTACGCCAACAAACCGACTTACTTGCTACAATTAAAAGAAATTTCCGTCACGAAATGACAGCCATCACGGAGAATACCTGCTGAGCCGTCATAAGCGATTTTAGAGCTCGATTAAATGAATGCAGTGAGTGCAACGGGTTACATACGAGTATAACGGTTTACATAAAATATGAACTTAATTTTCAGACACCTTTTTATTGCAAAATATAAAATCTATTCTACAGGGTGGACGACCAAAAGTCCGTTTATATTTGAAATAGTAATTAAAAAAAAACTAATTGCAGTAGATTAAATTTTTTATTGTTTTGGATAGTAAACAAAAGGGGAATTTATTTCTTAAAAATCACATCATCCATACGCAATCCTTCATTATTCTGGCATTGCTGCAAACCAGAGCGGAAATTTTTGATAAGAGCTTTATGTTTCTGTTGAGATGTTTTGGATTTCTGTGCGAAGTAATCCTTTAATTCGTCAAAAGTTATTGGTTTGGTGTCGTAAACTTTAGCCTTAAGATATCCCCAAAGAAAAAATCCGTTGGGGATAGATCCGGGCTACAAGGCGGCCAGTTAATATCCCCCCTTTTCGACATCACTTTTGGGCCAAAAATGTTTCCAGCTGTCCTTAAATAGTTATTACATGTATTACTAGTGGCTCATTACATTATGTCAGTAAGTCAGTCATTACATGTATGACTAGTGGTAGTGTATATTATTAATTACAGGAGGTTTTTTTATACTTATAATAAAACTTCATCATACCTGTAACTTCGGGTTGTCGACGTGCATGTCCTGTTTCTGAACTGTAGCTGCATGTGAGGTCTGCCTTTAAATGCCTGCTCCTCGATAAATTTTAAGAAGCTACCTGGTGATGTACTACTTTATATTTAATTAATCTACACTATAAATAAATATTTGAAGATCAAGTACTTGAGTGCAGTCTTCTTGTACTGACAAGCAAGGGGGCTGTGTATATCTCTTCACTTCTCGATTGTCAGTGGGACGTAGGAATTTAATTTAAAAGATTAATATAAAAGATATTATTCAATATAAGTATCTGAGTTTTTTGTTTTACCTCAAATTATCGAATAAATGTAAGTAATCATTTAAATTTAACTGTTAATAAATTTGATCTTAAATATTAAATTTGATATTTGATTTAAAGCGAAACTAACACTAAATTGGGAAGGTTACAGTTTAATAAATATTAATTGCATACTTTCTATTTAAACCTATTTCGCGGTCACTTAGTAAGTCCGTTTAAAAAAAAACGTAAAAACGTGGCATACCAAATTGACACTTTTGAGCATACAATCGCGTCCGACGGATACCACGAATAGGGCACCCTGCAATGAGAGGTATCCTCCCTAGTCGGTAGGCTTGATATAACGTGGGTGGTTCGCCTCCCCCAACCAAGATCTGTTTAAGATGGCTGAAGTCTTCTTCTAGCCGAAAACAGTCCGAAACCCAGGCGTCCGGGAGAGTCGGGGTTTAAGTGCAGCCGTTCAGAACCTGCTAAGGTTCATTTAGCTCGACCCTCGGTGTCCCTGAAAGAAGGTTACAGTTCCGGCCCACTATGAGGACACAGTCAAATAGGAGCCAGCGGCACAGCGGCATTGGCACAGCTGAACTAGCAATCCACAGCTGACGCGCAGACAACTACTTGAGGGAGGGGCACATTCGATCGGCTGAGGCCGAAGAAGAGGGGCCCGAGTATACCAAAATGGATGGGCTATCCGCCGCGATTAAAATTCCCTCCCCCGTCAATGAGCCAGAGACGAGCACCTCACGGCTGTCACCCCACCGCTGGACATTAGCAGACGGCTAACGCGATCTCGAAAGACCGAATTAACCGTCCCCTAGGGAGCACCGGCCCGTACCGCTTCCAATCCCAACGGACGAGCCCGAGTGACATTGATAACGGATAAAGGTACACGGGGCTTCCAGCGATGGCCCCCCAAAGTTTCAATCATGTGGGGATCGAACGCGCAATTATACGTTTACAATGCCAATGTGTACTTGGACTGAACTTTTTTTTTTTTTTGAATTGCAAAAATCCTTTACGGATACCCGCCGGCCAGGAAGGTGATGGGTTATGTGGGACTACCCGGCGGCATAGAAGACGCCGCCATTTTTAAGGCAACCCATAAAAAACCAACGGTTGCCGTCAACGCCTTAATGGGACGACACGGGATCGCGTTAGCACTCACCGCGCCGCCCCGGTGGTTAACCCCCATGTAAGGGTGGACTGATTCAGGACAGTCCACCCTTACACTTGACTTGATTTGTCTTGACTTGACTTTATGTAATTAGGCCAAGATCCTGAAAAAGGAACGAATTCAAACATTCGAAGATTTCAATTCTTAACATTAAGTTTACAAACTCCAAACAAAAATGTGTTCAAAATATTCTTAGCTATATACAATACAACTTATTATTTATGTACACAGTAAGTTAAGAATTAAATTTTATAAATATCTTCCTTATATTAATAAAAATAAATTAACTACAAAGTTAAAATAATTTATCAACAAGTGGTGTGGTGTATGTAGGTGCAGTTATAAACTCGAGACAACATTGCCGCTACAAATTAATAACATTTTAAATTAGACTATAGTGATGTTTTAGAATTTTACAGTAAATTATTTGACTGGATTCGAAAGTATCGAAAATATTGTTACGTTACATTATTACTTATAAGTATTTGCTAACAGATTCCATATAATAATATTCCATTGTTATAATAAAAAATTATGAATACTAATAACGTCGGTCACAACCGGAGGATCCAAAGAATGCAAATTTATTACTTAATATTTAATAATTATAATTAAATTACAAACTACGCGATACTCGCTCAAAGTTGGAGACAAGAATGAATATAATAAAATGAAATTATAGTTAAAAGAATACAGGGAAATAAATGGAACAAACAAGGGTTTCAGATTTACATTACATTCTGGGATTTTAACATGATACAATGCACCTGCAATGCAATGTCTAATCAGCATTTCCACGGTTCGTTAGAATATAATAAATGCGAATTTAACAATATTGTAACAAATAAGAATATAAGAAATATTTAATTAATAAACATAAGTATGTAGGAATATAACATACTATTAATATTTATATTATTATTATAAATATTATTATAAATACATTAAATTGGGTAAAAATTTAATTGAAATTTTTAAATATCGACCTCTACCTGAAATTTAATAAACAATATTCACTGCTTTACCTTAGTATTTCTAGTCGATGTCTACATCACATCGAATAATAATTTGTAATTGAATAAAAAAATATATAATTGTTATGATAAAATATTTTTCATATATTTTATTATATATTTTTATGTAACAGTTTTGTGTACTGTACAGGAAACCCTAAATTTAATCCAGGGGACTAAATTCATATTTTGAAACTTTAATTATTATTACTTAAACTTAATTAATCAAGTAGCCATAAACATCTTTAATAAACAAATAGTGCATTATAAAATATTAGAACTGATAATTGTATATTTATAATTTATATTATATATTTTGTTAAAATAATTCAGCCCTATTCAAGCTAATTAATAAAACAAAACATTCAAATGAGCAAATAGAGTGTTCAACATCAAACTAAATGTAGGTAAATTGAACATAACAACCAAATACGAGAATTTATTTAGTGATTTTAGAGTGAGAAACTATATTGAACTCTCGGGGAGGAAGGAGCATATTAAGTTGATTTTATTTTGGTATAGTACTAAGTATATCAATAAGACAAAGTAGGCAGCGTCAAAATATCTGAAACGAATGGCAACTATTCTTAATTAATATACGGAATATGTTACCAATATAACTTAAGCAAAACACTCAGTATAAGTATTTAAATAGTTTATATTTTGAGGAACGAGATCCTCCTGTCTTTGTGTTCTGGAGAGTTTTATTTCATCTTCTTCTTTATGTTATTTATTAGATACAATAAAATATACCACTGTTCCGATTTCGAACAACCTTTTATTAAAGATGTAATCCAGACATCATATTACAAATATTATTTTATATTCTCTAATCTAAATTTGAAATACCTCAGCTCTCTAAATATATTAATACCACAAACTCTTTTTTTATTCCATTATTATTTATATAATGTCAGAAGGGCAAACTAAATTATAAAAATAAGCAAACACTTAAAAGACAGTTGTAGCTGCAACTACAGTCGTTAAGACAAAGAGATTATGAAGGTTAAACCGAGACTGTTGACTTGCAAATAGATGTTTATTTAATCTTTTCTTGTTTTCAAAAAAATACTATAGGAAGTGAATAGTATAATATTTGAAAAAAAAAAAGTTGATCTGAAAATAATCATATAAGAAATTGTAATATAATTCATAATAATACTCTTTGATACAGATTCGGTCAACTGAACGAGTATAACAAACATAATACTTTATGTTTATTTGTGTCAGTATCTACGCGACGAACTCTATACCGCATAAAAATAAATATTTAATTTTGACCATTTTAATGCTTAGATACCGAACGTTTAAAAAGTGTTACATATTTTATATAAAGTATATATTACATATATATTTTCGTAAAAATATTTTTTATGTAAAACATCACCCTCAGTGTCCTCTATCTTTTATCTTCTAAAATCTAAATGAAACTGTACCAAACAAAATTTATGCGTCTAAAATTCCCAAATCACAGAGGGCACGTTGAAATGTTAACGTACTATGAATTATTATATTATTATACCCTGAATTATTTAGTATTTAATATTTTTAATAATAAATACCTATATATTTAAATATTCCATAAAGTTTGGAAATTATGTTTCTGTAGCTGGTTTATTAACACAGTATTTGAAAATTAAAAATAGTAATGAAATAATGAGTTCAGGTGCTATTTTAAACAAAACAAAATGTATCATTGTTTATATTGCATATATTATATATTACCGTACAATAATAAGATTACATCAATATATATTAATGTGGAATACAAATTAAAAATCTAATAAGTAATAATATAAAATGTGTTGTAACTAAAAACCTATGCTTATAATATATATACAGTGTTTTGCAAACGAAAGATGACCAAATTTCATTAATAATTCATTGAGATACTTCTTTGTAACAGGCTCGTCAGATTACTGAGGTTACTTACTATGAGGCTTTTTTATTTTTTTGTTATATGTTTTAAAACGGTGTCTATAGGCAATTACATTATTTATATTACCGTCTGCCTAAAAATATATTTTATACTTCAACCACTTTTGATTTATACTGGCAATTACTTTTCGACTGAAAAGTTTCGATAGGACGATTCGAAATACCACAATATCATACGCCTTTTCGGTATCTATAGCTGTGATATTGTTAACATAATATGTAATAAATAATTATTTATAGTAAATTAGTATTAATGTAATTCTACATTAAGACCTCAGTAATAATGTTATAGATTCAGGGACGTTTTTATTCAAATAAAACTTTTATTCTTAACACATTTTACTTATAAATTCCCGTATTATTTTCTCATTTCTGTGCTATAATTGAATCTAGATCTATGAGAGATATCTCGATTAACTTTATTGAACTTTTTATCGAAAGAGACAGTACGTTTTAAGGTGTCAAGCAAGATCTACTTAGGGGGGGGCACTCTTTTATTTCGGATTTTTTTTATAAAGATATTTTATTTATATGCTAAGTGCTATATGAATTACATTATGTTTTGTGATTTATATAGTACTAAACTTGCTATATTTATCTATTTATGGTATTTACCTTTTTTTTATAAATATATACACATTATTTAAGTGATGGTCAAAGCTAAATCTTTTATTTTAAATAGGAGTACGTACATACATACATTACACTTATGAAATATTTAACTCAAGTTGCGACCAATAGTAACTAGTTTTAGAATATACATTATTGTGATAAGACAAGCGTTTGCTGATTAATTAATTAATATACGTTTCTTGTCATTCCATATTGACCGGTCTCTAGAACTGTTTCAATATTATATGTTAAAAATATCAAATAATTAGTTTCATTCTATATCAAGTGTCGTACAAGTGTCAATAATAGTAATAGTTGTAGTAGTAGTGTTGTAAAATATTATAACTTATATTAATGATCATAATGGTGCCTATTTATTAATACATTTATTAAAAGTTTAGAAAGATATTTTATTACCTCAATTTCTTTGTTTTTAACACGGTGATTAGGTATATAACATATTAAAACCAAACAAAGACATGGCACTTCATCGAGGAGGGTAATACATATTGCTCAATTGGTGGAACGACAGGAGAGTATCCCAGACTTGAATGTTTCCCGTGTTCGATATTTTTTATATATTTCTATAAAACACTTAAATATATATTCATCGTCAGTTTTATTTTATTCGTTCAAATAACACACAATCAGCTGTGACTTTTATGAGTTTCTAAATATAAATACACTTTATAGTTCTTATTCATCATTTCCGTAATAAAGAGAAAAATAACAACTTCTCTCAAAGCAATGATGATGCTCTGTTAAATAAGGTTATTTTTCTTAAAACTCTTACCCTGCTCCGGCATTTTATTTTCATTTTGTAAATAATAACAAATCTTTGTACAGCTGATGTTCATGTAATTAAGTTTTTATTTTTTAGAAAATTTATGTTATTATAGCATTTTGTAGAAACTGCAATAATAACATAAATTTGTTTTATTTATTTTTGTAAACTTACATGCATATGTAGGAAAACAAAAGTATAGAAATAAAAAAGGATATAACTAATACCTACAGGTACTACATATTCTAGTTGGTAGAGCCTAGCTGTAGTTATTTGACTGCAGCTCGTATTGGGCTGGCTCGACCGGGGAAGGAACACCCTCTCACAGAAGACCGACGCATAGTAACCAAATTTTTTTGGTTATTTTCCGTTGGTGAGTGAGAGAATCCGGAAGCCCAAACCCCTCCCCCCCCACCATGAAAGCGATGCCCAAAAGAAAAATACCCCAGGAGGGTACCGGCTTTGATGAAGCCGGGGACCCCCTCCCCGAGCAAAATCCGGGGACTTCATTCCAAATTGAACGCCGTCCACTAGTGTTTCTGACGGAGACCCAGACATCTCAACCTAGCTACACAGCGTACCTTTCATACCCCGGGTATAAACTAGAACACCATTTTATACCACACGCCGGGGTATCTGTGTTCGTAAGGGAGGATATCTGCTACCGTCGCCTTCAGGTTTTTGAAGGTGTGGACCTGTCTGTACTCTGGCTGCGCGTGGACATGGACGACCATGTCAGAGTCTACGCGTGCCTCTACAGGTCCCATAGTGGTAATGCAGAAATGGATCAACTCTTGGGCCATGTTCAGGCGAAGATTGACGATCTGCTTTCACAGACTCCCTCCGCTGAAGTCGTAGTCCTTGGGGACTTCAATGCGCACCATGCCGATTGGTTAGGGTCACGTGCCACCGACTACGCGGGGAGATCTGTGTATGACTTTGCTCTGGCAAATGATCTGTCCCAATTGGTCAAGACGCACACTCGTCTACCGGACGTGGACAGTCATATGCCCTCTTTGTTGGATATTTTGCTGACTACACATCCCGGAAAGTACCAGGTCACTGTCGAGGCTCCGTTAGGGTCCTCTGATCATTGTCTGGTACGGAGTGTAGTGCCCATTCAACGTTCAGCTCGCACAACACCTGCGACTCGTTTGGCACTACAAGTCAGCGGATTGGGATGGAATGCGGTCCTTTTTTGCATCCTACCCATGGGGGCCGATTTGTTTCCCTTCTGATGACCCTAGTGGCTGCGCTGCGGCTGTAGTTGATGTGATACTACAGGGCATGGAACTATTTGTACCGAGCTCTGTGGTACCACTTGGTGGTAGATCGCGGCCTTGGATTGATGCGTCTGTCAGGGCTGCAGCAGCTGGCAAACGGCAGGCTTATCAAGCTTGGGCCAATGCGTTAGTCACTAAGGATCCGAACTCTAGAGTTCTGAAGAGGAAATATAATCGTGCCTCCAGATTCTTCAAACGGCAAATCGCTAGAACAAAGTTCAAGCATGTCGTCAAAATTGGGGATCAGCTGGTAAGGTACCCGCCTGGCACGCGCAAATTTTGGGCGCTTTCAAAGGCCACTCTGGGCAACTTTAGCCAGTCGTCCCTACCGCCGTTGCACATGGGGAATGACTCTCTGGCCCATACGGCAAAAGAGACCTCTTGGGCACTCTTTTCGCCTCCAACTCGACTTTGGACGACCGGGGAAAGACACCGCCTATCATCCCGCGGTGTCAGAGCTCAATGCCGGAAATAGTTTTTCGGCAGAAAACTATACTAACTATACTATACTAAGTCGATTGGGCCGGATGGTATTTCTCCTTTGGTGCTACGAACGTGTGCCCCGGAGTTGACTCCTGTGCTAACGCGTCTATTTCGGTACTCCTACCTCCTCCACCTCCTACCTTAAAGGCGTAGTCCCGGTCTCATGGAAGCATGCCCTTGTCCATCCGATCCCTAAAAAAGGTGATAGCTCGGACCCAGCTAAATACAGACCTATCGCCATTACCTCTCTGCTCTCCAAAGTAATGGAGAGCATAATCAATAAACAGCTCCTTACCTACCTCGATGATCACCAGTTGGTCAATGACCGGCAATATGGCTTTCGCCATGGTCTATCGGCTGGTGATCTTCTGTTATAGCTTACGCACCGTTGGGCAGCTGTCATTGAAAGCAAGGGAGAGGGTCTGGCAGTTAGTCTGGATATGGCGAAAGCCTTCGATCGTGTATGGCACAAGGGGCTTCTTTCGAAGCTACCTTCCTATGGGCTTCCCGAGAATTTATGCAAGTGGATCACCAGTTTTCTAACTGAGCGGAGCATACAGGTCGTTCTCGACGGTTTTTGCTCGGACCCCAAGCCCTTGAACGCTGGTGTACCTCAAGGCTGCGTGCTATCCCCAACTCTGTTCCTCCTGCACATCAATGATATGTTGGATATTTCCAACATACATTGTTATGCGGATGACAGCACTGGGGATGCGGTATATTCCGGTCGTGCAGGTCTCTCTCGGGAAAACGTCGACGAGTGCCGAAAGAAACTTGTGTCTTCAATAGAGACCTCCCTGGGGATGGTCTCTGAGTGGGGTGAACTGAACCACGTTCAGTTCAATCCCCTAAAGACACGTTTACCACAAAGAATACCCCATTTGTCGTATCACCGCTCTTCGAGAGCACTCCTCTCATTGCCTCGCCAAGTATCAGAATACTGGGTCTCGACATTTCGAGCGGTTGTCAGTTTCGTGGTCATCTGGAGAGCAAGGCCAAGTTGGCCTCGAAGAAATTGGGAGTGATCAATAGCGCGAGGCAGTACTTCAAATCTGGCCAAAGACTTGCGCTCTATAAGGCCCAGGTCCGGCCACACATAGACTACTGTTCTCATCTCTGGTCCGGATCACCCCAATATCAGCTTCTACATTTTGACCGCGAACAACGGAGAGCCGTTCGAATTGTCGGGGACCCGGTGTTCTGCGAACGGCTGGACTCTTTGGCATTGCGTAGAGACGTTATATCTCTGTGGCTCTTCTACCGCATTTACCACGGGGAGTGTTCCGAAGAGCTATTCGATCTTATGCCTACCGCCGAATTTCATCACCGCACTGCGTGCCATTGCCTCCAATACCATCCGTACCACCTGGATGCGGGGCGATCCTCCACTTTGCGGTTCTCAAGGACATTTTTTCCACGTTCCACTCGCTTGTGGAACGAACTCCCTTGGGCGGTATTTCCAGATCGGTACGACATGGGTACCTTCAATAAAGGCGTTTATTCCTACCTACAAGGCGGGCAACACTTTTGTAAATCCTCGGATGTTGCAAGAGTTCATGGGCGGCGGTGATTACGTACATCCGTGACCCGCCAGCTCGTTTGCCCTACTCTTACATAAAAAAAATATATATATATATTTTATTGTAAGTAACTGTACTTAGGGAGAGTCCGTCTCGTGACAACCGACATTATTGATAGTTCGTTAAAAAATTGGTAAGGATACTTATTATTAGGTTGAACCTCGTGTAACCGAAATCTCTTTTTTGCTATAATTAATATCTGTACACATCTTAGTAATTTAGTATAATTTTGTAAAGTGACTTAACTTTTTAACCAATACAAACGTCTGACCGCCCGAGCAGCGTTTTATTTTGAATACTATGCTATGACATTCATGAGACAGACCGTTCTGATGACGAGGCAATTCTTCGGTTTTCGTTATGAATGTATTTGAGATCTGAAGAGTATTATTTGTTTTTACAGCTAATTGCTATTTTTACAGCCCATTTAAAAGAATATATCGATTTAATACCTTGCAATGACAAAGTACAGATAAACATTTTATGAGTATTCAATGCAAGGTTGGGGATGCAGGCAGTTTTTATCTCAATAATTCTGAAGCTTCGAGGTTTCCAAATGTGCCCTTGTCTGAGAAGGCTCAAAATTTATTGTGATCATTATTTCACAAACTTTTAGTGAACAATAGACAAACAACTAGAATCATTACAATCAATTCGATGGACAGGCCTAATGATTAAATAATAATATAAAAAAAACTCCCATGGCTAGCAAGATAACCAGAAACCGCAAGCAGCACTCCTTCACCAGCACAACACGCAAGGGTCAGCCCTTAAGCCTTTTTGTCAAATTTGATGGAGAGGGGGCAAACCGGTCCCGCAAGTAATAACTTCTAACGGAGCGGTGTCATGCAGTCAGTAGATCATATAAGAATAACGAACAGCGTCAGAAAAAATTACGCATGTTACTAATTAATCGCTAAAATACAATTTATTCCCGGGGACATACCGTCGTTAATGTAATCCTTCACACTGTAATATCGTTTATATCAAATTCCTTTCAATGTACAATTAATTTTTATGACAAATTGAAAGCGTTAAAGTTTTTTTATTATTTTGAAAGTCATCGAAAAAACGTAAATTAAATTGCTTCTCAGAGGTAATTAAAACAATATTCTACTTTATATCAGAAATGAAGTATGTTATAATTAACAATATTTTTGAAAATGTATTTTCATTAAAAATTGTTATTTTTACCATCAGCATTGGGAAATATCACCGTCCATGAATATTATTACTACTTAATCTTAATATTGAAAACTAAGCCTAAATTATTTATATATGAGACAGGTAAAAAACAAAAGTTAATTATAAAGAGTTTATAATTGAAACAATTAACGATAAACAAATTGCAGAAAAAAGTAAAATTTAAATCTGTATGTAATACATATTACAAAAAAGACTAAAATTATTGATATAATATTATGCATGCCCTAACAGATTAATTCTAGACAATTACACTTACATTTCAATTATATACTAGTCTGATGGCTCACAGAGTAGATTATGCTTGACGGATGGACGGATAGAGGAAAGAATATATATATATATATATATATATATATATATGAATGCAGTTACAAAAGAATATACATTTGTACATTTTGTCCAAATACTTTTGCATATTTAACATAAAATTAAGGTCGGAATTAGTTTTATAAAAACGTACGTACTCAAAAAGGTTAGGTTTCGTTTGAAACAGAAGTTGTTTTTAGAATTAAGTACATAATGACATTATCCCGGTCCGAGTGTCTGAGAGGTAGCCTCTTAAGTACTTCCTGGATGTTAACGAATGAAAAAGCATTAATGAATAAGTCAGAAAGTTTTACCGATTTGGGAAATTGAACATTAGTACTACTTAAGAATGAAATTAAATTAAATATATTTATTTTTAACTGTGGAAATTTCTTGCATCTTTTATAAAATAAACTGAATATATATTCCTCCTTTGCTATTGTTAAGAATCTTATTTCAAGTTGTCTATACATTATTACAAACGAATAGAAGAACACAAAACAATGAGCTTAATTTATTTAAAAAGTCTTTCGCTCTAACCGCATTGGGACCTAGGGTTTTCCTGATACGCATAGAAAATAGCAGTTATACAATTTGCATTCGTATAAAGGGAATAACATCCAATTTAAAAGTAATGGTCCGTTTATGTGAACCTTCATATATGACCGACAGTCAACGATGTAATAAAAGTAAGTGTATATTACTAAGATAATAAAGTAAGTAGAAAAATAACAACAATAAACCTGGATGTAATGTTGGATGTGATTTTTAATAATTATCGTATATCCAAGGCTTTTGTAATGTTACTTATTGGTTATTGTCTGCCTTTTTAAGATCATTAAAAAAGCTATTGACTATTATATCCAACGATGAAGTGCGCCCTTAGTAGTCGATTTTTTTACCTAAGAATTTGAACTAAGCTGCTTCGATAATCGTAGTAACTCACATACCGGTTATTATAAGACCGGGACCGTAAGAGGTATATCTGGTGTTCCGCCTACCCAGACATAGACTGTAGCATTTATTGCGTTTTGTCCTCAATCCAAGTCCAAGCACAGAAATCCTCCACAACTTTTAAAAGTAACTGACTGAATTGCTTTGGATTACGTGTCAGTATCGCGAGATCGTCTGCAAAAGTTAGTATGGATTCTGTGTAGCTATTGTTAAATTTAAACCGATAACCCCACTTCTTTTCGTTTTAATTAATTTATCTATTAAAATATTTATGACTATGTTAAGCAACAACCTTGAAATAAACCTTGAAATAAACCTTTGTTCTAATTTAGTGGCTTGGAACGATTTTCATCTGTAATTATTGAAAATTTTAATTTTGAATAATATGATGCAATCATGTCACTAACTACCGTTATAACTATAATATATAACTTATATATTTTTGCTTATGTACTTACCGCTTATATACTAACCGCTTATATACTTACTGCTTACATACCAACCGCTTATTTACTTAACGCTTATATACTTATTGCTTATGTAATTAATGCTTATATACTAACCGCTTATACACTTATTGCTTATGTACTTACCGCTTATATACTAACCGCTTTTATACTTATTTCTTATGTACTTACACTTACATAAAATATAAACTAAATATTCAAATAGTAATTTATATAAAAAGTGGGTAATTTACATTCAAGTTATCTTTAAGTTCTTTATGGACCTTTAATAATATTCTATCTTATACCTACTTCATTAAAATACTGCAATTTCTATAGAAACAAAACAAAGATTTGTTTTATCTTAATTTTATTGTAAAAATCGTTGGCTATTCCGTTTAGGTTTGTGCTAAAATGATTTTCCAGAAAAGTGATGTTTGTTCTACAGTCATGTGTAAAGAGTGTCGATTGTATATTGTTTACATATTGTGTATCTATTTGATAAGGTTTGAAGAGTTGTTTGTCTACGAAATTTCTTCCTTTTTTCGTAGTCAACAATAAAAAATATTACTATTTGAAGACATATTATATTTTAAAGTATTATAAAAGCAACACTTAAGTAATTGTGAAAAATTATATAATTTAATAATGGTAACCACATACCTAGGAAAAATGTAGTATCTTTGTTCTTTTTAATCTTGTGCTTATATTATTTTCGTAGGGTGTTAATAAAGATATCGCTCTCTATAACAGATGTGCAAAGAGTGGAACTGAAATATTAACAATAATGAACTATTTTTTTTTTGCATCGATATCACCACTTTTAACTTAACGATTAAGACAGCGATGGATCAGACTAATATTTATAGCAATAAAGTAAAAAAAAGTTTACTATGATGATTCAGCATTAAATATGAAGTAAAGAAATAACTTCAAAAATGTATTTATTATTAATGTAACAAATTAAATCATTTTAATTGCTGTATAAATTGTTACCAAGTAAGTAACAGTCACATAGCTATTGTTATTCAAAACATTGTAATTCATTCTTTAACCAATATGTAAAGTAAAATAATAAGGACATAAATCTGTACATCAAAAATGACTTAAGAAATAAATACAAAACTAAAAAAAATGTTTTAAAATGTGTTTCTGTAATGTTTTTTTTGCATTTTAAACTACTAAACAAAGTTTGATACAACTTGCTATAATTATGACAATCCTATAATAATATATTTTCGTACATAAAATATTTTTCCACAACCTTTTTAATTTTCATATTTCGAGTTTTGTACTGAATTTGCAACTCTTATAATTGGAAGAGTTTAAAAATATGTAAAGAGGGACAGCTCAAATATACCTAAAACTAAGAAAAAATGCTACTTCAGAGGGAACACGCTAATTTCTAAAGCTGAAACTAACTCGTCATTTTATATATTAGTTAACATATCACCAATTAACAATTCACTATCATTGGTTATCAATTAATTGGAATTATTACACCGATATCGTATAATTACGCTAAATAATGGCTAATTTCGAAAAAACAATCATTTACATAAATCAAACTATTGATGCCCTCCAGAGTCGCTACATGTAGATTTTCGACAAAGTACAACAAGAATACAACAAACAGAAAAAGAAGAAGAAGAAACAAACACTGATGTGTAGGAATAACTTACGAATTTTACCTAACCTTAGCAACTATTATTGAAGCTAGTAATATTGTAATCTTTTTGTATCATACTTGTAGTTAAATAATATGTATCCAAAACAATAGTTTATCTAACAACTCATTACGTTCATAATTAGTAGTTTTCTCGAGATAATTTGTTTAAGTAGAGGTAATATTCTTGAAAAATAGATCAGAAGGGACTTTTTTAAAAATAATATTACACAGTTCAACAATCAATTTAATAAAAATAATTACCACAAAGAAATCTAACAATTCTACACTTTGAATTAACAAATCCTAGACACTAGAACTATATCCGATTTCAAAATATTACGACCGACAAACGTACCGCACTGACACAAAATATTACAACACGAAAAAATATTACGACCGCACAATGTTCCGCACTGACTGACGTAACGCAAAAAAGCCCTGACTACCGTCGACACGCGCTTAAGTATCATTCCTCCCTCCACTATTCTCATACCTCTCTATAATATTTAAATTCCATAATTAATCGTCAGCGGTCATCCGAAATTCATAACAATTCTATTTTATTATATGTTACGTCCGTACGTATAAAAGTTTTAGTAAAAAGTAATTGAACATTAAGGTTCGCAAAAATTAATGGGTCATAAGTATTATTACAATATTAAAAATAATGAAAAAATATTTATTGTAACAATTTTATAAAATATCCAGAATATTTTATAAAATATCCAGAATATTTTAAATAATATCCAGAATATTTTAAATATAAACCGAACGGTTGGACTCGCGATTAACATTTCTCTTATTATTAAAGAACCTAGACGTCCCAATTTACCGTGGATACAAAATCTTGTATATTTAATTTCTTGTATATTTACCGTTGATACAAAATCTTGTATATATAAGGATAACTTAAGGGATAAATTGAAGTTACTTCAAAATGATATACATATAAAAAAAATACCTTTTGGTGTATCAATTTTCAGAATCTCCTCCTGCTGCAACACGGTATTAATTGGAGATAGACGTCCTTGACATATTCATTGACTCTAATTTATTTAATTTGGTTAATTTGTATTAGGTATCCTACCGACTATGCTAATTACATCGGTCACACCTGTAGGATCCGAAAGAATATAATTTTATGAACTTAAAACTTTAGACTTATATTTAATTTAAGTGTTTCGTGCTCAAAATTGGAGAGAAGAATAAAGATAATAAAATAAAATTATAATTAAAAGAATTCAGAAAAACAATTGTAATAAACTAAGGTTCCGGATAATACATTCACAATACCTGCGTTGCCGTTCACCTGCGTTGTATCATATTAAAATGAACATAACACACATACAGGTGTGCCTAATCAGCGATCCTACGACGCATGAGAATGTTATAAATGCTGTTTTAACAATTTTATAACAAATAAGAATATAAGAATTCTATTAAATGATAACAAATATATACACTTTTCGTGTTTGTTTTTACTATATTGGTTTTATTTGTGTGACCAAAATTAGTAAATGCAATTTTTAAATAACCAACAAATGCCACAAATTTATTGATTATGGTCTTCAATGTCAGACCCGTATAATATTAGGTACTCGTTACAAGGTCTTATCTATTACTCCTTATCTCGGTTTTTATTTTTATATACTAGCTGTTGCCAGCGACTTCGTCTGCTGTTTCATAAATAATTTGTTGTTTGTTGAATTGAAAAACTTAAAGGAAATGTCAATGTCTATATGTATCCATACTGTTAAATATGTATTTTTAAATATTTTCTTATTAAAGATACACTAACTAAACAACTGATCGTCACTCTGTCTGAGTTTTGTCCATATGTATCGAAGTCTTCTGCCTCATTCGCACACTCACTTTTCTGGGATTTTTAAATAGTGCCATGACTTTTTAAATATTTTTTATACACTCCTTCTCCTGATAATAACGAAAATTGGAATATTTAGTTAATTAAGTACTTAATGTTAAATACATATTTCCTATAAAGTAGTGGTCGTCCAGTGGACAAAATTCGACCGTTATCTTACCTGGCAAACGTTTGGCCATTTCTACACCTCTGTAATCATTGTATTTACTCGTCAAGCATAATAGAATAAGAAATAAAATATAAATTATTTTATTTCTTATTCTATTATACTTGACGAGTCAACAACTCATGGCGAAGTTAATATTCTTAGTATATGAAGAATTTAAGGTAAATATAATATATTTTTTTATTTATTTATTAAAACTTGATAGAACGATTGGCGGAATTAATGCTGTCTAGGCATTATATACCAGTCAACCAAGAATGTTAATAAAAATAATAAAAACAATGAGGGTAAGAAGTAAACAAAAAAAATAAATAAAAGAAAATCACTAATAAATGAAATATACTATACTATACTAAAATAATGTAAGAATAATAAATACTACATTGTTATCTTATCGCTACAAAATAAACTAAATACATTAGTGAAAATAAATATAAATACTCAAATTGTAAAGTCAGGTTGTAAATAAACAATAGATATTCAATGCGTTCTCTCATGAAGATATTCACAAATGCAGTTCTTAGATATTATTAGGTAGTAGAGCCTAGCTGTAGGGAAGGACCACCCTCTCACAGAAGACCGACGTGTAGTAACCAAATTCATTTGATTATGTTTCATCGGTGAGTGATAGAATCCGGAAAACAAACCAAAACCCCCCGCCAAACATGAAAGCGATGCCTAAAAAAAATACCCCAAGAGGGTACCGAGTTTGACGAAGTCGGGGAACCCTCCCCGAGCAAAATCGGGGGAGCGATTCTCGGATTTTGCTCGTGCTGCCTGTCGTATTTGGGGTGGGCAAAGTATCACCTTTTATGTTTACTGAGGGCAAACGACGAGTCAACGCCGCGGCAACCCGCCCCACTCTAAATTTGGACTTTTGCAACATCCGGGGACTTCATTCCAAATTCAACGCCGTCCATTAATATCCGTTGCCGGCCTTGTTGTTTTTGACGGAGACGCAGATATCTCAACCAAGCGACACAGCTTACCTATCACACCCCGGGTATATAACATAATTTTATACCACATGCCGGGGTATCTGTGTTCGTAAGGAAGGATATCTGCTACCGTCGCCTTTAGGTTTTTGAAGGTCGGAACTCTGGCTGCACGTGGACATGGAGGACCATTTCAGAGTCTACGCGTATCTCTACAGGTCCCATAGTCCCATAATGCAGAAACGGATCCACTCTTGGGCCATGTCCAGGCGAAGATTGACGATCTACTTTCACAGACCCCTTCCGCCAAAGTCGTAGTCCTCGGGAACTTCAATGCGCACAATAATGATTGTCTAGGGTCAAGTGCCACCGATTACGCAGGGAGATCTGTGTTTAACTTTGCTCTGGAAAATGGTCTGTCCCAGTTGGTTAAGACACACACTCGTCTACCGGACGTGGACAGCCATATTCCCTCTTTGTTGGATCTTCTGCTGACTACACATCCCGGAAAATACCAAGTCACTGTCGAGGCTCCCTTAGGGTCCTCTGATCATTGCTTGGTACGAAGTGTAGTGCCCCTTCAACATCTGGCTCGCACAAGACCTGCGACTTGATGCGTTTGGCATTACAAGTCAGCGGATTGGGATGGAATGCGGTCCTTTTTTACATCCTACCCATGTAGTGACTGCACTACTAGTGACTGCGCTGCGGTTGTAGCTGATGCGATACTTCAGGGCATGGAATTATTTGTACCAAGCTCTGTGGTACCACTTGGTGGCAGATCGCGGCCTTGGTTTGATGCGTCTGTCAGGGCTGCAGCAGCTGGCAAACGGCAGGCTTATCAAGCTTGAACTAATGCGTTAGTCACTACGGATCCGAACTCTAGAGTTCTGAAGAGGAAATAAAATTGTGCCTCCAGATTCTTCAAATGAAAAATTGCTAGAGCAAAGTTCAAGCATGTCGTCAAAATTGGGGATCTGCTGGCAAGGTACCCGCCAGGTACTCGCAAGTTCTGGGCACTTTCCAAAGCCAGCCTGGGAAACTTGCTCCAGCCATCCCTACCGCCATTGCACAATGGGAACGACTCTCTGACCCACACGGCAAAAGGGAAAGCCGATCTCTCTTTTTGCCTCCAACTCAACTTTGCACGACCAAGGGAAGACATCGCCTGTCATCTCGCGGTGTCAGAGCGGCATTAATGCCGGAAATAGTTTTTTGGAAAAAAATCATCCGAAAATCCTCTTTTCCTTGGAAGTTCATAAGTCGAATGGGTCAGATGGTGTCTCTTGAATTGTGCTACGGACATGTGCCCCTGAATTGACACCAGTGCTAACGCGTCTATTTCGTCTACTCTTACCTTAAGTAGTACCGGTTGTAGTAGTAGGCGTAGTACCGGTCTTATGGAAGCGTGCCCTTGTCCATCCAATCTCTAAAAAAGGTGATAGCTAACCGAGCTAACTACAGACCTATCGCCATTACCTCTCTTCTCTCCAAACTAATGGAGAGCATAATCAATAAACAGCTCCTAACGTACCTCGAAGATCACAAGTTGATCAAATACCGGTAGTATGGCTTTCGCCATGGTCGATCGGCTGGTGATCTTCTGTTATATCTTACGCACCATTGGGCAGCTGTTATTGAAAGCAAGGGAGAGGGTCTGGCAGTTAGTCTGGATATGGCGAAAGCCTTCGATCGTGTATGGCACAAGGGGCTTCTTTCGAAGCTACCTTCGTATGGGCTTCCCGAGAGTATATGCAAGTGGATCACCAGCTTCCTCACTAGGCGGAGCATACAGGTCGTTCTCGACGATTTCTGCACATCAATTATATGTTCGATATTTCCAACATACTTTTTTTTGCGGATGACAGTACTGGTGATGCGGCATATTCCGGTCGTGCAGGTCTTTCTCAGGAAAACGTCAACGAGTGCCGAAAGAAACTTGTGTCTTGTATAGAGACTTCCTTGGGGATGGTTTCTGAGTGGGGTGAACGGAAATACGTTTAGTTTAATCCCCAGAAAACACAAGTTTGCGCGTTTACCACAAAGAAAACCCCATTTGTCGTATCACCGCTCTTCGAGAGCACTCAGCAGTATTTCAATCCTGGCCAAAGACTCGCGCTCTACAAAACTCAGGTCCGGCCACACATACTGTTACATACACATACTGTTCTCGTCTTTGGTCCGGATCACCCCAATATTAGCTTCTACCATTTGACCACGTGCAACGGAGAGCCGTTCGGGTTGTCGGGTCTGTGAACGGCTGGATCCTTTGGCATTTCGTAGAGACGTTACATCTCTGTGGCTCTTCTACTGCATTTACCACGGGGAGTGTTCCGAAGAGCTGTTCGATCTTATGTCTACCGCCGAATTTCATCACCGCACAGGGTGCCATTGCCTCCAATACCATCCGTACTACCTGGATGCGTGGCGATTCTCCACTGTGCGGTTCTTAAGGACATTTTTTTCACGTACCACCCGAATGTGGAACGAACTCGGCGGTATTGCCAGATCGGTACGACATGGGTTCTTTCATAAAAGGCGTTTACTCCTACCTGCTAGGCCGGCAACGCTCTTCTAAATCCTCGAATGTTGCTAGATTTCATGGGCGGCGGTGATCACAAATAATTTGTCACACGCTAGCTCGTTTGCCCTCCTCACCCATAAAAAAAAAGAGTTTTCCTCAGTAGTAGCTGGACTTCAAGTACAGAGGAAAGGATGAATCATTTAAAATAGAAAATATTTGACAGAGCGTTCTTGAAATTCTTCTTTTACGGATAGGAAGCCAGTGCAGCTTAAAACGGTATTCAGATATATGATAAAATTTACCCAAGTTAAAAATAATAAGCGAATGCAATTATTGAATTTATTTAGATTGGCTTCAGAAATATTAGAGTAGCATACATCAGCGTAGTCAATAAGTGGAAGAATAACAGACTGCACCAACAAAATTTTAGTTCGAATGGGTAAAATATTTTTGTTGCCGATAAAGTAAACGTAACGAGTACGTAATTTTTTGACATAACTTAGTTATATGGACACTCCAACTGAGCGTATTATCAATATGAAGGCTGAGATTTTTAACAAACTGAAAGAGTGGTATTCTAACAGTATTATATGTTACTGGTGTTAGAGCAATATCAATCTTGTTAAGACCATGCTTACGGGCGCTAATTATCGCTTGACACTTTTGTGGGTTAACATAAATTCAGAAGTTTTGTTAATACAATAAATAACGGAGTTAACAGAGTCAGTTGTAGCATGAGCATAAATTTGTAGATCATCGTCATAGAAATGGTAAAAGGAAGTGAGGTTAAAAGTAATAAAGTTTATAAACACAGAAAAAATACGCTAGCAGAGATTTCCACCTTGCGGGACACCAAATACGAAGATGTACAAAATTTTATATGTCTGCTGGCAATTTGGAAGATAAAAAGAGCATCAGTTTAGTTCCTTGGAAGAAATATTAAGATGTCTTAAAAAAGGTAGAAGTCTGACATGATTAACTGCATTAAAAGCGTTAGAAAAATAAATTAAAACTGAAACAGTAAATTGAGAATGCTCCATCGCTTCTGGGACATATTCAGCGACTTTGAGAAGAGCTGTGGAACTTCTATGACCAGGGTGAAAGCCAGACTGAAAATTATTATTTAAAATGTAGTTAGAAAATTTATTGTGAACGATTACTTCAAGGATTTTTTTAGGTAGGGTAATATAGATATGGAACGAAAATAATTGCATGCGATGGGATTAGAAACTTTTGGAAGAGGAAGTACACGGGCGCTCCGCCAAAGTTTAGGAAAATACCCATTGGATAAAGAAGTATTAATAATATAACTCAGAGTGGGTAGGATAAAAAGGTTAGTGTTTACTTTATTCCTATAAAGCTAATTTGCAGGAAAAGAAATTCCGCTGAAGCAGAATAAAGAGCCTCTGACATGTTTAAAATGTTATAAGGTATTTCACTTCGAAGATATATCGCAACTCCACCGCCTCTTTTACTAATACGGTCGCTTCGGATTAATACAAAGGGGTAAGTGATGGAGAAAGATTAGGTTTCAGCCAACTCTCTGAGATATTGTGTAATGAGAAGTTATTATGAGAATATTGTGTAAGACTTGCATGTACTTTAGTATCAAGAAAAGTGTTCTCTAAATCAGGGTAATGTTGAAGAATACTTTGAGCGTTAAGATGACAACAGTTAAAGGAATTTTGGTAAAATGATAATTTAGAAGAAAGTTCATAGCTCAAAGATAAGATAGAAGTATCTGTGAAATTTTGAGAGAAAAACGAACCAGTGCTACAAGCAGAATAATAACACTCACTATCGGACATTATAAACGTATGATTCAAAATATAATAAAATAAAATAAAATATTTGTATAGTATAAATAAATAAATTATACACTGAATATCATAGAAATATAGAATATTGATTTTATTCTATTATATTTTTAATTTTACTTATTTAAGTTTACTTATTTTAAGTTTACTTATTTGTAATTTACTGACTATTATTAATAAATTAATTTCAATATTTGGATTATAAGTCAATGTTTCCGACGTTTTCTAACATGTAACAACGATATTTATCACAATACCTTTCTGTTGTTTTCTCTAAGAGATCTATTATTAAATCCCAAAAGAACTATCAAATGTGTTTAAAATGTACTTTGTGCAAAAAAATAGTTATCTTCATAGTAATTTAACTTACATTTGCAATAACATGTTAGTAATATACTGTTGTATCTGTTGGTATAAAAAATAAATAAAATACCGTGTAAAGAAAAGCTAAAATAAGCTGAAGTCTTATGTCGGTACGGATTAATGTCACCGGAGAAGAATAAAATATATGTAGAACTCATTTTGTGATAAGATAAAATAATACAATACACATTTCCTATTCCATTTGAACAACACATTTTATTAAATTGTAACAAATCACATTCACCATTGATATTCCTCATACGTGATAAGTGCCTCATGTAGCCTTTATTCGAGATTAAATATTTCTGCCATTCGAAGTTGTAACAGTCTGCCCCTGAAGCAATTTTACCAAAGTTTTTTAACAGAAAATACAGCCAGTATTCTTTCAGTGCTGTACCGTGGCATGGGGAGGTGGACTAAAACATATATGAGGCTCATATTATTCATAAAAAGAATGACTCAAGCTTGGAAAAATAATATGAAATAAAATTATTTTATTTTTTTTGTCCACAATTTATTGTCACCTACACGTCGAATGCTTATTCGTTCTATCCATTTATAGGGAATGCAAATAACAGATCAAAGTCCGATCACTGTATGTAAATTATTCGTTTCTTATTCATGGTTTCGTTTTATAAAAATATAACATTTTCTTCTTACATACGAAAATATGATATTATGGTCATCATTTTAAGCGTTACTTCTTAAGCTTCTCTCAGATTTGCTTTAGCTTAAAAAGTTTATTACGTAAAAATTATGCAAACTAATAAGTTATGAATTTACTTGAAATAAAACAGCAATAATATTTATAAGGTCTATCACTTGTTTAGCGGAATTTTTCTTACAAATATGTCAGTAACAATGATGACTGGATAACAAGTAATTACTTGCATGAATGCTGTTTCTCAAGCGATGTAAGGACATGCTAGGTTTATTGTGAAGTCAATATCTCTAAATTACATAAATTAATTTTATTTAAATTTTATTTATAATATAGCAAATCTATGTAAATATAGCAAAATATTATTTGTACTATTTATAATATAAACCAACTGTGTTTAAATATATTTAATTTACTACTGCTTTGAACCAATTACAAATAAAAAAATATTTACCGTACCGCAGATTTGTGTTAACAAGATGTTGCTGTTAAATATATATAACATGGATCAATAATAATGAATCACAAAAGTTGTAATTTTTGTATATTTTGTACGAATCTTTAAACAACGGTGTTTGATTTTATTTTCAGTTCTTTGTTTGTTTCTCCGCACAGACTGCACTGAACAGATTTTGATAAAATCAAGTGCTGTATTTCTTGTTACGAGTATACGATTAAAAAATTATAGCATACTTTAAAAAATCAAACACAAAAAGTGTTATGAGCTACAATGACAGTGGAACAAAGCTTTCGGAAGGATTTTTACCTATTTTGGTGTTGAATAAAAGTGTCTTATTATCAAAGGTAAACATAAAACTGGTCTTGAATATTTTTCCTCTGCACGCACAGGGTCACTGTCATCACAGGGCGATGTATACTTTCTTCGGAATAACCCCAGAGCCATTTTATATTTCATTTATTATTCATACATTCATCAGTATTTACAATTATTAACAGTATTTTGTATACAGCGTTTTTACACTGTAATTAATATGTAATATTAATATATTATTACATTTATACTATTGCATACGAGTACATTATTAGCCACGACGCATTATTACGTCATTATACATACATTACGTCAAAGTATTATTGCATTTACAATGTATTCACAAAAATGTTATGTGATGATAAAATACTTATATATTATATTGTTTTATTATTTACATAATAAATATGATAAGCGCAGTCAAACTCATAAGAGTTTAATTAATATGCACGTGTGGTCCGAGTTTGCTTTACATTCTGTTTGATGTTTTGTGTGATCCTGAGGGACTCCTTAGGGACAGTGAACAATGAACCAAACGCGTCCCAAGCACGTGATCGTGGTGAGACTGGCGATTTTCGGATGTTTAAATTCAAACCGAACTTGGTATAAATAAATATTAATTTTGAAAAGTAATATGTAAGGGACATGAATACATTTTTAATGCTTGCCTTTGAATATATTTGCTATAGCTGTACTACTTTTGAATGAATTTCATAGAAACATCTAAAAAAAAGTAAATCAACCTTATATTATTTTATTATTCATATTATAAATGTATGAAATGAAAATGTCAAAAAATTTCATAAATGCGGTGCAAGGTATCGTGTCCATGTCATATTTTAAATGGGAAGTATAAATAAAACCTATATCATACACTATTTCCTTCTATAAGCTGTCAACAAATATTATGACTAGGGGCGCCAACAAACCCTCTATTTCGACTCGCTGCGCTCGCGAAATCTCGGGTGCCGTTTGCATATTGAGCGAAGCGAACCCAGTGTATTGACTCATCGTTTCCCATTGACTTCAATGGGATATAATTTTTTTATATACAATTTTTTTTTTTTTTAGAGGACATTTTTCAATTTAAAACCATCACTTAATGAGTGTCTTTTTAATTGCAAAGTTTCATAATTTTCCGTCAAGTAGTTTTCGAACCAATTCGTGACAAAGAATGTAAAAATTCTCCAGTAAAACGCTCTGCTCACTTCGTTCGCTTCGCTCAATAATAATTATAATAAGTTTATGTACCAATAATATACAAATCATCTGAGTGAAGTTTTTGATGTTTTGAACTCTAAATAAAACTAACAAAATGTGTAAAACACTAAAAATTTTATACTGAAAATAAAAAAATCGAAAGAAATATAATATAAAACAAAATACGACTTGTATACATGTAACGCGGCAGGTTAACTAGTTTATAAGACGTTTAAAACTAAAGATCCAGCAAATCATGTTTTGATAGAATTCATTTTCTAAAAGCAAATGGAACCTTTTGTTAATAATAGTTATAATAATCCAATGAATATTGTTATAAACATAGCACGTAATAACTGTCATAACTGTGTCACCGTCGCGAGGAGGTCCGCCGGAGGGCAGTCGGCAGTCAGCGTTGTTTGTTGAACGCTTCGGTGAATAGTTATGTCTACTTGTAACCGAGAGTTGAACTTACTCAGCAGATTCATTAGGTATTTCCTGTCGATGTACTGCGGTTGACTGCAGGGACTTCGATTTATATATACATATATATATGTATACACAGGGTGTTTTGTAGAGGGTCCGACACACCAAGTGAGCGTGTTCAGGTACCTATTTAGAGAATACAAGTTAGCCAAAAAAAATCCCTGACCTCCTATTTTTTTTAAAGTTTTTTTTTGTAAAATCACCGAAATTGTACCTAATCACTTAAATAACGTTTCTTAAATTCGTTTTAGACCAGATGTTTTCATATAATTTTAGTCTCAAATGCATGTGATAAATGTGTGAAAATAATATATAATATATAAAACATGTGAAATAAAAAGAATTGATAATGTTATTATGATTATAAGGAGACGTTCTATTGATTATAATTATTTAAGACTGATGTACTTATAAATATAAATTAATTAATGTAATGTCATTGAAATAATTATATATATTTTAGAAAAATCGAACCAACCAATTATTGAGTATACAAGCGATAGATGTTTGTGATCTGGACTCAGTACAATACCGACGAAGCTACGAAGCTTTAGTGAACCAAAGTGAAGGAGGAACGATTCATCTGTGATAGAAAAGTTAAGTACACTATTTTATTTAATTTATTTATATTGTTAATTGTTATTAAGTCATTATGTTTGGTTTATTTATATTGTTGTGACGATTACTGTTAACTAAATTCTGAAATACTTAATTATTTTCAATATATTGTTATTATGTTAAAAGTTACTTTTAATAAATACTAAATGTTTATTATGTTTGTCTTTGAGAATAAAAATGAATTTAACTTATATATTATTTATTGTTATTTCCGTTAAATAATCTTTTAAATAATAATAATAACCAAAGTAATATTATTGTAATTATAATGATTATTATGGATATTTTTGAATATTTAGTTTCCTTAATATAATTTTTATTATATCTCACACATGCTTAAGCCACGAAAGCAAAATTAGATACAATCTGAACTACCTAACTGATGTAGAACTCTTAAAGTGAAAAAATAAGTTTAAGTTTGACATCTAAGTTCAACTTTCACAATGATTTTAAAAAAACCATTGTTAGGTCTGAGCAATCAAGTATTGTATTATATAATATATAAAAAAAATCTTTAACGCTAAGAAAACTAAATACATAGAATTTATACTTCCTAATGTAAAAAGTAATAATTTTAACTTGTCCCTTAACAATGAAGTGTTAGAATTGATTGAATCAACAAATTTCTTAGGTATAACATTAGATAAAAAGCTCCAATGGAATTTGAGTATACGCATATATAATAAAGTTCCACAAGACATCTTAGACCTTCCCTTTATTAGTTTTAAATCTAAAATCAAATTTTATTATAAAATAAATCTTATTATAACGTTCAAGAGTTTTAAGTGGATCAAAATATGTGGAACTTAAGTTGTTGATTCATTTGCAGGATTTATATTATAATGTACATTATCTAAGATTGCTATATTTCTTTTAAAAAGAGCAACTGTTGAATTTCTGGCCGGCTCTTCTCAACAGAGCAGCATTCCGAGCCGGTGGTAGCTTACTTACGAACTGACCTTTTTGATTGTAATCATTGATGATTCAAAAGTGCGTGTAAATACATACTTGAATAAAGACATTTTCGATTATGTATATATATATATGTTAATATTACTCTAAAATCGTGATACATGTTAATTGTTTTAAAGTATTCAAAGAATCGCATTCTTTTAAACATAAGCTTAACCCGGATGTCTAAGCAAACTTTTATAAAGTAAAAACCAAATTTTAAATGTTTGTAACGCATCAGCACGTGTCATATAAAACACTTGTATAGAAGATATGAGCGTGATGAAATGTAGTTAATTTAATAAGAAGAATGAGAGAGAATATTCTTTATATAAAATATATATTTTACATTTAAAAGCTATAATAATAATCTGTACTTCGGTTTACAGAAAGAGTAAATCAGTAATGTGAGAATTGAATTAATATTATGTATATCTTTAATATTAAATCACTTTTTTTATTAATAAGTATTTGTCTCAAAGACATCTATATTTCTTATTTATCTTATTTTATTCAATTTATATATTTCTTTTTACAAAACAAAAAATAGTAGTATAAAATGGAACTTTTAGAATAATCATTACTTTTATAGTACAAATTAAAATAATATTATTGTTATTTATAATATTGTAATATTAAATAAAAGTTTTTAAAATTCCATTTTCATACTTAGAGAATCTATTCAATTTTATTCTACTGCGGCATCAATACAACAAATATTGTTGAATTTATCTATTCTCATCTCAAATTATACAATTTTATATAAAAATTAAACACTCCCGAGTTGTGAATTCTTTTATTATAAAATATGACATAATCGTATCTGTTTTGTATCGTATATTATTTTCAGTAAATGTAGTGAAATTTAATATTTAATAAGATAGGCTCATTTGTTTAATGTGTATTCAAATATTCAATAATAATCCTCTTTATATTAACATCGCATTTAATATTTACTTTAAATAAGCCTCTTTAACAATATAAACTGATTAATTACTCTTTGGTGAAAAAGTAAGTAAAATCCTAATATTAAATATAAAGATACATTGTTACGATTCTATTTGTATAACTTATGTGCTCTTCTTTAATCAAACTCTTATTCGCTACTTTTAACACGTAAGTTTACAGAGTCAGATAAAACCTTTATACAAACTGTATAGAAATAAAGATTGGAATATAATAATAAAAGACAATTAAAAAAATGCGGACTCAACTAGTGTTAATGCTTATGCCATGTTTAAATGTTAATATACCAGGATCCGCCAACCGTGAGCGGCGGGTGTTGAGCTGAGCCCCTTTCCCTTTATCTGAATAGCTACAGAAAATGTCGATTTATTAGGACTAATTGTCACCTTCTAGCTCAGCACACTGCTCGCACGCGCAGGGCAGCTCTAATGTATTGTCTATGGCGGGAGTGATCTTTTTTTGATAACTTTTGAATGGCTAAACATTTTTTCAATCTGTTTTCGCTATAACATCCGCGTTCGGCTCAAAACATACATGAGAAAATTTTTAGCTAATTATCTCGTCGCATTTTGAGAACAACTGAACACAAAGCAGGTCTCCCAAACGATTAAGATTTCTCTCTAAAATACATTAAAACCAATTAGAATGTCTAAAAAACCGTTAATAATAAAATCTTACAATTTTTTTGGCTTACTATAATTAAATGATTTATTAAATACAATTATTAATATTTTTATAAAGTAAACTGATAAAATAAACATTTGTTTCTGATTATATTTCAGAAATATAATATTCTTTTCATATTTTGACATATTTATATATAAAACGGTATTCAATTTTATGAGCACGTGCGGATGTTAGAACAACAACCGCTTATAATACTATAAGCATAAATGAGCAGTAGCAGTACAGTCAAAGAGGGCAGAGGAGAGAGTGGGAACAGTAGAGAAGAGTGAAGCAGAATAGAAAATTTTGTACCCAAATTTACATTTAGCGGACAGTGGCAAGATAGAACCTCATAACCAGAGACAATGAGACCTGACCAGTTCATATTGGTTGCGTGACAATTAGGGAGATGAGTGTATCAATTGAAATAATATTTTTTTATCTCTTTCCATTAATTTAATTGGAATTAAATGAAGTATCTCTTAGTACCAAATTCTAAAGCTTTATGTTATTTTTCATGAAGTCAACAAGTTATTCAACGTTAACAGTACCATTTTACTGAAGTGACGCTCTAAAATCTTATTAGTAAATTAAGAAATTCTCACAATATTACATTTATTACAGTAGAAAAAATTATATTACATTTTATATACTACAAGTGCCTACATTTCAGTAAATGTTATTAAACGTTACGGTACGGGTGGTAGATTAAAACATTCAAACTCCAAATTTCTTGATAGTTCACTTTTGATCACTAACATTTTCTTCATTATTTATTTATACAGGTATATTGTAATATATATTTAAAAAAAACAAAAAACTGTTAAAGGTGTATTATAAACTATATAACTCAGGGAAGATCGGATCTAACGAAATACTATTTACTTATTAGATAATCACTAAAACAACAACGTATAGAAGATTAAAGGAACAATTATACATTAATTTTAATTAAATTAGAAATGTATAACCAACGTATTAATGTATAAGACAATCTTTATGCAGAGGGCATATGTACTGCCGATGGGCAGCACTGTATCGAAACAAAGATGCTTTTTGGGAGAATTATTATTTCACAAATATAATTATTAGTAATGAATTAATCAACGAAATAGTAGTGGCGCTACCAATGTCACTTCTAACAGTACTGTAGCAGTACTCTTTTTCCTCAGTTTAATAAAATATGAAGAAGCCAGAATAAACTCCTTCTTGTGCTAATTACAATCGATCGTTACTCCCTCATTTATTAAGAACACGTCTTGATTTTTGTAATAGAATTAGGATGTAGTTTTATAAGTGGTGCACCTAAGTTGTTTGTTTAACCCTCTATTTCTTGAAGCCTTGAGGAAGATATTTTTTCAATAGTGGGAAATACTGTCTTTTCATCTTGACAATACAAAAGTAATATTTTTTAAAATAATATCCTAAATAACTTAGATAAACAAAACAATACTAAATTAATGGAGAAAAAGAAGAAGGTTATTGAAATTATCGATATAATTACAATTGAATGCGACTGTACTGTACAGATAATAAGATATACTCATAGCAAAAAATGATAATAATATATTATTTACTTAAGCAGCAGTTCAATACGGACAGTCCACGTTAGCGTTATAGCGTATGTCAATGTTGTTGCTGGAGCCATGTGGCCTCGGCAATACAGTTATACAGTGAGGTCTAGTTTAGTGTTCGGATTTATGACTGATTTATGACAAAGGTATCCAGAAGATCATCATCTCTTACATCCAAATAGATTGTACTCTACCAAGTATTATAATTGTAATTTCCACGTATCCGGAGATGCAGACGTTAACTAGTATTTTTAAAATTTCGTTCAATGCTAGTAAAAGACAAAAAATTTTGAACTTTCTGATACATTAATAAAGTATTCAACAAACAGCATTCTGTTCCGTACTATTTTGCTCTATTCTACTCTGTTGTAGTTATTGTAACACCGGTAGGTATTTATATATTTTGTACATTCATATGTAAACAATATTTTGGTATATGAAAAAGTTATAAACTTACTTATCACAAAATGTTGAGAGCCTGATTACTTTGAATAATACCTCTACCCCCTCGGATGGCATTGCAAGTGGACGTGTGTTAGATTACTCTAAATAGTTTGTAAAATTTTTAAATAAATAATAAATAAAGTTATTAAAGTGTATTGGAGGTGGCGTTAAGCAGGAAAAAATTGAAGAATCTGGCTCGGTTGCGAACCCGCATCTGGTGGCGTGTGGCTTGGTGCGTTTACCACTAGACCAATTAAGAACGCGAATCCGGTTCGAAATATAGAACCACATTCTGGTGCAGTGACTTGTGAATTTAATATTCAATAATTGTTACTGTTTGGCGACTTCTACTGTAACCAAGATTATTAGTTTTGTTTATTGTTCTTCTATTACTTTTATTATTTTAAAATGCCGTTAAGAAGAACACCCCCAACGAGTTCTACACCTCAAAATCAACTCTTCCATTCAGATCCTAATCTAAGTGCCTCGGCTGAAGCGGAACTACAATCACCGATGTATGTATCTCAGCGTACAAAAAGACGAAGAGAAAACAACGACAACTCAGAGTTAGAAGATTTTAAAAATGAAATTTCTAATATGTTCAAAGATCTTAAAGGTGGCCAACTTTTACTTTCGAAATCTTTAAAATCTGCGAAGGACGAATTGTCGTCGCAAAACGAAAGACTCCGGGAATCTTTAGATTTCATGTCTGCTAAATACGATGAAATAGTAGATAAACTAAAGATGGCCGAAAAGGAAAGAATTGAAGATAGAAAGTACATTAGTTACTTAGAAAGAAGAATTAATATCTTAGAAAAACGATCCCGATTTTCTTCCTTGGAATTTAGAAACATCCCGGTAAAACCAAAAGAGACAGAGCATGATCTCATGAAACTTGTGTTAGAAGCCGGAAAGTCGGTGAGTTCTAGCATTCATACTAGTGATATAAAAGATGTTTTTAAAACTAATTCCAAAAGTATTAACAAAACTATGGTCGTTGAATTTAACTCTGTCCTAGCAAAAGAAAATTTTCAAAAATCGGTTGTCGCTTTTAATAAGACGAAAAGTGGAGAAGAAAGACTAAATACTACTCACTTAGGAATTAATGGAATTAAATTAGCAGTCTACATTTCTGATAATATTCCATCTTATATTAGAAAACTTTTTGCTATTACCCGTGAATTTGCTCATACACACAAATTCAAGCACTGCTGGATTTCTTACGGTAATATCTATCTCAGGCAAGATGATGGGACTCAACGGATCCACATAAGTTCTGAAGAAGTCTTACGTGGAATTAAAGACGAGATTAGAATATGACTAGTATGTAAACCTTACGCACTTCTCAGTCGTCTGATTTCTTATTATACCCTCATTGTTAAATTTGTAACGTTAGGCTCTGTTTGTATAAGTTATTCTTTAATATATATTAATTGTTATTTTAGATTTAAACAGTCAATATACACACACAATATTACTTATTTAAAATATTTCAGATTTTATATTTTATTAAACACTATTATGTACACTACATTTGAAATATTCAACTTCTATACATATACACACCATATTCATATTATATACACTATATTTATTACTCAACAGTATGCACTTAGAAAGGGATTCTCAAATATACTTACTGTTTCTTTAAATGGGACAAATAAAAATCTTCTCTGTCTGCTCACATTCAGATCGCGACTTATCAGGTAAAACATGTAATAATAATGGATACTATTATAAAAATTAATGATGAATTAGATACCATGTCAGTTGCCCATTCTGCATACTTAGATGACATTGAAAGTATAACAGATATTTTAGCGAATAATTTCAAGTATCCTTTTAAAATAATCCATCAAAATATCAGAAGTATCCAATGTAACATGACGGACTTTACAACATATCTTTCAAGAAGCAAAGTAAACTGGGATATTATAATATTAACTGAATGTTGGCTTTTTCAGTCACAAAATATTCCTGATTTGACCGGGTATAAACATTCATTCAACAAACACTGCTAAACATTCTTCACAAAATGAGGGAGTGGTGTTACATTATAGAAAACATATTCAAGTTACAACCAGGGAGCCTTGTTTTACAGATGCGAATTGCTTATTTTCAGTTATAAATAATGAAATAGCATTAATATCAATTTATCGCCCACCTTCAAAATACAATATTGATAACTTTATGTCATCACTAGATCAGTGCCTAGAATGCAGTTCATCCTTTCAAACTGTTATAATAACAGGAGATATAAATCTTGACATCTCCGACTCGTCCACTGACAGTCGAATCAATACGTACAGTGAACTATTGGCTTCTCATGGACTTCTTCCAGCACACACTATTCCTACCCGCAATCAGAGCTGTCTGGATCATTTTATGCTTAAAACAAACAAAACTGCCCATTGCTATGTTGTAAATTCTTCTGTCACTGACCATTACACAACAACACTTCTTCTGGATTTTAAACCCGTCGCGACTTATGAAAATTATGTTTTTAAAAAAATTGACAATACCGCTTTAAACGAGACCCTATCAAAAACTAACTTTCAATCCGTGTTGTTAAAAGATAATGTTAATGAAGCAACAAATGATTTGATCTCAATTTTACAAGAAACTTTACAAAAACACACAAAATTCTTAAAAGTAACCAATAGAAAAAGAATAACTAAGCCTTGGATCACTCCTGGTCTTCTAAAATGTATCAAAAATAGAGACAAACTACATGCTAAATGCAGAAAACACCCTGATTGCAAAAATCTTGAAATTATTTATAAACGCTATAGGAATCATTGTAACAACTTATTAAAAAAACTTAAAAAAGAATATGAGACTCTTGAATTACAAAAAAGTAAATATAGCATTAAAAAACTATGGGAAACAATAAAGAAAATAACAAATACTAAAAACAGTGTTAATAAAATCCCTAAAGAATTATTATACATGGAAAATTCTATGGATGACGTTAACCGTATTAATAAGTATTTTTCTGAAATAGGTAAAAAATTAGCTGAGTCAATACCCTTAAATCAAAATACTACTAAATTACATTTTAGTTTAACTAATCATTCATCTTCTTTGGTTTTATTACCAGCTACCGAATCAGAAGTAAATACGCAAATTATGAAACTTAAAACAAATTGTGCTGTAGGTATTGATGGCATATGCTCATTCTTTCTAAAGACGTACAAACAATTTTTACTACCGGCTATAACTCACATTTGTAACTTAGCGCTTTCTACGGGTAGTTTTCCGTCATCCATTAAAAAGTCTGTCATAATACCAATTTTTAAATCTGGTGATCGTTCTAGCATAAACAATTATAGACCAATCTCAATTTTGACAGCTCTCTCTAAAATACTTGAGCGTTTGATTAACTCCAGACTGACGAATTATTTAGAAAGTAATAAACTCTTATCCCGAAATCAATACGGCTTTAGGGCTGGTAGATGTACGGACCAAGCCGTTCACAAATTGACGAACTATATAGTTTCAAATTTAGATGCCAAAAAGAAATCGGTAGCAATATTCCTGGATCTAGCTAAGGCTTACACACACATAACAGATACAACATATTATTATTATTATATACACGCACGCGCACATAATGACAACACTATATTAATACTGCTATTTTTATTTTTCTTAGTAGCGAATCAGCATCGCTAGCAATTCTCTTTAAGCATATTTGTATACTTGGGGGAAGGGCCTGGTGATCTGTCATACAGGTTTCCTAGTACTGACACCAGGCTCACACAGTCATAATTTTACTAGTTTTAATTGCTGTTTATAAATCTACATATTTTTTTTGTTATTGTGATTTGTAATCTTAAAGCATTGTGAGAACAAATAAACTTATTATTATTATTATTAATAACCAGAAATGTATATTTATAACATTAGTTTGCGTTAAGTATTAGTATTAAATTGTAAGTATGATGAAATGACAAATAAATAACATAGTTGTGATTATTTTGGTTTCGAGGAGGCGAAACTGTAAGTTTTTTTAAATGAACATGACAGAATCCAAAAAAAAATGTTCTGAACGTAAGTATACTATTCTGAACATAAAATTATATCATGTATCAACGTAGATGGAAAACTTTGTATTGGTATTCCACTACAATGTTTTTGATTTCATTTCGATCAGTATATTAAACTTGGGATTGTATACAGAAGGCTCTTAAATAATGTTGTGAGTTTATTCAATTGCATGCAACAACTAGTAACTTAAAAATATAAAATTACTATATATAATAATGTAAAAATGCACTGGTATTGATTCAAAGTGGAAAAGATATAAATAAAATAGAAAGAATTGAGACAGGCTATGGTGAAAATAATATAATACGAATACGCTGGATACCGCATAATTTGACCGAGGCTCAAAAACTCCGCCGTGTTGATTGGTGCCGAGAAATGATCCAAAAATTTTACGGAGGTGACTCAAATGCTGTGTTCGACATATTAACGGGTGAGGAAAAATGGATTTACTGTTATGATCCGGAAACCAAAAGACAGTCTGCTCAGTGGGTGTTTCCTTCCGAAGAGTTGCCAACTAAAGTGAAGAGAGGTCGAAGTGTTGGAAAAAAGATGGTGGCCTCGTTCTTCGGAAAGACAGGTCATTACGCGACAGTAGTCTTAGAGGATCAGAAAACGGTTAATGCAGAGTGGTATACTAACAATTGTTTGCCACTTGTCTTGGAAAAAGTTCGAGAGAAACGGGGGAGATGACGAATAATGTCGAGGAAAGAACTGTTGTACTGTATATGCGTTCAGATTTTCAATATCAATATCTACAACATCCTTAAAACGTTGACGTCCAATTCCCAGTGATGACAAAAATTTCCAAACATACGCAGTACTGTTACCTTCAACACATTCATAAATGTATTTACGTTGTGCATCCCTGCAAACTCTAGAATAACGATTGCGGAGATTTTTATATTTAGTCTCATTAATATCTGTTGGTTTTTTTTTATATTTCCTTTTAGCAGCGTCTCGTTGTGCCTTAAGTCCCTTGATAGTATCTGTGAGCCAAGGTGCTGGGAGGTGTTTTAATTTCACTGGTCGTAAGGGAGCATATGTATCAAATAAGTCAAGTACAACAGAATTAAAAATACTAACCATATCGTCGACAGTGACTGCACTGAATATCAAATCCCAGTTAGTACTGTCTAGATATTTGATAAAATTGTCTTTATCAAAAATTTTAATGGTGGGTTTAATTTTAGGTGGACGAATTTTGTATGAAAGAAAAACCAGGTCATGATAGGAAAAGGCGTCTGCTGAACAAACAATCATAATATCTAAAAGGGACGGAGTGCAATTTGGGAAAAAGTGTGTGGCTTCAGTATCAAGAATATTAAGATTGCAGCTGTTGACAATGTGTTTCAGCCGTTTTGCGCGATAATTATCTTTTAATAAGCAAGTGTTAAAATCTCCCATAATTATTGTTTGATCTACAAAAGGACAACAACTCTCAAGAAGCTCTTCAAGTGCATCGAAGTAATTTATGTGGAGAGAAGGGCTATAGAAAACACCAAGGAGCAGTTTAAGACTGCCCAAAAGCACCTCAATGAAAAGATGTTCAAAAGATTCATTATACGCCGATGGTGACTTATTTATTATCCTGTAGGCAAGATGACGGCGTAAATAAATTGCAACGCCACCCCCACCTTTGCCAATTCTATCATTTCTAATGAGTTGAAATCCAGGCAAGCGAAAGGAAATGGAAGGTAGAATAGGCTTTAAAAAGGTTTCAGAAACAAGAATTGCATGTATAAATCTACTATCAAAAGAATTAAGGAAATCAGGAAAATGAGATGGGATACTTTGGGCATTGAGGTGAATTACATTAAAGTTTTTATGGCGCGTTGAAAACCTAGTATTAAGATAGGTATTTAGAGGTAAAGATGCACTATGAAAACTATCTTCAGAAGAACAGGTGTCGCTAGTATTGAGGTTGTTACTTGAATACATCGTATTTTAAATAAAAAGTATGGGCAAAAATAAATAAAAGAATCAATAGCAACAATATATAATATAATAATAATAATAATAATAAGATAATAATAGTAGTAGTAATAATAATAATAATATATATATATATTAAGTTTATAAAATTTATACTAAAAATAATAAAAAATAAAATTATGAAACTATTTAAATATTATACAATTAATACAAGAAAGTGAGTATTAAAGTTAATAGTAAAAGTATATTATCAAACCTTAACAACAAATACAATAATGCTCATACAACTTCCTGCCGGTTGTCTGTAGGAATTCACTTATCATTTAATATAATCTACAATGTTAAATCAAACAAACAATGTACTGAACTATAAAATATAAAATAAGAAACACAAACTTTCCTGAATATGGGATGAATGTAAAATACTACAAAATTTAGAGAATCATAACAAACAAAATAATAATAAAAGTGGCTGCAATGCAAAGCTTATCAAATAATAAGAAAATTTAGAAGCGTTATAAGTAATATTAATAAATATAAAGTACTGTTGTTGTTTGTACGATTTAAATAAAAAGTCGATAATAAAAGTAAATCAACAAACCGCTAATGATAATGAAAAACATACATATCTACGTAATATTAAACTAATTTATATAAAATATAAAGTTTGTAAGGTAGTTGCAAAAAAAAATAATAATAAAAGGATGTCATGACATCAAAATGAGAGTTAATGTTATCACAAAACAAACTGCATAAGTTAATAAGTAATACCTGTGTAACTTAAGTTATAATTATAATAAAGTTAATCCAAAGTTAATAATAAATTGGAAGTACAACGTCTCAAAACGTAATTAAGTTAGTTTTTAATATTTCTTTTGGATCGAACCGCTTGTGAGGATGAGAGCTTACCATCCCTTTTATCAGTGCTGAGATGTGACTGCGAGGATATTGCTTGGGCCGAAGTAGTTGGAAGGCTGGTCACGTAGCAAGGAATAGACTTCAATTCAAGCATAGAGAAAATTCTATGACGCTTACCGTTGAAATCAAGTATGAAGATATAACCATTTTTAGTCCAGCTTTTTGAGGTACCATAACGTTGACGGGCAGCGAGGAATGTTTCGTGCCGTTGCTTTGTTAAAAATTCAGTAACAGTGATACCGGATCCTTTGAAGGCACTTTTACTGAACCAAATCTAACTTCTTAAGGTAAGACATCGGAATTTAACCACGATTGGTCTGGGTTTATTATCTCGGCTTAGACCTTTACGGAGACACCGGCTAAACGCATCCTGACCAAGGTCATGCAATTGGAGATGTTCTGACAGAACCTTGGAAATCACTGACGAGACATTTTCTTTATTAGCTTCAGGAATACCATGCAACAGTAACATATTTCTTCTCGTTCTTTGAAAATGTTATATAGACTTAACCTATAGCTTATTGAATGGTAATTGCTTATATCATCCCTTCTCCTCTTTTTTATGTATTAAAATAATAGTAGAATTTGACATTGTTGCTAACAGCGAAATTCCTTAAATCGCTTTTGCCTTATTTATTCCAAAAATATTCTAATTACTTTGAGTTTTATTGAGATCTGGCAGGTTTCAAATTCTATACCTCCATAAAATAATTTTCAAGGCTCCTACATAATGGCGTTATTAAGTTTAATGGAAATTAGCAAAACAAGCTACTAAAATAACCAGATTGTTTCAATTTGTAACTCCTAAACTGTTGCGTTAAATTTAAAATTTCTTGAGCTTGACTGCCGAAATAATATATATATATATTTATTATATTACACCATATATATTATTATTAATATATATATTGCCATTGCCTCGAACCAGTTTCCTGAGTGGTACACATATAAATATAATCCATAGAACAATTCTATTCACACATTAAAATTACACTTTGATCTACAATATAATAACCGTTAATATTGTTGTCTGGTGTAATGTTTGAGTATCCTCTGTATCCGGAGTGTTTGATAAATTAATCACGGAGAGTAGCTGTTGACTGACGCTTGAAGTACGTGATGTAATGCTTACAAGTGTCATTGAATGATTGATTTATATTCAATATGTTGGTATACAGACCCTGGAAGCATATTTAAGAATATAAAAATTTAATTTACGTTAATATTTCCGATAAAAATTGTTATAAAAAAATCTATGACATGTAAAATTTATGAAGGTCATAAGCATATTGAGAATGGTTTCAAGATAATACAGTAAATTTCCATTTCGTACATGCATAGTACGCAAACTAAAGAGACAACTATGATTATTTACAAACTAAAATTATGCTATTTTATTAAAGGACTATCTAAAAGTAATTCGGTAAGTATTATTTGCAGATGACTACAAATGTGAAAGGTCAGAAGTAAGACATAAAAAGTTGAAAGGATCGTTTGGGCTTTTCTGAATTAAAAAGCAATTTCAAAAGGTATGTAAAGCAAATAAAAATAATTTGTTTTTATAAAAGAAAAAGTAACCAAGTAGCATATTTTTTTATTTTATTTTAACAGAAGCTAGAATATTTTGCAAGCTGGTAATGGTATAAATAAATGACCTTTATTTAATTGAAATAAATGAAAAATATTTAAGTAAAAAAACTATGTCTCTATTTTAAACAGATAATTATTATGCACAGAAATATTTAACAAACGTTGTGAATCTTCTCATAAAAGTAATGCAGTTAAGACAGTGCTCTGTTTATTTTAAGTATAGTTTACGCTTGTTTATAAAACAATATTTCTCGAGTTATTATTGTTACCAAGTGATTCCTTTTGTTATTAGGAAATGAATTCTATCAAAGCATGGTTTAACAAATGTCTAACTCGTTATAACTGGTAACTGGTTACGTGTATGTGTTCCTGAACTTCGCCTGAAGGGTTCCAAAGATTATCATCTCGATGAGTGTCTGAATAATTGGCAATGAATGTTGGAACCCTAAATACATTTTTTTCAAGTAAAACGGGTATATTGATAATAGTATTCTTAACAACTTTCACAGGTTATCAAGAGCATAATAAATTATAACTTTTTAAAATGGCACTTCAATGCATTCCCGCTCCAAATATATTGTAGTCATAACTAAGTTTGGGAATTAAATAATTGGGAAGCGGTATAACTCTGGCAGGCATAATAAATATATGTTATATTTTTTTATCTTTAGAACCATTGACGTAAAAGTGCTTTTGAGCGCTTACACAAAATTCCATTTGGTTTCCATTGTGTGTGTCTATTTATATGATAAGCTTTTCTTTCTAAATTAAATTAAAACAGCTTTTTATCAACGAAATGAAAATCCTGCTATATAAGTTAATGAAAGTTAATTAATGTACCGGCTTTGCAACACCCGGCTTCAGACATCTGACTCATCAAAGTACGTTTACAACATTTTCTGTTTTTTGCCATCGCCATTGCCATGGAAATATTAAATTCTTTGTTTTTTTTATATTCTTTATTGCACACTATACATATCATACAAACAAGTAAAAAAAATATAACAATAAAAAAAATAGAAAACGAGGGAGATACAAAAGGCGGTCTTATTCTCCTATACGCATTTTGTTCCAGAAAACCAATATTAATGTTGAAATACCCTCATGATTCAATGAAGCAGTAGGTGGCGTAAATGTACAAAAATAAATAAACCTACTTAAAAATAACTACACACGAATACATGTTACATAAATAAATTTATTAACAATATATATTAAGGTATAAACTAAACAATATCTATAATATACATACACGATAATTGTTGTCCTAGATATCCTTGGATAAAAAGTAGTCCTTAACAGATTTTTTAAAAACTAATAATGATTTTGATTTCCAGTGGTAGAGTAGTAGGTAGTAGTGGTGGAGTGGTAAGTCATTCCATAATTTAATGGAATGTACCGTAAAAGACTGTTTATAGAATTTGGTGCTATGTACAGGCATTCTGATAAGTACAGACTGTGATGATCGTACTTCAGCTGGTTCTCCTAAAAACTTACAGTTTTCCTTCAAGTATGTACGAGTTTTTGGGTGAAATAGTATACAGTACAGGAGAGAAAGAACATGTCAATCCCGGCGATAGCGTGTAGAGAGCCACTTGAGTTTTTGTCGAAATTCGGAAATATTTGCGTAGACCAAATATAAACCGTATAGCATTGTTTTGGAGTCGCTCAAGCTTATTTAAATGGTCTTCGGTTAAATTTAGATAACTTGCATCAGCATAATCTAAAATATAGAGAAGCAGGGAGTGGGCTAACATAATTTTGGTAGGAATTGGAAGAAAATACCGTAATTGTATTAGAGCACTCACGGCCGCAAACGTTTTTTTACCGAGTTCTTTGATTTGCGTATTCCAAGATAAGTTGTGATCCACATAGATGCCAAGATTTTTAACACTTGAGCAATATGGTATTGTAACATTGTTGTATACAATAGGAGGTACGTTTTGCCAATCAACCCTTGCAATCATTCGTGGGCTCTCAATAATGAGTGCCTGAGATTTAGCAGGATTAACTTTCAAGCCGTATTGCTTACTCCATTTATAAATAGCGCTCAGGTCCTTATTCATTAGTGAAATAACGGAAGATAGATTTTTAAGGTGTGAGCGGCGATATATTTGTATATCATCTGCATACATGTGATAGAGAGAAGTGATATGTTCAGAGACAGAATTAATGAAAATTGCGAATAGTAGAGGAGATAACACGCCACCTTGGGAGATATTACACCAGGATGAGATGGTCGTACCATTCCGAGTGCGCTGTCGACGGCCAGTGAGGTACCTCTGAAACCAGTCTGTCACTGACGGAAATATGTTAATAGAACGCAGCAATGCTAGTAAAATATCATAATCTACAATATTAAAGGCATTGCTAAAGTCTAGCAATGTTAATACTGTCAACTGTTTATTATCCATTGAAAACCGTATATCAATGACTTTAACCAGCGTAGTAACCGTGCTATGACCGGGAGGAAATCCGGATTGAAAGGGGTTAAGAAGGAGATTTTTATTAAGGAATAGGTTTAACTGTTCGTAAACTAAATTTTCAATGATTTTAGAGAGGAAGGGTAGTATGGAGATAGGACAAAAGTCGCTGAACATCACAAGTTTGACTTTTTTAGGAATGGGAGTTATTTCGGCCTGTTTCCAAGCTTCAGAAAATTTATTAATAGAGATAGAATGATTTAGGATATGGGTTAATATAGGGGAAATAACATCTAGGATAGGAACGATCATATTCCGGTTAACGCTCTCTGCCTCAATAGGATTCCAGGAAATGGATAGCACGTTCTTTTTAATATCACATTCAGTGAAAGGACAGAATGTGAACGACGGAAAATCAGGAGTTGGAAGTGATGAAAGGGACTTAAGCGTGCGATCTTTATCATAGTTGTCAATTACTTCTGAAGATGAAAAATGTTTGTTAAGAAGGTCAATATCAATATTGATAGAAGATGTATGAGGAGTTGGTAAATCAACTCCTAGCGATTCAAGAAATTTCCAAGTTCTTGCAGTGTTGCCGTTTTCGATAGACTTGTGGATGTGGCGTCGCAGTGCATCTCTACACGAAGTATTGCAGCGATTGCAGGCTCAGTTGTAATAAGCGCGATTGGTATCAGTATCGCTCAATTTAAATGTATATCTAGCTGTGTTTTTTTTGCATAAGCTTCTTTAGCTCATCTGATAACCACGGTGCGGGGAGATTTATATTAATTAGTCTCAAGTGGGAATGTTGATCGTAAAGCTGAGTTAATCAATTATTAAATGTTTCAACTTTCGTGTCGATACAGTTATGTTTTTTAATAACGGACCAGTCAAGCTCACGGGCATCCTTGGAAAGATTATTTACATCAAATCCTCCAAAATTACGCCGCAGAAGTACACTGGATTTAAGTTTTGGAGGACGGGCCTTATAAGAGAGATATATTAAGTCGTGGTAGGAAAACGCATCAGCTGTACACTGACCATGTTTTGAGACAAAATCCAGAGAAGATACAATAATCAGATCAAGGAGAGAGGAGACACTGCCAGGAAAAAAATGTGTCGGTGTTAGGGGCAAGATACTTAAATTACAGGAGTCAGTAATAGTTAGTTTTTGGAGTGCGAACGTTATCTTTTCTTAAACATGTATTAAAATCTCCCATTATAATTGGCTTCTTGTATAATGGAACAAAATTTTCGATCAAGCTTTCGAAAGAATTAAAATAGTTTAATATAGAGGCAGGACAGTAAAATACACCATGAAGAATTTTACAATGAGTTAGATCCACTTCTAATAATAAATGTTCTCTCGCATCAGGAGTAGGTTAGAGCGTGAGTAGATCGCCACTACTTCACCCCCCTACCAATGCGGTCATTTCGGATGAGATTAAAACCTGGCAGTGCATAAAAGATTGAGGGCAAACAGGGTTTAAGCCACGATTCAGAAATAAAACTAGCGTGTTTATTTGGAGACTGAAAAGATGCAAGGATATCAGGATAATGAGCCGGGATATTTTGGGCGTTTATGTGAATAACATTACAATTTTTCAGAGATTCTGAGAAACACGAATTAAGAGTAACATTGAGTGGGTCGATAGCTGTACTGTGAACACTATTACTCCTTCCGGACGATTCATCACATGATAAAAAATGATCACTACCATCACTGTCACTCGACGACATAATATAACATTAAAATATTATATATATACGTTGATAATACATCAATATAAACACAATAATATAAATTAATAAATAATATGAGATATATCTGTATAAATCACTATTAATTACAGAAAACAAAAAATATATATAAGTAGAATATTTTTAATGATTAAAATTAAATTTAAATATTTGTCTAGCATTACATAAACCTGCCAGCTAAGTGGGCAATATATATTTATTTATATTATATATTTTCCACTTTGAATACATACCAGTGATCACTTGTGTACGTCAAATGGACGTGTCTGGAGGGCCTATTTTGATATCGTACGTATCAAAATAAACCGCCCTGTAAAGACACTTTCCAACTTAAAATAAGGCTACGAAGGTTCCAAATGCGCTCTGGTCTGAGAAGAACCACACAACAAACACAGCCGGGTTTTTTTATTGTTATCACAGTTTCACAAACGTCAATATATTTAGTGAGCAATGTACGAACAACTAGAACCATCGCAATCCATTCGATAAGCCGTCCTAATAATAATTAATAATAAGAAAAGGGAAATCCGTGGCTAGCAATACGACCAGTCACCGCAAGTAGCACCCGTTCACGAGCATAACGCAAGGGTCAGCCATCACCCCTTCGCCATAATTAAGGGAAGGGGGCAACCCGGCCCCCACCACTACCGCAAGTAATGACTTTTAAGGGTGCGGTGTGAAGCAGCCAGTAGATTGAACGAGATTAACAAACAGCGTCAAAAAAAAATTGCGTAGGCACTAGTTATTCGCTAGGATACAATTTATTCCCAGGCCATACCGTTATTAATGTATTCCTTTAGATAACAATAACTTCTTTCTAATGAATAGTTTGAATTTATTGAGAGACAAATTTAAGGCTTTACTGGGGAGAGAGAGACTTTATTTTATGAAGCCTAGTGATGATTTCTGTACATAAACTAAATTTTCATAAATTTATTGCTTGTAAACAGTCATAATTTTAAATTCTTTGAATTTATTTTTTAATCACTCTCGAGGCCTCATATTGTATATTGCTCTAACAGCCCTCTTCTGCAATACAAAGATTGTATCTATATCTGATGCATTACCTCATAAAAGTATGCCGTATGACATAACACTATGAAAGTAGCTAAAGTAAACTATTCTAGCTGTTTCAACGTTTGTCAATCGGCGTATTCTTTGAACCGCGTATGTGGCAGAACTGAGTCTGCTCGAGAAATCACAAATATGAGGCCCCATTGCAATTCGCATCTAAGGTAATGCCCAAAAAAACAGCAGAATCCAGTTCCTCATTATTTACATTTATGTACATTGGTTTTGACTTTTTTCATATTAGATAATGTTAATTTAATACATTTTGTTTTTTTCATTAAGTAAGAAATTATTTGCATTAAACCATTGTACAACATCAGAGAGAGCATTGTTGTAAAAGTACAAGATAAAGTTTTAAACAACAAGTGAAAATACTACCTTCGATATTACATTAAAAATAAAGTAAACATTGAATTCCTAAACCAATGATGCAACAAAGTCATTCTAATAAACTCTTCAACAAACGACAGAGAGGAACAGACGTTACAGTTTGATTCACACTATCACTGAAGAGATTATTGAGTTCCGAAGTTGATGTTATGCTGTGCTGTTTACCGTCAGATCCAGCCACAACAATATAGCCATTTTTGGTCCAACACCTGGAGATACCGAATCGTTATCTAGCTGCAACAAACGTCTCATGCCTGGGCTTGGTCAAGAATTCAGAAAGTGTGATTCCTGTACTTTTTAAATTCGTTTTGGAGAACCATACTTTGTTTTTACTGAACTGAACTTGCAGTTGTAAGCTTTCAAGAGTTTTCAAGGTTAGTATGAAGGTTCTGAAGGTACTAAAACTATGCAGCTATATGAGAATTTGGACTTGTTGCCGGTATTGAAGAATTTAAATTTTGTTGAAACTCAGCCATTCTTATATTGAAGTGCTGAGTTAGATCATGAATGGAATCCTTAATTGCTTCCATAATGCCAAGTGATAACAAAAAGTGTTCTTCTTACTAAGTTACTTGTGAAAGTTAAGCAGAGGAGTTGTATTACTCAGTGTTCAAATGAATATTATTATAGGAGAGAGTGCTGGCAGGTACAGGAAAAATTTAATTCATTTGTTACTTACATATAATGCACTTATTTTAAATAATATTAAATAATAATTGGATAGCACAATAAAAACGTGTATACTTTTTTAGCACCTACCGCCAAAAAAAAAAGTAATTGTTGTTGTTAAGAAGATTAATTCATAACTATTTCGCTCTATATTGTTCAATAGCTATGTTTAATTAAATATAAAAGTATACAAAAAATATACAAAGGTAGAAAATGTTCTGAAAAAAAAAATCATATGATTATTAATAAAATATAGAATCTTTACGGAGAGACTCATTAAAATCTTAACAATAGTAATGAAATCGAAGTGCATACTTTTTGAAAGTACATACATTTTGTGCGATTTCGAAAATTTAAGTTATGTATTTTTATTCACTACTTCTTCATATAATTTTTAATTCACTTATTTTGCTTAAAGAGACCTTTAGTTATTAGTTAGACAATTATGACATGTTAAGTAAATAAATAGTCAAAATAACAAACCATGGCTTGTAAAGTAACAATTAACGGAGTCGCGCCGAGGTGAGTGGATAACTCGAGGACACTTCTCTTGGCAAATTGTGTCGAGAGCCTACCTCGGAGTATTTTACTTTATGGACTATTTTTAACCTTTTAATATTAATACTGAGCAAACGAGAACGTATATAACTTAGTAGTAAGGGAACTCCGGCCCCATGGCCAACACAAGACATAAGTAATTATGAGCCTTTGAAGCTAACATAATTTTGTTTTTATTTGTCAATATCAATTTAATGGAAAATTTGATTTTGAATTGTATTTGAAGTTATAACTTTAAATGTACACTTTTAATTATATTCTACTAGCATTTCTATTAAAGAGTAATAGACAAATAAGTTTATACAGGATGGGCCAAAAATTTTTGCAAATAGCAACACTTGATTTCTCCAAAACCGTGAGAGCACGGGGCGCGTGTATGACGGGGAATTGTGCGTCGTTTAATGTAATTTTAGTCACGATGGAGCGCTTCACGGGACAACAGCGTGCTTTTTGCGTAAAACAATTTTACAAAAACAACGATTCCTACGTTACTGTACGACGCCTCTTTAGAGTTGAATACGGATTACAACGTGTAAGTGAGTGTCCAAGTGTTAATTTAATTAAAGCTTGGGTTAAAAAGTTTGAGCAAACGGGATCGACAACGAATATTAAACAAACTGGGCGACCACGTACGGGAGGTTGAAATTTCTGTAAGGGACGATCCAGAATCATCTACGCGTAAGCGGTCGGCGGCTCTTGATATACCAAGAACTAGTCTGCGGCGAATCTTGCATTTGGACCTTAAACTGCACCCATATAAGCTTCAAATTGTACAGGAGATGAAACCAAACGATTACATTCAACGCAAGTTATTTGCTTACACTATACTGGCCCATTTTCACATTAATGGTCACGTAAATAAACATAATTATCGATATTGGAGCACGGAAAACCCTCACTATAAACACCAAAAGCCTCTTCATTCACCAAAAACGACAGTGTGGGCTGCCATATCCGCAAAGGGCATAATCGGTCCATACTTCTTTGAAAATAATCAAGGAAATAACGTAACTGTGAACTCAGTGGAATACGTGAAAATATTGCGAGAGTTTTTGACACCACAGTTGCATGAATTTGAAGGATACAATAGCCGGACTTGGATGCAATAAGATGGAGCAACATGCCATACATCAAACGTGACTTTACCGGTTGTCAAAGAAATGTTTCCTAAGAAAACATCCACGAGGAGATAGCCGCCATTCCTCGCAGCATGTGTCAACGAGTTTTCCAAAGTTTACGTAGTCGATTGCAGGAGTGCCAAAGACGAGACGGAGCACATCTCGACGATGTCATTTTTAAAAAATAAATTTTAATAAATGATAATTACGTTAAATAAATCATAAACAAAATAACATTTGTACTTTTATTTCTAGACATGTTTCAAAAGTGCAAAAATTTTTGGCCCACCCTGTATTTCGTTGTCTTCAAGGTTTCAGATTACAATATCATACAAGGAGGAGTATTTCAGAATATTAACAAGTAATATTATAACACGAGTCATAAATATACACAAGTATATACTTTTAAAGAACTTTGTGAGCAAAACTTTAATAACCTGTCTTCTTATCCATTCCTCTCTGAAATTGTGTTTTAAAAACTTTTCAGTTAACATTTTTAGAATTTCATTAATTTACCTTGTCTCGATGCTTTGTTGATGAGCTTTGGTTAAAAACTAGACTTTAGGTGCAGTTTTATTCTGTTTTTACGTTTTATTTAATATCCTGCCATTTTTCTTCCGATATCTAAACATATAATAATACTGTGGAAATCTAACCGTATAAATAAATATACTCGTATAATATATATGATAAATATACTGAACAATATTAGCTGTGATGTTAGATGTTATGAATATCCTAACAAAATTATTGTTTACGGTTATTTTGTCAATGTCAAGAAAATATTTGGTTGACGTGAAATAGTCAATAACAGAAGATTATATTATATATTATTAAAGCCTAACGTAACATAATAAAAAAAATCATATAATATAAAACTCATCGACTGAAAACATAAAATTACCTTAACTGTAATTGTAATATGATAATGATTTTATTGCGTATCTCATCGTTTTGATTTATGTTTCTGTTGAGCGTTAGAGGACGCTTTCACATATAATTCATAGCTTTTCAAAGCTAAACGTCTGAATACACAGATTAAATTAATAATACCTTATCTATAACATCAACGCTAAAATATTTAATTAAGATAACCGATATCTTTACTTATAAATACAAAATATTTTAACTTTGATGAGAAGAATAAAATCAAAGGAAACATTCGAAGTTCTTGTATTTGTATGAGTTTAATTAAGAGACTTCGTCGTTTCGCAGCCTTGTTTGGATTGGAAGTGTACTGGTCCGTGCTAGGCCTATTAGCGTTTAATAATTTTAAGTTTACATTTTAGATACAATGTCGTTTTATAATCAAACAAATAGAAATCTGAGGGTGCAAGATTAGGATATTATAATGTCAAACTCCTTCGAATATTGTTTAAGTGACTATGAAAGAGAGCGTCGAGCGTCATCGTGGTGAAAGATCACCACATATTTATTGTTCAATTCTAGCCGCTTTTTCTCATTTTATTGCTTAAATTTGATAAGATGAATTGATGAGCTGCTGACAATAGAAGTCCGAATCAAATGTTTTCCCGAAATTTTTAAAATTGTGTCACAAAACATGTTAATTTGATAGCTAGTTCTACTAATTTATATAAAATTTTAGCATCATTTGGTAATGGATGAGCTAATATAAAGTTACAACCTACCAGACCTAGAGTCTAACAAATACTTTTCATATATTGGAGATTGTATTCTCTTTGCTTCGTTCCTGACACATTCCACAACGATCCTTCTTAAGGTTAAGAAATTTCTTGTAAAATACAAATCGTGTAGATATTTTATTAATCGGGTTCAGGGTTGTACGATTACACAAATAGCAGTTTATTTTTTACTATTACTTTTTATAATTAAGAATAGATAGACATTTAACCAATACAACAATTTATAAATCTTATGACATTGCAATAGGTAGTAATTTCGTCGTACCAAGGACTGGAAATAGTTTACTCACTACAAATTTAGATGTATATTTTATATGTTCCCTTACTGTTTCAGATTATTTTCTGTAATATAGTAGTTAATTCAACGTCCGGCTCACCCAAGACCTGTGACTCGTCGCCTTTGGCACTACAAGTCAGCGGATTGGGATGGCATGCAGCCCTTCTTTGCATCCTACCCATGGGGGATGATTTGTTTCCCTTCCAATGATCCTAGTGACTGCGTTACGGCTATAGCTGGTTTGATACTTCAAGGCGTGGAACTATTTGTACCAAGCTCTGTGGTAAAACTTGGTGGCAGTCCGCGGCCTTGGTTTGATGCGTCTGTCAGAGCTGCAGCAGCTGGCAAACGGCAGGTTTATCAAGCTAAGCTCAGGCTTCGAACTCTAGACTTTTGAAGAGGAAATTTAATCGTGCCTCCAAATTCTTTAAACGGAAAATTGCTAGAGCAAAGTTCAAGCATGTCGTCAAAATTGGGGATCAGCTGGCAAAGTACCCGCCTGGCACGCGCAAGTTCCGGGCGCTTTCTAAAGTCACTCTGGGAATTTTTTGTCAACCATCCCTACCGCCTTTGCACACTGGGAACAACTCTCTGGTCCACACTGAAAAAGAGAAAACCGATCTCTTGGGTACTCTTTTTGCCTCAAACTTGACTTTGGGCGACCAGGGAAAGACACCGCAAATCATCCAGCGTTGTCAAAACTTAATGCCGGAAATAGTTTTTTGGCAAAAATCATCCGAAAAGCCCTCCTTTCCTTTGAAGTTTATAAGTCGAATGGGCCAGATTGTATCTCTCGCATCGTGCTACAAACATGTGCCCCTGAGTTGACTCCAGTGCTAATGCGTCTATTTCGGCACTCCTACCTTAAGGGCGTAGTCCTGGTCTCATGGAAGTGTGCCCTTGTCCATCCGATTCCTAAAAAAGGTGATAGTTTGGACCCAGCTAACTACAGACCTATCGCTATTACCTCTCTTCTCTCCAAAATAATGGAGATCAATATCAACCGACAGCTTCTAACGTACCTCGAGGATCACGAGTTGATCAATGACCGGCAATATGGCTTTCACTATGGTCGATCAGTTGGTGATTTTCTTTTATACCTTATGTACCGTTGGGCAGCGGTTATTAAAAGCAAGGAAGAGGGTCTGGCTGTTAGTCTGGATATGGCAAAAGCCTTCGATCGTGTATGGCACAAGGGGCTTCTTTCGAAGCTACCTTCTCATGGGCTTCCTTAGAGTGTAAGCAAGTAGACCACCAGTTCTCTCGCCGGGCGGAGCATACAGGTCGTTCTCGATGGTTTTTGATCGGACCCCAAGCCCGTGAATGCTGGTGTACCCCAAGGCTGCGTGCTATCCCCAACTCTGTTCCTCCTGCATATCATTGATGTATTGGATATTCCCAACATACATTATTATGCGGATGACAGCACTGGGGATGCGGTATATTCCGGCCTTGCAGGTCTCTCTCGGGAAAACGTCAACGAGTGCCGAAAGAAACTTGTGTTTTCTATAGAGACCTCCCTGGGAATGGTCTATGAGTGGGGTGAACTGAACAACAGTTCAATCTCCTAAAGATCCAAGTTTTCCCGTTTTCCTCAAAGAAAATCCCTTTTGCCGTATCACCGCTCTTCGAGAGCACTCCTCTTATTGCCTCGCCAAGTATCAGAATACTGAGTCTCGACATTTCGAGCGATTGTCAGTTTCGTGGTCACCTGGACCGCGAGCAACAGAGAGCCGTTCAGATTGTCGGGAATCCGGTGCTCTGCGAATGGCTGGACTTTTTGGCATTGCGTAGAGAAGTTGCTTCTCTGTGTGTCTTTTACCGTATTTAACACGGGGAGTGTTCCGATGAGCTATTCGATCTGATGCCTACCGTCGAATTTAATCACCGCACAGCGCGCCATCGCCTCCAATACCATCCCTACATCTTGGATGCGTGGCGATCCTCCACTGTACGGTTCTCAAAGACATTTTTTCACGTACCACTCGCTTGTGGAACGAACTCCTTTCGGCAGTATTTCCAGATCGGTACGACATGGGTACCTTCAAAAAAGGCGTTTACTTCTACCTTCAAGGACGGCAACACTCTTGTGAATCCTCGGATGTTGCAAGAGTTCATCGGCTGTGGTGATCACGTACCATCTGTGACCCTCAGCTCGTTTGCCCTCATCTTATATAAAAAAAAACATTTTTATGTTATAAAATTTACCGTTAACACATAATTCAATACGTGTCACGGTAAGACTGAAATCGCAAAGTCCGAGGCATAAGAAAAAATAGCGCAAAGAATTTTAGAATATTCCAGAATAAAATAAAATCTTAACCAACTTTAAAAACAAGAAATGTTTTGACCTGTGGGGAATAGTCTTGTTCGATACAGGAGCCTAACAATGAAGTGACTTATAAAAAATATAATATGACTAATTTCACTTATTAAAATTAAAATATAAATAATTTTAATAAGAGAAACTTGTTAATTTCTTTATGAATGCTCATTAATAATCTTGTTAACAATCATAATATAAGCACCCGCATTTATTCAACATTTTAGAGCTTGAATAGAAAATTATGTTCGTTGTTTCGAATCCTAAATTATTTTTTACTTCCATTTCTTTTGTTACATTATTTAACTTAGTTTTAATTATCTCCATTTATTATTTCTATAATATAAAGGGGGAGAAAAATAAAATAAAAATAAATCTTGTCCTAGTAAATGAAAAATTGTTGCAGTATTGAGAGTCCAATCGTGTAATCTGTTAAGAAAATTTAGAATAAATACTAAACAAAACAGCCATAATTAGATTACTCACAGAGATAAGCTAATCCATTTGGACATCAAACCGAACAGTGTTTATTTATTTATTTATGTTTGGGAAACATACAATTATAATAGCACCTATACAATAATAATTACAAAATGTTTAACATAAATCAATTAAGTTTCCACTGAAAATAAGATAGGTTTGCATTCATTGTAACATGTTAAATATTTTTTATAACGCATAACGCATTTTAAATATTTTTAAAAGCCATCCTAAGGTATCGGAGGTCAGATTAGTAAGAGATTTGAATTTCATAAATAAAGGAAAAGTTTATGTTATGAGTGATTAGGGGCAGGAGGATATCAATTAAGGGGATAAGCATTTCAGTATTAATTACTTTTGTCATGCCTTATTGCTGTAGTAGACATGTATAATGTAATTAGTGTACAATGTTTTTGCTTATTTATTTATTTTTAATGAGTGATATTACATATGAATAAGGATTATATATAAAATTCAATTAATATGATTTTAATTAAAATACGACCATTATCTGAAACTAAACCGTACTTTGAAACTGCAAAGTAACTCAACATAAGCTTCTTCCTCATAATTACAGAAAACTCTATAACTGAAGCCTCTCTTCGAATAAAACCGTCAAACAAACCATTAATTGAAACTCAAGAAATACAATTCCAAACCATTTGCGTATAGCAGAATAAATAAGTTTATTTGAAGTTGTCACATGATAATAAAAAATATAATTTATAACTTTTAAATTATTATATTTCATTTCATTTCATTTCATTTCAACACAACTTTATGCTTTTGTTAACAAAATGATATTTTATAATAGAAACTAACGCTCAGAAGGAGAAGTGAATATAATAAAGTGGGATTATTTTTCTCTAAAATATATATTTAAGGTTGTATAAAATAAAACTTCTCCACTCTTTCTTCTTTCTTCTCTGTTTGTAATTATTTTCTTAAGGTAACATTTAGTTTGAAAAATTAACAAGTGACATACAAAGTGAAGTTAATGTTCAACGCAAAGCAATATTAAATCAAACAAATTAGTGCAGAGTATATTTTTTCTTTCGCGGAACACAAAAGAGGAACATATTATAATATTCTATGAGAACAACTTATATCTGCTATGTTATTGTTTACTTTAATCTCAAAAACGTGAAACAACCACGAGAAGCCTCTCAAAGCCCACGAAAGTCCTTTTAATATTAATATATCAAAGGAATAGGATAAAGTAAGATGTAATAGTCTCACCTTTTCCTTTAAACTAGATATTTTACACGCCGATATTCCTTATTCTGGTTTACCCAAGTCACAACTTAAATTAATAGCTTCAATAATGGTGATGTTCGTGGGATTTCAAATTTTCGTGGGATAAAAAATATCAAAAACCAACCAAAACCATCAATAATATCGTAAAAAATTACAATTTAATTACTGATGATTATATTTAGATTTGGCAGTGTGTTTTTTTCTAAAATAATAGATATATTTATTCTGGGAATTCAAAAATTTGAACTTCTCTACAAATCCCCCCCCCCCCCCCCGGTTAGTAATCGATAATAGGTATGTAATGTTACCGAAATCATACATAAAACTTGATATTTCTATGGCAATATATTTTACGAATCTAAGCTATAAGTCATTCGCAATTTTTTTTTTTCATAAGAAAAGTGATAACCCTCATCAAGAAAAATAAGGAAATGCTTTAATCAGTTAACTCAATTAGATTTAGTTTTTGACCTATAATTTTTGCAACAACTTCATTGCGGGGTTAATGTTAAAAAGTTTTACCATATGGGGTATGAAAGTAGATTTCAAAACCTTTCATTATGGGTTTTAAGTATCTCAATCGAGCACAAGATTCTGGTTTTGTAATGAATTTAGGTCAGAAAAATGGTAGTCATGTTTTTTTCACGGTCATTATTTGGTCAGCCATCAATCATCATCATCATCATCAATCTTGTTTCAATGAAAAGACTCACTCAAATTCCGAAAGTAGACTTCAAGGCCTTTCTATCGACTACGTTTAAGCCTTAAATAGACTTAACTAATTTTGTTTTTTAAAAGAATATGGTCAGTCGTTGAATAAAAATGATTTATAAATAAGTAGCTTAGCTTTCAAATATAATCTGTTAAAAAATTACTTAGATACGAGTATTTCATTTAAATCCAGCAGCTTTTCAACATATTTAACAACTAATAAATAATATAAACATATACCAATCCCTAAAAAAACGGAAAAAATCTTCACATTTACTTATCCCTAGACCTAAAAATAAAAAAATATATTTAAAACTGAAACCGCAATTTTTTTTTTGATATTTCTTAGTAATATATTTGTTCGTAATGTATATAAAAAACATTTGTATAAAGATATAATGTATATAAAACTTTTATTCAAATAAGAATCTTATCACTTACTGTAACATGGTTTAAAATTTATATATTTAACTTCACGCCATATCCCTTGCGGGGTAGCCAGAGATGACGGAGCGCCAAACGCTACGGTCCCTGCATACCTCTTTCGCCTTGGTCACAAACATCAACCTCTTCATACTTGCCCTCCGGGGGTCCTCATGCTTTTTACGTGACTTTCCTCCAGTACTATAGATACTGTGTTTTCGAAGGTCATTCGAGGCCTCCCCCTGTCTCTCTTACCCCTTACTTTTCCTTTAAATCTTTTTTACTATTCTTTCATCACTCATTCGTTCGACGTGAGCAAACCACCTGAACACGTTCTTCTTCATTCTCACCGTGACATCTTCGCTAGTACCTGCCGTTTTGTGGATCTCTTCATTGCGGATTCGGTCAGCTAAACTAACTCCGCATATTCTCCTCAGCATTCAGCTTTCTCACATTCCTCTTCTGTGTTACCCACGTTTGGATGCCGTATAACAGCGTTGGTAGCAAAACCTCATTGCGTACAGCCAAACGAGCAGCTATGCTAACGTTTCGCTGTCTCAACAATGCAGCCGAAGCACCGTTAACTCTGTTACCGGCAGCAATACGTCTTTCCACATCCATTTCGTATCTTCCGTCTCTGCTAAACATACTTCCCAAATATGCGACTTCATTCACTTGTTCTATTGTCTTATCATTCACGTTCATCTTACATTCTGTTCTTTCTTCATTTCTTACAAATATCAGAACTTTCGTCTTATTTGCATTCAGGTTTATACCATTATTTTCACACCCATCTTTCAGAGTGGTGACCAATGCCTGCTAATCGCATTCTGTTAATGCAATGAGTACTACATCATCTGCATGTAGCAAGCAATTGATCTTAAGATCACCTACTTTAGCTCCCATGTCACTGTCTTTCACGCCTCGAAGACAAATGTCCAAATGCAAATTGAACAACCAAGCGAACATAGCGCAACCTTGCTTAACACCCGATTGGATGTCAAAACAGGGCGACATGTCAGCTCCTATTCGCACACAGGCTGAGTGATTTCTGTAAAGAGACTTTACAGTCTGTAGCAAGGGTCCGCTCACATTGTTTCGGGGCCGTATCTCCCATAATTTCTTTTTCACAACGCTGTCAATTGCCTTTTCCAAATCCACAAAAGCACAGAAAACCTTTTAGTTTAGGGCTATAAACTTTTCCGTTATCGTTACCGATTATTTAATAATATGTAATTATTAGATTTACAATACAACTTCATGTCTATTGTCCATTACAGTTATTTTACATAATTTTATATAATATTTTAAACATGTATTCGTATATTTACACATCGAATTTGTAAATTACCTATTAAGTGATGAAACAGTAACTTTAAGTCAACCGAGTGATTTATAAAATATAATCATCAGGTTTATTCTACTTAACCTGATGTGTAATGTTTTATTTTAATCATTATTTATGATTCTATGATTATTTTAAACATTGTTCGTATATTTAGATATTCAATTTATATTTTAAACAATAAATGATAATGTGACAACTTCAGTGTAGTCAAATCATGTCTTAACCAACTATCACGGCAGGTTGATTAATAACAAGTTAAATATTAATATAAAATATGATCTTAGCTCTATTTTAAATAAATGTATGAAAAATTATACATCTATTCTATCACGCTCTATAAGGCGCAAGTCTTGTCAAACATGGAGTAATATTCTTATCTCTGATCCGGATCACCCCAATATCAACTTCTACCTTTTGGCCGCGTACAAAGGAGAGCCGTTCAGATTGTTGGGAACCCGGTGCCTTGTGAACGGTTGGACTCTCTGGCATTGCTTATAGACGTGGCATCTTCAGGCTCTTTGTGCATCTTCTATCGCATTTACAACGGGAAGTGCTCCGGAGAGCTGTTTGTTCCGCCGTTTCTGTTGTTCTGTTGTTTCCGCACCGCACAGCACGTCATCGCCTGCAATACTATCCTTACCATCTGGATGCGTGGCAATGCTCTACTGTGCGATTTTTAAGGGCCTTTCTTCCATATATCACTAAAATGTGAAACGAATTCCTTCGGCGGTATTTCCGGATCTATACGAGATGGGTGCTTTCAATAAAGGCGTTTACTCCCACCTCCAAGGCCGACAATGCTCTTGCGATATTCCAAATGTTGTAAGAGTTTGTGGCGGTGGTGATCAATGACCCGCACGCTTGATTGCCCTCCTCTTAAAAAAAGATAATCTTAATTAATCCTAATCTAAATATTACTCTGTAATAATCCTTAGAATTGATTATAAGTTATGTTTATCTTTTCTTATAGAATAGCAATTAATAAAACTATTATGAATTTAAAAGTGAATCTTATTGTCCAATTATTGTTGAAAAATGTTTTTAAATATAAAGAAAATGTGACTTCATCTTATTTATTTACAAAACAATGCTCGAACTATATTTTTGTGTTCAACAGACACAAATGTTATTTTCAAGCATTCTTTAATTTTTAAAATATGTTTAATTGAAACAAAAACTTCAACTTCAACACTGAAGTTGAACTTGAAAATCTGTTTCAATCACTCATATTTTACTAGCAAGAACCCTCAGCTGCTGGATCTGCAATTCCAAAAGGTTAGGAAAAGAACTGGAACGAACCGCCATGGATACTTTGAATGATTAATTAATTTTCATAGTTATCGTATGTGTTGATATAATTCTTGGTGGTGGTCTAAATATGGTCGTATATACGAGTATATCCTATACTTTACCAATAAAATTAGAAAATATTTAAAATTAATGCAATTGTTTCTTGTTTATTTGAACACTTCCTTTTACTTATAAATTATTAAATATAATAAATATTATATTTGTTATAAACTTTGATAATATTATAGTATAAATATAATTTATAACTTATGTACTATATTACGTTTAGGTTCGTTCAATTTAGTTTATTTTATAACTTTCCCCAAGACATTTCTACTTTTGAAATTCATCTAGGGGATAAATTCTTAAATTGTATGAATAAGGAATTTTTTGAAGATAGTTTATTTTATTACCTCTGGGGACTTAATAAAAACAGACTTATTTACTCAAGTAAAAAAATATAAATCTTAAAATATTTCGGCGCAAACATTGCAACATAAATAATAAAACGTTATTAAAGGAATTTAAAAACTTTATCTGACAGTATTATTTATTTGAAACACTAAGAACAGAATATTTATTCAAAATATTATACAAAATATATATAAATTTAATAAAGTAAATTTTTAAATGCTTATTATGTTAAAATAAACAAAAAAAAATGTGTACAAGTAAATCTAAGCCCCAGTGTGTAGTTCGGTTTATAATAATAAAATTTTCTAATGATTTTTCTTTTAGGTTTCAAACTTAGAAAAAAATAAATATATTAGATTTTCTGCTGACTACACATCCCGAAAAGTACCAGATTCCTGTCAAAGCTACCTTAAGGTCCTTTGATCATTGCTTGGTACGGAGTGTAGTGCCCATTCAACATCCGGCTCGTACAAAACCTCCGGCTCGCACAAGACTTGCGACTCGACGAGTTTGGCACTACAAGTCAGCAGATTGGGATGGAATGCGGTCCTTTTTTGCATCCCACCCATGGGGGCCGATTTGTTTCCCTTCCAGTGATCCTAGTAACTGCGTTCTGGCTGTAGCTGATGTGATACTACAGGGCATGGAACTATTTGTACCACTTGGTGGCAGATCGCGGCCTTGGTTTGATGCATCTGTCAGGGCTGCAGCAGCTGGCAAACGGTAGGCTTATCAAGCTTGGGCTAATGCGTTAGTCATTACGGATTCAAACTCTAGAGTTCTGAAGAGGAAATATAATCGTGCCTCCAGATTCTTGAAAAGGAAAATTGCTAGAGCAAAGTTCAAGCATGTCATAAAAATTGCGGATCAGCTGGCAAGGTACCCGCCTGGCCCGCGCAAGTTCTGCGCTCTATCCAAAGCCACTCTGGAAAACTTTTGCCAGCCATCCCTACCACCACTGCACACTGGGAGCAACTCTGGCCCATACGGCAAAAGAGAAACCCGATCTCTTGGGCACTCTCTTTGCCTCAAACTCGGCTTTGGCCGTCCAGGGGATGACACCGCCTATCATCACTCTGTGTCAGAACTTAATGCCGGAAATAGTTTTTCGACAAAAAACACCTGTAAATTAATGATATGTTCGTCCTGTACATTAATGATATGTTGGATATTCCCAACATATATTGTTATGTTAATGACAGCACTCGGAATGCGGTATATTCCTGCCGTTCAGGTCTCTCTTGGGAAAATATCGACGAATGCCGAAAGAAACTTGTGTCTTCTATAGAGACCACACTGGGGATGTTCTTAGAATGGGGTGAACTGAACCTCGTCCAGTTTATTGCCCAGAGGACACAAGATTGCGCGTTTACCACTAAAAATACCCCATTTGCCGTATCTTTTTCGAGAGTACTCTTTCAATGCCTCGCCAAATATCAAAATACTTGGTCTCGACACTTCGAGCGATTGTCACTTTCGTCATTATCTAAAGAGTAAGGTCAAGTTGACCTCGATGAAATTGGGAGTGATCAATAGAGCTAGGCAGTATTTCAAGCCTGGCCAAAGACTTGCGCTCTGCTCTATAAGGCGCAGGTCCGACTACATATGGAGTACTATTCTCATCCCTGGCCCGGATCACCCCAATATCAGCTTCTACCATTTGACCGAGAGCCGTTCGGATTATCGGGACCCCGGTGCTCTGTAAACGGCTGGACTCTTTGGCATTGCGTAGACGTTGCATCTCAGTGCATCTTCTACCACTTTTACCACGGGGAGTGTTCTGATGAGCTATTCGATCTGATGTCTACCGCCGAATTTCATCACTGCACAACGCGCCATCGCCTCCAATACTATCCGTACCACCTGGATGCGTGGCAATCCTCCACTATGTGGTTCTCAAGGATCTTTTTTCCACGTACCATTCGAATGTGGAATGAACTCCCTTCGGCGGTATTTCCAGATCTTTACGACAGGGGAACCTTCAAAAAAGGCGTTTACTTTCACCTCCTAGGCAGGCAACACTGTTGTGAATCCTCAGATGAATTTGTTTAGTTGGAAAAAATAAGTTGGTTAAATAGTTATCTATATTTTGCCAGGGAGGCAGCCATCGTCCAGGGCTGGGCCTTTCCCGATCCGCCCAACGAGGAAACCGACGTGGAGGTGTCGGCTGGCCGCATGCGCTAGGCCCTATCACGGGTCTGCGATGCGGCCATGCCGAGGGTGGGGTCTAGGCCCCGGCGCAAAGCAGTGTACTGGTGGTCGTCCGAAATAGCCGAACTTCGGACGGCCTATTGCAGGGCTCGGAGGGCCTTCGTCCGGTGTCGCCGTCGTCACGGCTTCGACCCGGATCTGGAGGCCCAGCTGCGGAGTCGTTATCGCGAAGCGAAGTCGACTCTGCGGCTGGCGATTCGGAAGGCGAAGGACCTGGCTCGGGAGGAGATCCTGGCAGGTCTCGATAGGGACCCATGGGGGCGCCCGTATCGGGTGGCGCGGAACAAACTCCGCGCCGCTTGCGCCCCGGTCATGGAGTCCCTTCAGCCGGATCTCCTTGAGCGGCTGGTGGGGGACCTAATCCCGGAATCCAACGGTCACTCGCCTCCCGTGATGGCCCCCCCTTCTCCTAATGGTGAGGTGGGTTCTGTCCCGGACATCACGGAGGCCGAGCTGGAGGTCGCCTTGAGTCGTCTCCGAGCCCGCAGTACTGCGCCGGGGCCGGACGGTATTCCGGGGCGAGCTCTATTCCTCGCCCTGGAATACCTGGGGGGCAGGCTTCGGGAACTGTTCAACCTTTGTTTGCGCACTGGACAGTTCCCGAAGGCCTGGAAAGAGGGCAGATTGTGCCTGTTGCGGAAGGAGGGTCGTTCTGCCGACTCCCCTTCCGCATACAGGCCAATCGTGCTGCTGGACGAGACGGGTAAACTCTTCGAGAGTATTCTCTCTGCCCGTCTCGTCCAACACCTCGAGGAGGTGGGACCGGGTCTCTCGGATGCCCAGTTTGGCTTCAGGGCGGGTCGATCGACGATCGACGCCCTGAAGGCTCTGAGAGACCTGACCCAAGAGGCAACTCGCGAGGGGGACGTGGTCCTGGCGGTGTCGCTGGACGTCGCCAATGCCTTCAACAGTCTTCCGTTTGAGACATTGGTTGAGGCACTCCGGTTCCATGGAGTGCCTCCCTATCTTCGGAGACTGTTCGGGACTTACCTGCAGGACAGAGAGGTTCTGTGGGTTGGCGGCGACCAGCGGATATACCGGCGTAGCGTATGCCGCGGGGTTCCACAGGGGTCCGTCTTGGGACCGGTCTTGTGGAACCTCGGGTACGACTGGCTGCTCCGCTGTCCTCTCCTGCCGCGGATGAGGGTGTTGTGTTACGCAGATGACACCCTTATCACATGCAGGGGAGGGACGTATGCGGACGTGGCCCGTCTGGCAACAGTCGGCGCTACGCTGGTTGCGGACCGCACAGGGCTGTTGGGGTTGGAGGTCTCCGTATCCAAAACGGAGGCCATCCTGTTCCACGGTCCTCGCCGGGGTCCCCCTCGCCGGGCGTCCATCTCCGTCCAGGGTGAAGAGGTGGTGGTGAAGGTCCAGCTAAAATATCTGGGTCTCACCCTGGACGGAAGATGGAACTTCGGGGCTCATTTCTCCCTTCTGGCCCCGAAGTTACTGTCCACCGCGGCTGCCTTGGGAAGGCTTCTGCCCAACGTCGGTGGGCCGCAGGCTCCGTGCCGGCGACTCTATGCCGGTATCGTGAGAAGTATGGCGCTGTACGGTGCCCCCATATGGTCGGGGTCCCTCACCGCCGATTCCAAGACCCTCTTGCGAAGGACGCAGAGGGTCTTAGCGGTGAGGATTATCAGGGGATACCGTACAGTGTCGTACACTGCGGCCACACTCCTGGCGAGCGATCCGCCTTGGGAGCTGCAGGCGGAGGTGCTCGCCGGGGTGTATTGGCACCGGGTGGAAGCAAGGACCAGAGGAGTAAGGTCCGAGGCAGCTCGAATCAGGGCTTCAGCTCACCGAGCCCTGATTCGACGGTGGACGAGGGACTTAGAGTCCCCTGCCGTCGGTCTGACGACAGTGGGGGCAGTTCGCCCCCACTTGGATCGTTGGATCAACCGGCGACACGGGACTCTGACGTTCCGTCTTGTGCAGGTGCTCACGGGCCACGGATGCTTCGGTGAGTACCTGCACAAGATTGCAAGAAGGGAGGCGGCCCCATCCTGCCACCACTGTGACGAGTCCGTCGACACGGCTCGTCACACCGTGGCGGAGTGCGCAGCCTGGGGTCATCAGCGCGCTGAGCTGGTGGCCGTGGTTGGCGGGGACCTCTCGCTGCCGCGCCTTGTTGGCGCGATGGTCGGCAGCGAGAGGTGTTGGGCCGCTATGGCCTCCTTCTGCGAGCAAGTCATCGCCGCGAAGGAGGCCGCGGAGCGGGTCAGGGAGCAAGCCTCTCCCTCTGACCCGCTCCGCTGGGGGAGGCTGGGTAGAAGGAGGCGGGAGTACGCCCGCCGCTTCCTCTCCCAGCAGTAGGCCTTGGTGAGAAGGGGGGGTGACCCCTCTCACCTGCCATAGGCCTACGCCGTGGGGGTGTCCTAAGTTGCTCGGGGCACCCTAGCTCGGGAGGTAACCGCCGGGGCGGCACGGTGAGTGCTAACGCGATCCCGTGTCGTCCCATTAAGGCGTTGAGGGCAACCGTTGGTTTTTTAGTGGGTAGCCTTAAAAATGGCGGCGTCCTCTATGCCGCCGGGTAGTCCCACATAACCCTCCGGCCATCACCTTCCTGGCCGGCGGGTATCCGTAACGGATTATTCCAACGCAAAAAAAAAAAAAAAAAAAAAAAGGTTATCTATATTTTGCTACTTATTTATTCTTCTCTTGATGTAGCCACAACGTTCCCAGTATTATCTAACTAGTAATTACTTTTCACTTCAGCTATCTTATAGCAGGTAGTAAGTAGTTATTAATGAAATCTCACCCAAAAGGTCAGATTTCATTTATAACTACTTACTACCTGCTATAAGACAACAACACAATTAAGACACTAAAATAAAAACTAAAATAAATATTTCAACTTTAGTTCTTCATTTAAAAAAAATGTAAATAAATTCTTAATAACTTAATATAAAATGACGATTATGCGTGTAGTACAGATTTTTTTTTCGGCTCTATATCAATGTATTAAGTGCAGAAATCTAAAGTGTAGTGATCTAAATAACTGCACATAATAATCATACCAAAAGTTATTCTTAACTTAGCAGTTGTAAGAGATTTAAAAAAAAAAATTTATACGTCTCGCAGTTTCTTTGTTATAACATAACATCTTTCAACAAAAATATTACGTTTCATTTCTGTTTTTAAATATTAAAAGAAATAAGTGACCCATATCTAAAGATATATATCACTGGGAAAAAGTCATCGTTACATATTTATAGTACTTTATTTTATTTTTAGTGTTTGAATCAAACATACTCAACACTCTAAATGATCTTATAAGTTTTTGTTTTTTAATTTATACCTTATTTACAACAGTACCTTTTCTTAAAAAGAAGAAAAAAAAAATATTTCAATAAAATCCATATTATTAAAAATAATTATATTTACTTTATAAAAATTTGCAATATATTTAAGAACTATAATTGTATTTTAAAACCCTTACCTTCGTATTTTATGTAATTGAGCCTGAACTAATGTGGGGTTAAATCAAGAATATTAAGAACGAAAAAGTTTCTAGCTACAGCCTATTATCTAAAGTAATATTTAATCTCTTGAGGGTCGACCCTGAGGGCTTTTGGGAAGGATGAAATCTAATATTACTTTGCCTTTCCTATAATTTTTCTTAAACAGTACTAAATGGAAAAAATATTAACCAAATCTGACAAATAAGTATAGAGATTAGAAGCAACTTTGTACCTAATTTTTGTATAAACATAAAGTTGCCATCACAAAACCATGATAAGGTTATATAAAATAAAAAAAATACTCTTTTAAACCAATTAAATCCCAATTTGAGACACGGCAGCTGAGGAAAGTTTTATTAAATCTAAGACCTTTTTTTCCTTAAGTAGAATGTGGGATAAAAAGTTCTTTTTATTATTCATTTAACTAAATTAGGGTTCAACCGTAATACGTATTATTCAAATTTAGGAACACATACAACGAATTCTTGTCTATTCTTCTTTGAAAGTGTAAATTATTAAATCTTTTACGAAGCCAACAGTATAAATATAAATGTTATTAAATGATGCTGTTCATTGTTATAATGTTATAATGTTCGGTAACCTGTAGAATGAAAGGGGTGCTTTCGAAGAGCGGCGAAATTTTTACAGAGCAAGAACACGTTTTGCAGCGGTGGGCGGAATTCTACAAGGAGTTGTATGAACGTGAGGACGCCTCGGTCTCGACTACCAGCGAAATGCTGAGTCCCGATGTAGCCGATGGTGAGATCAGTTTGGAAGAAGTAGAGAGCGTGACTCGAAGTCTGAAATGTGGTAAGGCTGAGGGAGAAGATGAAGTTACTGCCCAGATGATCAAATATGGTGGGCCACGCGTCTTGAACTTTGTCTGGTTTTTATGCAATTTATGCTGGAAATCGGGGGAGGTCCCAGACGATTGGCGAGGTGCAGTCATCGAACCTTTGTATAAAGGCAAAGGTTCACAGATAGACTGTGCAAGCTATAGGGCTATCAGTTTGATCAGCTTGGGCAGTAAAGTTTATACTAAATTGTTAGCGAGAAGAATGCAAGAGAGATCTGAAAGGCTGTTGTGGGAGGTCCAAGGAGGTTTTAGACCTGGAACAGGGTGTATAGATCAGGTCTTTTCCCTCCGCATAATCACGGAAAAGTTTTGGCTCTAAACCAAAAGGTTTTCTGTGCTTTTGTGGATTTGGAAAAGGCGTTTGACAGGGTTATGCGAAAGAAATTATTGGAGATACTGCCCCGGTACAATGTGAGCGGACCCTTGCTACAGGCTGTAAAGTCTCTTTACAGAGATCACTCAGCCTGTGTGCGAGTAGGAGCTGGCATGTCGCCCTGGTTTGACATCCAGTCGGGTGCTAAGCAAGGTTGCACTATGTCAGCTTGGTTGATCAACTTGTATTTGGATAGTTGTCTCCAAGGCGTGAAAGACAGTGACATGGGAGTGAAAGTAGGTGACCTTAAGGTCAATTGCTTGCTTTATGCAGATGATGCAGCGCTCATTGCATCATCTGATATTGGAAAGAAATGAAGAAAGAACAGAATGTAAGATCAACGTGAATGGTAAGATAATAGAACAAGTGAATGAAGTGGTATATTTGGGAAGTATGTTTAGCAGTGACGGAAGATACGAAATGGATGTGGAAAGACGTATTGCTGCCGGTAACAGAGTCAACGGTTCTTTGGCTGCAATGTTGAGACGGCGAAACGTCAGCATAGCCGCACGATTAGCTGTACACAATGCAGTTCTGCTACCGACACTGTTATACGGCAGCCAAACGTGACATAGAAGAAGAATGTAAGAAAGATGAATGATGTGGAGATGCGATCTCTTCGCCGAATATGCGGATTCAGTTTAGCTGACCGAATCCGCAATGAAGAGATCCACAGAATGGGAGGTACTAGCGAAGATGTCACGGTGAGAATGAAAAAGAACGTGCTCAGGTGGTTTGAGAACGTCGAACGAATGTGTGATAAAAGAATGGTAAAAAAGATTTATAAAGGAAAAGTGAGCGGTAAGAGAAACAGGGGGAGGCCTCGAGTGACCTTCGAAAACACAGTATCTATAGTACTGGAGGAAAGGCACGTAAAAAACATGACGAACCCCGGAGGGCAAGTCTGAAGAGATTGATGTTTGTAGCCGTGGCGAATGAGGTATGCAGGGACCGTAGCGTTTGGCGTTCCGTCGTCTCTGGCTACGCCGCAAGGGATATGGTGTGAAGCTAAGTAAGTAAGTAATTATTTAATTGTGTTAATTTATTTGCATTTATTAATTTCATAAATTTTTACGTTTTATTGTAGTTGTTTATAAAGGTAAAATTTTATAAATATTTTGTTTGGTTAATAATGGTTGTTAACTCATAAATATATACATAAATTATTAATTGAACTTTATCATGAAAGGTGACTGAAATGTCACTTAATATATACATATATGTAATTACATATTACTTCCAAATTATTACTTTCTTTGTAATGTATTCTTATGAACCTAAAACAGTTTTGTTTTAAATAAGAACCCTATTAAAGCGATATCTTTCTTCTAAACGTTCATTCTAAATAGAACATAATCAGTAAAAAAAAAAACTTATAGAAAACTCGGCAGTTTCAATTTGACTATAAAATAATCTTGTCTAAAATAAAGAGAGATATAAGGGTATAAATCCCAGTATAGATAAATCTGTAAGCTAGATACATTCACTGTAATATATAAATTTAGTGACAATAGAGGAGTCGTACTGTCCTGTATATTATCATTTTCGGTATCTATGATGTTATATTAGAGACAGCGATGAATTATTTCTATATAGCCTATTAGCCACAGCTTTAGACAGATCAAAGATAAATTGAATACTTATTTATATATGTTAAAAGAAATAAGAATACTGTATACAAGGATTTTGTTATCGTTTAAGTAAAATTAGTAATCATTAATTTTACAGTTATAGATCTTCACAAAAGCCCTCTCTAATCAACGACCCTTGACCGTCTTGATTCCGAAACATGATAGACCGAACCAACGTTGCAGTACAAAAGTAAACCCTAACAATGATATATATTCGAATAAGATTATTCTCTCATTGCAATATCATTTATTTGTTGGAGACGGTCTAAGCAGATGTATGGTAATATGAATAAAAATCTATTAACAATTTTACCTATAACAAATTTTTCCCAATTAATAAGGTATTTATAATACAGCATGTACCTGTATTCTAGTGAACTTGTTTAATGTAGATATAAGCTAAATATATATGACACGTACTACCTTTACTTAATAGCTCACCTATTTGAGATGGGAGTTCAGGTATTATAATAATGGAACTCGCTATTTCAAGCTCACGTTTCACTTAGAATAATATAAATTATTCCATAAAACTCGAGGATGTGTTAAAATAATTTTATTCCTAGCAATTGCTACTAACAGCGCTCTAAATCACTGTGAAGGCATCATTTTCATGTACATTTATATGTAGTCTACGAGATTGTTTTCGTTGGAAATAAGTTATTTTAGAAGATAACAATTTTAACTTCAAGATATTGTTTTATGTAATTATTTATTATTGTTATTTTTTATATAAGAGGAGGGCAAACAAGCTGACTGGTCACAAATGATACCTAATCACCGCCGCCCAAGAACTTTTGCAATATCCAAGGTTTTACAAGAGCGCTGCCATTTGTGAAGTTAGGAGTAAACGCCTTTTTTGAAGGTACCCATGTCGTACCGATCTGGAAAATCTGCCGAAAGGACTTCATTTCACATTTGAGTGGTACGTGGAAAAAAGATCCTTGAAAACCACACAGTGGAGGAACGCCACGCATCCAGGTGCTACGGATGGTATTGGAGGCAATGGCGCGCTGTACGTTTTTGAAATTCGGCGGTAGGCATCAGATCGATTAGCTCATCGGAACACTCCCGATGGTAAAAGTGATAGAAGATGCACAGAGATGCAGCGTCTCTATGCAATGCCAAAGAGTCCAGCCGTTCACAGAGCATTGGGTTCCCTACAATCCGAACGGCTCTCCGGTCAAATGGTAGAAGCTGATATTGGGGTGATCTGGACCAGAGATGAAAACAGTAATTCATGTGTGGCCGGATCTGCGCTTTGTAGAGCGCAAGTCTTTGGCCAGGCTTGAAATACTGCCTAGCTCTATTTATTTTATTTTATTTATTTATTTATATCTTTTCCACTTTGAATCATTATCAGTGATCACTTGTGTACGTCAAAATGGAAGTGTCAGGAGGGCCTATTTCGATACCAGATTTATCGTAATAAGCCCTTCTGTAAAAGCACTGTCCAACTTAATGTTAAAGCTATGAGGGTTCCAAACGCGTCCTAGTCTGAGAGGAACCACACAACAAACTCAGCCGGATATATATTTTTTTTATATTGTGATCACTGTTTCACAGATGTCAATCTTAAAAGCTATTTCGGAACAACTAGAATCGTCGCAATATAATGAAAAAAAAAAATAATAATAATAATAGCAAAAAAAAATTAATAATGATAATAATAATAAAAAATAAAAATAGGCCTGCTACACAACCAGTCACCGCAAGCAGCACCCATTCACGAGCATAACGCAAGAGCCAGCCATCACCCCCTTTGCACATATTTGAGGGACGAGCGCAACCCGACTCCCGACGCTACCGCAAGTAATGAATTCTAAGGAATCGGTGTGATGCAACTGGTCGATAAAACGAAATTAATCTACAACAAAATACAAGTTGCGGAGATTACTAATTATTCGCAATATTATACAATTCATTCCCAGGCCATACCGTCGTTGATGTAGTCCTGTACACTATAGTAGGATTTTTTATCAAATTTATTTTTATATATAATTTAAATTTATTTAACGATCTATTGATGATAATGATGATTTAATGTATTGATCACTCCCAATTTCATCGAGGCCAACTTGGCCTTGCTCTCCAAATGATCATGAAACTGACAATCGCGCAAAATGTCGAGACCAAGTATTCTGATACTTGGCGAAACAATGAAAGGAGTTCTCTCTAAGAGCGGTCATACTACAAATGGGGTTTTCTTAGTGGTAAACTTGCAAACCTGTGTCTTAACATGATCAAACTGAACATAGTTCAGTTTACCCCACTAAGAAATCATCCCTAAGGCAGTGTCTATAGAAGACACAAGTTTCTTTCGGCACTCCTGTCGACATTTTCTGCTGCTGCTGTCCTCAACATAACAATGTATGTTGGGAATATCCAACATAACATTAATGTGCAGGAGAAAAACAGTTGGGGATAGCACGCAGCCTTGGGGTACAGCAGCGTTCACGGGCTTGGGGTCCGAGCAAAAAGCGTCGAGAACGACCTGTATGCTCCGCCCAGTGAGAAATCTGGTGATCTACTTGCATAAACTCTCGGGAAGCCCATAGGAATGTGGCTTCGAAAGAAGCCCCTTGTGCCACACAGATATAAGTATTTCCTTAATCAGAATATAATCTTTAAATATAAGAACTAAAATTGTACTGTTACTTTTTCTATTTTATGAAATTGGCTTTTACGTAAAAAATATCTAGAGTTATATTTTGTTTTAAGGGTTAGCTCTTAGACTTTCTAGGAGAGCTGAAGTGTAGTTTTAAATTGTTTTATCCTAAAACCTAGTTCAAGTAATTTTAACATGAAAGCAATATTTTTCGACTACGACAAATTTTAGAAAAAATTAAGTACAGAGAGTTGGACGTTCAAACCAAGAAAGTAATTTTTAACCCAACTTATTAATAAAATCATAAAAGAAAATAATAATCACAAAAACTTTTTATTTTCAACTAGTGTATACGACAACGTTATTAGTTAGTCTTAATATATTTAAATTACCTGTCACGTTGTTTGTCCGCGATGGTCTCCTAAACTACTTAACCGATTTTAATAAAATTTTCACACCACGTGCAGTTTGATCAGATTTAAAAGAAAGAATAGTTTTCATCTCAATTCGTAGTCGTAATATTATTTTATTGCAAATTATTTGTTTATTATTCTAATGACAAATGTTCTCTTACCGTTACCCCTTAAATAGTTTATTACAATGTAATATGACAAAAACCATAGACGCAGTAACGCGTGGCCGGGTCTGCTAGTCGACTGAAGAAAGACAAACCGCAAAGAGAACATAGGTTTTTTAAAATACAAATCTGATTATTATCTAAAAGTTGATATAATATTTAAAAGGTTCCATTTTATCCTAAAGGAAGTTCGAGAAGCCCCATATATATTATTAAGCAACAAACACGTTAGAGTAGGAACATGTTTTGTTAAAATAAATTAAAGACAATAAATATTAAAATAGAAAAACCTCATCTTTTAAATTAGTGAAAACGTCTTACAAAATAATTATATTTAAACCAAATATTTGTATTTTATATGTAACTTATGAGAAGTAAGATCATAGCAGACATATTTCAACCTATGGGCTTCATTGTATAACAATTAAGGTACCTTTTATGGACCTTTTTTTTTCAATTTCAATATTATATCATAGTATTTTGAGTAAAATAAAAATAAGTGCATCGTCATAAATATTATTGAAAATTTGCGTTTTTTATTATAACCAGGTGTTGCGTTTTTATAAACTATGTATTATGACGTTACAGCACCATTGCAATGGCCGCAATAATAGAGTAGGTATTTTTGAATGTTCTTGTACTATTACTCTATTTACTTACTTCATAGTTTGTTTGCAACATTGTCAGATTATAATATTTAGATTTTTCCTTTTACGTTTCAATGAAGGAAGCAAGTTTAGTCAAAAGGTTTCATCCTTTTAATTTCTAAAAAAATAATAAAGCACTTATATATTGTTTAAAAATGTAATTTTAAAAATCCCACAAACCATTATAAAATCTTTTAATTCAATGTGTGACGAGGATAAGCCAGAGTATGGAATGTTGGTGTGCATAATATTTAGTTAAAGAAAGAGGTACTCGTAAGATAATTTACATATTACTTTGCCCTCGTTCTTTTATATGTTAGTATTAAAAGAACTGTTATGGTGCTTAAAAGGCTTAAACGTTTTTTGGTGACGTGATCGAGGCTCAGGTAAATAATGAAATGCTAAATATTTGTTTCCTTATAGAATATCATAATTTGTGCGCCTTCATTACTGTATCTTAAGAAAAAAAATGCCACTGAATAATATTGGTTTGCGGTGAACATAGGTACACTTTGTTTATCATTTTCTTGGTAATTATTATATGTTAAAATGTAAAAAAGAAAATATAGCAAAGAGTTGCGTATAACTAAAAAATGTAATAGTATTTTTCTTACTCTAGCACTTAGAGTTTAACAAATTAATTTGAGATATAAGTCATTTTATTTTTTTATAATAATAAAATCACTTTTTTGTGCCTTCTTTTTCAAAATAATAATTTTAAATAATATTTTATAAACTTTAATTTAAATTTATGAATTGTATGAAATAAACAGTGACTACTTTTCTATCGTGTCATAACTCGCACAAAATAATCTTATGTGTTTTACTTTACCTGATTGATCTAAAACGGCATTTGCTAATTCTATTTTATTATATTATCCATAAATTCTCGATTTACATTATTGGTTTGTTTGATATTTTTATGGTTATGGTTAAAAAGAACTGAAGTTGAAACAATATTTTAAAACTAAGTAATGTTATGTTCATCGTATATTTTAATAATTACGATAATAATAATCATATCACTAGGTACATACAATGTGTCGCCACTCCTGGCCGTCCTCACTCTAATACTTACACTTCTAGTAACGCAATATATCATTGACGATTACTAGTTAGTTTGTAACTGCTAATATATTGTTAATAATATCCTCAAGGGTTGAGTTTATAAGACGCTTGTAACCATACTACATATGAGTAGGAACAAACAAATTATAACACTTGTTTTGGAGGATAAACTTTTACCAAAAACATGATAATCACTCTGGAAAAATCGATATACAGAATTAATAATTAAAATAATGTTGTCTTTATTTGTAAGGAGCTCGCAATCTCTACAGCGTTTTTATATCTTTTATGGTTTATTTAGATTGATTTTAATAGTACTTTATCTTACGGTATTTTATTTTATTTTGTTATGGGGCAGTGCTGCCGAAGTTAATTCTATATTTATTTTACAAAAAAGAGCTGTGCGGGCTATTTATAACTTAAAAGCTAGAGATTCTTTGAGAGATGTTTTTAAAGGAATAGGTATTCTTACAGTCGCTTTGCAATACATATTTAATAACATATATAAACCATAATTTAAATAGTTATAAAAAACAGTGACCGACACACGATAAATACGAGAAATAAAAACAAACTCGTAACGTCAAAATTTCGTCTTCAAAAAGTTAATAAATCCTTCATGGGTTTGAGTATACGCATATATAATAAAGTTCCACAAGATATCCGTTCCTCCTTCCGTTCCTCTTTCCGTTTCGTAGTTTTAAATCTAAAATCTAAAATTTATTGTTAAATAAATCTTATAATAACGTTATCAAGAGTTTTTAGTGGATAGATCGAAATATGTGGAACTTCAGTTGTTGATTCATTTGCAGGAATTATATCATAATGTGCATCATCTAAGATTATTATATTTCTTTTAAAAAGAACAACTGTTGAGTTTCTGGCCGGCTCTTCTCAACAGAGCAGCATTCCGAGCCGGTGGTAGCTTACTTACGGACTGACTACACTGACCTTTTTTTGTATTGTAATAATTGACGATTAAAAAGTACGTGTAAATGTTTTTTTAAATAAACACATTTTGAATTTGAATTTGTATCTTTATTCAGTCATCTCTAATTTAGGTTAGTTTTAAGTACTCACGTTATTTGACATGAACATTTTTGTAAAATTTTGTAAGATCAAAAATATAAGCAATAGCAATAGCAATATACCATAGAAGATATAAAATATAAAAGAATAACTAAATATATAATCCGCTTTGCTAACAAGTGTTACCATCCATTGAATATCTGCTTAGGTTCAGTCGAGTCGTAAATCATATTATGAAGGGATAAGGGGTCGAGCATCATCTACCGAAATACTTATCGTACCTAACAGGCTCTTATAATATTGTATTTTCATATGTCCATTTAAAAATATTATTAATACATCTTCGTACCCAAACAGAAAAATGAAAATAATTTTGTGAACTGAAACTGAAAAAAGGTAACATTAATTATTATATTTTTGTATCAGGCATTTCCAATATTTCTCCACAATATTAATAATTCCCTTTACCGTAGGTGTATATTTTTACATTTTAACGAAGTTTTGCAATAAACTTCTAAAGGAACACCGTCAAGTTCAACTGGTTCAAAACCTGGACCACCAAAATTACAGAACATGGGTTCAGTTTTAAATGTGTTGAACGGTGCGACGTGTTGGATGTGTTCTTACATTTTTATTGCTACTGCTCCAACCCGCTCTGAACAGCTCTGTAAGTGATGTTTGAAGTAAACGATTATATATTTCATAAAGTGAACGAGTTCGTTCAGAAAGGTGAGAATAATTTTAAAATATGTCGATCTATTAGATTTTTAATAATGTTGTAAGTGTTTAATAAACTCATATTTCATTGATTCTTTATTATTATATTCAAGTGTGGTACAGATACTGTGCCTTCTTTTCAACGATGAAGGATAAATAACCTTGCGATGGTTATTTATTTATGGTTATTTAATTAATATTTTCTGTAAAGATGTTGAAAAAATAATATGAAACATATAAAATAATCAATGATATTTTTAATTCATCTTTTGTATTATAATAGTATGTTTGTATATTTTGTACATTTTGTTAAAAAAAACTTTCCCGTGCGAAAAGCTCTCAAAAGTATGATAATAATAAATTAAATTAAATATCTATTTTTGGGAAGCGAAAAATCTGAGTTACGATTCACAGATATTATATAAGTAACGTCAAAAATATATTAATATACATAATATAGTTAATATTCGATCTGGTCCGTCCGGTTGTTAGTCCGGTGTTCTCACTTCGCAAAGCGGATGTATGGTAGTGTAATAGATTGCGGATTCAAATCCTGACCGTGTTAATATTTTTTTATTCTATATATTTCCTTTTATAAAATTAAAACATTAAAGATAAAATGAAATTATAATATATAATGTGTTGTGTAATCATTATTTAAGACTTATTTCATTCTTATTCATAAATAACTTAATCAACTTCAATATAGTATACTATGCAATCTACATGTACCAATACGTTATATATACAATACATTATTTATTGCAATAAATTGGACCTTTGGAACACTTTAATCAAAAACTTAATAAGATTAAAGAAATGTATTTGAAGAAGGGAATATTTCCCCAATCGCTGAGGTCTATACAATTGATAATATTGAAATATCTATAAAAATGTTCACCCCGATACAATAAATTATACACATGTACGTTATAATAAAATAATCCCAATTTATGAGTTATTTTATCATAAAATATGACATATCTGTATGTATCTATTATTTTCAGTAAATGAAGTGAAATTCAATCTTTAGTACGCTGATCTGTTTGATGTTTCAAATATAATCCTCTTTATAATAACATCACATTTACTGTTAACTTCAAATGACTAGCTTTAATGATGATAGACATTGATTATTTGGTCGTTGGTGATTTGTGGTGTTGGTGAATAAGTAAAGTAGAAAAAAATATTAAATGTACATTGTTACTGTATTATTATTAGAATAGATAAAGTATCTATGCACCATTTTTAATAAAGGGGTTTACAGAATCAGATAAAACTTTCATACAAAGTGTATAGAAGTAAATAATAAAAACTGAATATTATTAGAGTTGAAAATTCTTAAGTCAGTCTGACTTAAGAATTTTCAATGCTCATAATATATTTCGTATTTTACCTCATTTAGATAAATGTAATAAATTTTCTTATTAAAAGGACACTAAAACCAATTGAGCTTTGAAAAAAAAATCCTTAATAATGATATCTTGCATATTGGGTAGACCTCGAAGAATTCGGTCTGCCCATTCATTTGTACCCGACTTTCGAATTTTGGAAAAATTTCTTCACAGGAGGTCTTCTTATGACCCCCTGAGTCCGAAATGACCATTGGTCAAAAAGTTTATATACATATATATATATATATATATGCGTGCGTGCGTCCAGATTCAGTTTTGTCAGCACGATAGCGGCCGCAGTTTCGCTCGGATCGCTTTCAAACTTTGAACAAAAATCAATAATCCAAAAATGAAGGTCAAGTTCGTTAACCAGAGAAATCCGGCCACAGGGGGCGCTAGGGCCTCACTTTTTCGGATTTCAGTTTTTCGACCATAACTTTTCCCTATACGAAGTAGATCAATCGCGTTCATATTATATGATGTCTTTGATGAATACCTATAACTAATGTAGATAAACCGAAAACCTCACTTCAATAACTTAGGGGTGGGGGTAAAAAAACCAAAAATTTTTGGAAAAAAATTCATAACTTTTTTCTGGTAAACATTCTTACATCACAAGTATTTTTAATAGAAAGGTTATTTTTTACTCTAAATTTAAGTACCAAAAGTTTTTCCGTAAAAGTTACCGTTTCCGAGAAAAAAAATAAAAACCACTTTTAGCTTGAAAATTTTAGGTAGGTAAAACCACGACAATTTTTTTCTGGTAAACATTCCCTCCTCGCAAATATTTTTATAGAAAGGTTATTTTTTACTCTAAATTTAAGTATCAAAAGTATTTCCAAAAAAGATACCTTTTCCGATAAAAAAAAATAAAAACCTCTTTTTGCTTGAAAATTTTTGATGTAAACAACGGCATCATGTGTTATTCTCAGGTAGTGAGTTATATTTTAAACGAGTTACACACGAGGTCTACCCACGCGTGTTCCCCTGCGGGCACGAATTTTTTTTTCTTCAGTTTACGCTCATTTCAAATAAATGTTTCTGATGATGTTTAGATACAACCTCAAAGTCAGGTAATGAGAATGTATTATAATATTTTATGTACTTATATTGGTTGCGAGATAACTAGAGCGATAATATATCAATTTAAATCAAATCATTTTGTTTTAATTAAGTTTTAATTGTTAACTGAAGTAGCGCTGTAAAATCTTATTAGTAATGAAGGGATCCTTCTTAAATTATACTTAAAAAAAACAAGACACTATTAAAGATACAAGTATATATCACTCAGGAAAGATCAGATAAAGGTATATCCGTCGAAATGTTGGTGCAAAACGTATGAGATTTATACAAATGATAAATAATCAGATAAACTCAAGCCTAACTCGAAAATTCATTTTATCAATTTTGAAAATATAAAAGGCTAACGATAATTTGATTTTAAATATTGTTTCACCAAATCTGATATGAATGCAAAAATCAATTTTGCATTCATATCAGATTTGGTAAAACACCTATTCTATTAGAATTATTCAAGATTGTAATAAATTATGGGGTTTAATTAAATTTATGATCCTATATGCTTTAGTGTTTTTAAAAACATTGTATATGAATTTAAAGTGAACATTTTCATAATGCTTTTAAAGAACTTTTACTTAAACCCTATGTTTACTTTATTATCTTTTATATAATAACTTAATAGTTTGTAAAATATTTAAGCTACTCGTACAATTAAATAACTCATCGAGGGAGACCGTAAAGGATGTGTCCATAGGTGGCGGATAGGTCTGTAGTAGGGATCTGTCACGTTCAATGCATTGGAAGGATAGGAGGGAAATAAAATACTTTCCGCGACCAAACAGGATGAAAAAATAAAATATAAAGCAGTCAGAGAAACAAGACGGTTCTTATGCTGATAACAAGAAATAGTTACATCCTGATTTATTATATAATATATAATTTAAGTCTATTATATTATGGGGCTCTTTAATTTTCTTAAAGTCTCGCCTTCTTAAACGACACATTCCTGATGATAGTAAACTTATAGATAGATATTTTTTCAACAATGACAAATTCTGTCCTGTTATTTTGATAATACAAATTTAATTGTCTTTAGTAATAATTTCCTAAAGAAGTTACGATATAAGATAAACAAAAAAAATACCAAGTTAACGAAAAAGAGAAGTTTATTTATCGAAGACAGAAATTATCGATATAATTATGATTTAATCTACAGAGAATAAAATACACACACACAAATACATATGAGTAAAAATATACATGTAGATATTAAATTAGTAACAAGTAATTATTTAAGTTTCTTAAAGAATTAAATTATTATACATTAATTTATTAAGGAAGACTAGATATTATTATTTACTTAAGCAGCAGTTCAATACGGACAGTCCACGTTAGCGTTATAGCGTATGTCAATGTTGTTGCTGGAGCCATTTGGTCTCGGCTTTACAGTTATACGAGTACAGCGATGTCTAGTTTAGTGCTCGGATTTTTATGATAAAAATTTCCAGAAGATGATCATCTGTTACATTAAAATAGATTGTGCTCTTCCAAGTATTGTAATTGTAATTTCTACGCATCTGGAGACCCGGACCAATATTGGACTATTTTGAACTACAATTTTTTATAAAATGTCTACATTTCTATGATTCACAAAATTACACTATTACAACTAAGTATAATTTAAATAACTAAGTAACATTTGTAACACAAAAAAGATGTACCTAAGTATAAAATAAAAAACTTGCCATCTATAGAAATTACCTTTACAATATTAACTAAAGTACATTTTTCTATCATATAACAAAATGTATCTCCTAAATTGTTAATATAATATCGGAAAGGAAATAGATAAATGTAAATGTTGTATGTAATAAATGCAAAAGTTAAAATAAGAAAAACTATTGTAACAGTAACGTTTAGAATCAAAGTTAAAAGAGTAAATTTTACTGTACATTATTCATCAAAAATTCAAAAGGATACTTCTTCAAGGTAATTTGGCGCAGACCGTACGAGATGTGATCAGTTCCATTGATCCTTAATTAGTGAACAAATCTTTGAGTGTTAGCATGTTATATTATTTGTCCTTGCCGAAATAACAAAATCCCACTAATTTGGTCAGCCCCATGTTAGATACCATGGAACGGACCAAATTATGAGACACCCGGCACTTTTCAGTAAATAGTGATTAATAGGTATTTATAAAATTATTTTATTTTATTTATTGATTATCTCATTTCCTACTAATAATATATAATACAAAATCATTAAATTATTACTATATGTTTTAGTTTCTGGCCCATGACTGTACTTTTCACAAGGATTCATATGAATTATTCTCAAGAATACAAATAATTCCTGATAATGCTGATGTACTACGAGTATGCATAATATTTGTTTGAACTCACTTATCACAAAATGTTGCGAGGCTGATTAATGTTAACAATAAACATAGATTTCAGGTTGCCTTAAGAGGTTAACTGATAATTTATAAAATGATGAACCAAAAACCTAAATGTGCTTATTTTATGAATATTCATCTATATATATGTGAGTCATTCTTTTTCAACGAAAGACACCACATGCTTACCAAAATTGGTTTAGTCTAATAAATATTTATAGGTAGTAGATGGAACTGTCTTAAAGTTTACTTTCTGAATTCGAGTGGCCTTTTTATAGAAACATTATGGCTGATCAAATAAGGCTGCTAAAACTTCCATTTTTTTATACCTACTTCATTATAAAACCAGCGTGAGGAATTCGATTGAAGTTCTTAGCACCCATTATGAAAGAAAGTGGATGGCACCAATAATAAAAAAAAAATTGTCTCATAGTCAAATGCCTCATTTAATATTTGTATAATATTATATGATGCTATATGCACAGAAAATGTAACGGTGAAGGTTGGACCATTGGATATCAGGATCCAAGAGCAGGCTAACCTTCATAGAACCAAAAGGGGTAAATTAACAGCCTATCTCCCTCCCAACATGCGTCTCGAAACAGACACGAGCTTTAAAGAGTTCCGACACCCATCCCTGTCGGAAGCCATAGACTACGACCTTCTAGAAGACAGTAGCTTGGAGCTCCAAGACTCCCGCCACATTTCCGGCCCTCAAATCTACACGGACGGCAGCAAGACAGAAGGGAAAGTAGGAGCAGCCTTCACCTGGTGGGAGAAAGGAAAAGAGAAGAAATGTTCAGTCTTTAGTCTGCATCCCTCCTGTACGGTGTTTCAGTCTGAGCTGTACGCCCTATACAGGGCTACCCAAGAGATCAAAAACAACAATGATCCTCAAGCCACTGTATTGAGTGACTCAAGATCGTCACTCGATTTGTTAAGGAACCCTAAAACAACAAATCCCTTAGCAAGGGCGATACAGCAGAACATCAAGGACATTAGGACCCAAGGACGAGAGGTTAAACTGACATGGCTTCGAGCACACATAGGTACGGTTGGCAACGAAAGAGCTGATGAACTCGCCAAAAGCGCTACGCTAATTAACAGTAAATATGATTATGCTGAGATACCAGTAGCTTACGTTAAGAAGACTATCCGTGAAGAATCTGTACAAAAGTGGCAGGACAGATATAAAACATCCAGCACAGGAAAAATCACAAAGGAGTTCCTACCAGATGTCGCCACAGCTTTTCGTATTACAAGGAAAACCAAGTGGAATCCTATACACGTGCAAATCCTGACGGGCCACGGAGGCATAGCAAAATACCTACACTTATTTAAATTAAAAGACTCTCCGGGCTGTGAGTGTGACTCGTCCACCGAAGAGACAGTATGGCACATAATACTAGACTGTCCGCGTTTTTCGTCAGCTCGATCGGACCTGGAAAATCAACTCCACACCAAACTGGAGAAAATCGGCATAAAAACCCTCATGGCCGATGATCAAAGACGCCCAGTTCTCTTAGATTTTCTAGAAGAAATTTTCCTGGTGGCCATGAGAAGAAATGGCAGTAAAATCGCTTTAAGGAAAAGACCTCTGGAAAACAAGAGTCTTATCAAACTCACACAAAAAACACCTATCAAACTTACAGGGATACAAAAGTCGAACCTACAACGCTTTTTGGATAATGGACAACCTAGTACTCCAGGGCTTCGGACTAAACCAGTAGCTCTATACATGAACGACGACCAAGAAAAAATAGGTTTCAGTTTTTGCATCGTAGGACCAAAAAACTGGGTATACATCTCACCCGGACTAGCTGCCCTTACTAAAGGAAGTACCGATAGGGCAACAATGAAGAGGTCGATGTACGACAGCATGCCAATAGTCACATTGGGGGACTGGGATTGCCGAATAGTGCGGAGGAAGAACAAAACCATCGCACTGCTGGACGCTAATTACCCAGAGTCTCCTTACACAAATGCATGTAAGATGCTCGATCACCTGAGCACACTAGGAGCTGAAAATATTAACACTAGTCAAAAAACAATAAGCGTTGACGCTATGCGAGTTGGCTATGACAAAGGATCTGTAGCAAATCTCATAGGATCTATAAATGCTTCAAGGTACCACGACGTGGTTGTATATGAAGACCGCGGAGAAGACCTAACGTTCCTTAAAATAAGAAAAACACCAAATAGGACTACGACCCCCGAAAACACCTGGGGCGAACCAAGCAACCAGATCCTACAAAGCAGCGCCGCACGCCTTCAAGAGAAAATTGCCATCGAAATTCAATCCAACAAAATAACACAGGACAAATCAAAAACTAAGAAAGGATTTAATAAGATGATTACAATGCTTAAACCGAAGCAAAAATATCATAAAAAGAACAGAACTAGAGCCGACATGGGACAAACAAGTGCACCCGATTTACCATCTGCCAGTGGTGCCAACGAACATATGCGAAACGCGTTTCTTGAGTACACAGCATCTATAAGGGAAACAATCAAAACTAACCTTGCGATCTGTGAAAAGATCAGGCGGACCTTCGAACTTGAAAACGAAGGTCTTCTTAAAGTATTACTCAAGGAAGAAAAAGCCGCCATTTTCAACAACACTACATCTGAATATGTACGGGGTAAAACACCTAAAATTCCCCACATGGCGGCTTACAGCGTTAAAAATGGATTCGTTAAAATAGCTGAAACCCCCAAAGGAGTAACTGGACCGCCCAAGTATTTAACACCCGCTGAAGACTCAATACTTGTAGTAGCCCGCTGCACAGAGGTCTGGCTGGAAGATAACATCCTCCAAATGGCTACAGCCGTAGAGGATTCAGCAAGACCCTGGGAAGACTGGGAAGCACCAATTTTCCACTGGGTCAACGGCGTTCCTGGATGTGGAAAATCGACTTGGGTAGTAAACAACTTCGTATTTGAAAGTGACTTGATAGCAACAACGACGACTGAGGCAGCATTAGAGCTCAGGAACAAACTCGCCCTCAGTTGTCCAAAGGACGGGAAGACCAAAGTCCGAACGATCGCTTCAATATTAATAAATGGCGTCAAAGAAAAGCCTGAACGACTTATCGTTGACGAGGCCTTGATGAACCATTTCGGAGCGATCGTTATGGCGGCCCGACTAACAGAGGCCAAAGCAGTCACACTAATCGGAGACACAAACCAGATTCCTTATATAGACCGGCTAAATCTGTTCCATATGAAATATAATAGCCCATACCTCGTGACGTCTATCAGTCAAGAGCTCTTAAGAACCTACCGATGTCCCCTGGACGTAAGCTATGCTCTAAACGAGGTATACAACGGCATATACTCAGCCCATTCATTGACTCGCTCTCTGAGAACAGTCAGGTTTACGGGTGCTACCATCGAAGCTGACTTTCCTAATACCCTGTACCTGGTCCACACACAGACTGAAAAAGCGGACCTTACAAACCTAGGGTACGGAAAAGGGGAAAACTCGCGCATCCTCACTATCAATGAAGCTCAGGGATTAACATACGAGTCGGTAATAATCATCCAAACGAAATCCAAACCAAAATCGTACCTGACAAGTGTCCCACACGCAGTGGTGGCTTTATCTAGGCACACAAGAAGTTCTACGTACTACACGGATATCGACGAAGACGCCATTGTGAGATTCATTAGGCGGGCCGGCGATACCTCCGATAGAACTCTTGTAGAGTACAACCTCAAGATGGCAATTTCTCACCGTGACTCCGACGCTATGAAAAAGCTAGTGAACTTAATAACCTAGCTTACTACTACTACTATTTACTTTATTTATTATCATTATCAATTTCTAAAATAGCTTTGGAAAACTTGTGTACAATTTCCTGCGAAGTTACCATCGCAATTAAATTCGTAATAAAATTAGTTTAAGTATATGTTCTAAAATATAGACAATATTTAAAGAAACCGAATTTCATAATTGTATTTTCGCTTACAGAGCGATATAGTTTAATAAATATTATGAAGATAAACACTTTATAGCATATTATTCATTTATTTATAAAGATTATTTTATAAACGATGCTGTAGTAACAACAGGATTAGTATTTCCTTTAGAGTAGCAGAATCTGAATATTTCACAATAACATTCTTTGCACATCATAAATCTTCATACGTGATAATCAAGATTTAACGCTACAGATTGAGTATTGTAACGACGTAGATGCAATAGTGTTGTTTCAAGGTTTATTGCGGTGATAAAGAAGTCCTTGTAGTCCTTGGCAGTGGACTGAATAACAATCAAAGCAGAATTATAATTTGGTTAAGAATTTCTACAGAAACCTAATAGATGTCACATTAGTGCCGATAAAGAAGAATATTAATAAAATTCTTAATTCAGGACGGTATTCTAGATGTTACAGGTTGAAGTCCTGCCCATGATGAATATTTTCTTGTATAGTATTCGAATGTTTAAATTAGCTTAATATGGCTAAGATAGACAAATTTATTACTTTTTTCTTTAGTTAATTTTAGTAACGCTAATAATCCTACTATGTGTTATAGTGTACAGGCAGAGAGATTACGTCGCTAGCAACAACTGGCGAGCTGTTTCCAGCAAATTATACATAACATCGAAATCCTGTACATCGCTTCCTCCTCGTAGAGCCTAGAATCATATTATAAAATGTAAAATTTCTCAAGGGTGTGAGCATTCCGAGAGTTTAAAGTTAATAAAGTTCTCTCATCGCTCAGATGCATAAGTTAACTTATCATATCAATTTATTATGCATTAAAGCATCGTTCTAATTATTCAATTTATTACAAACTTTAAAATATAAGTATTAAATTATAAACTAACTATTTAATTATAAACTAATATACATTATTTTATAGAAGCGACTATCTAAAAGTACTTATATTTTCATATGACTACAATTGTAAAGGATCAGACGTGTGACATAAAAAGTTAAAATGATCGTTATGGTTTTTCTAAAGAGTAGAGAGACGAAGCTTCTTAGCATTCCATGGATTCACCGTGCGGGTGGCGGGCCCATGGCGTTGTAAGAAGAGGAGCGCAAACAATGCTTGGGACTTGCGACCCAGGTGTAGGTTTAAGGGGCTTCTTTACTATGCGTATACACGCTCACCTTCACTGTTCAAGCTCCTCTCCCTACCTAACCAAATATCGTAAGAACCTACTAAAGCCGCCTTTGAAATACTTTCCAGAAATGAACTGAAGATCGTTCTAGAAAGGCCGAGATCCTTAAATAAATTATAGAGAGATTTTACTGTTATACATCTCGCTCCTACTTTTACAGCGTACAAATTAACTATAAATTTATTCCTGATCAGTTCGTTACATAGTTCGTAATACTTGTTAAGCTTAAATGTATGATCTTTGGGTATGTATGTTTCCCAGGGTACAGTAAGCTCCACAAGTATAACGCGCCCTAGTTGTTTTGAGTACTGGGATAAGTCCGGCCTAGATGACGAAACACAAACATCCCCGGGGATTTTGTATTGCCTTTCATACGAGTCCATATTTTTGTCTTTATCTGCGCTCTTGCTACAGAAAGACTAACCACTTCTCGTATGATTTCTAATACTTTATCATAGCGACGCGAGTATTTACCTCTATTTAAAAGTACCCTACTCCCTACTAGCAAGTGTTTCGCGGTTTCAACTGCCTCCCCACAGTTATTACAAGAATTTTCGGTGGCTTAGCCCCATCTTATTAAGTTACTTTGATCTGGGAGAGTCATTTGAAATGTATTAAGATAAAATTTTAATAATGCTGGGGACCAATCATGAAGCAGGGTGCGCTATCGCAAAAGCTAGTGGAATACAAAAATCTCCTACGGTCACCCATTCATTTTGCAATTCTAGGCTCATAGCGTGCAACCGGTAATTATCGTTTTTATCTTGCCGAATAAAAGATTTTGTTATTTCTAAATCTTGTTGTTTCCTACTTGATGCCCTGCTTTATTTGTTTGAGCACCTATCATAAATTGTTTATAGAATTGAAGTCGTGACCCTAGCTTTGCGGCAATTTTATCTTTTGGGAGAGACGTTATAGTATCATCATTCGATTTTGAGATGATATGTCTTTTGGTCACTCTTAGGTGTTTATAGAGTTCCGATGGCTTCTTTATTTTTAACCCAAAATTGTGTCGGTCTCTAAATAAAGCAGAAGAGTCCGCTGGATGCGCTAACCCGGAGCCACGACTTCAATGTCTTTGTGACGCTTGCATCTAACTTCAACAAAAGGGTCTTATTGATATCGTAAACAAGGAAAGGCCAATTTAGACGTGATGTTAAATAATTATCGTATATCCAAGCCTTTTTGATGTTGCCTATTGGTTGATTGTCTACCATTTTTAGATCATTCAAAAAGCTATCGACTATTGTATTTAAAGATGGAGTGCGCCCTTGGTAATCGATTTTTTTACCTAAGAATTTGAACGGAGCTGCATCGGTAATCGTAGTAACGCACTTACCGCCTATTATAAGACCCGGATCGTAAGAGGTATATCTGGTGTTCTGCCTACCCAGACATAGACTGTAGCATTTATTTGGGTTTGTCCTCAATCGGTCCATCCAAGCATTGAAATCCTACACAACATTTAAAAGTAGCTGACATTGTTTTGGATTACGTGTCAGTATCGCGAGATCGTCTGCAAATGCTAGTATGAATTCCGTGTATTTATTGTTAAACTTAAACCGATAACCCCATTTCTTTTCGTTTTTAATTAAGTTATCTATTAAATGCAATTTCAAAATGTATGTAAAAGCAAGTAATAATTAGTAATAATTTTATATTATATTTTGTATCATTTCGGTGAGCTTCTGAGTAATTGATAATGGATATACGAGTCCTAAACACAATGTGTTGTTTCAGGTTAAATTGCAATTATATTATTAATGACCCGTTAACAACCTCCACAGATTGTCAGAAACATAAAAAGTTAACTTTTTTACATAAAACGTCAAAAGTATTTACCACATTCCCTGACCAAATACTTAGTCATATCAGCATTCGGTAATGCGGTATGCGTCCACAACTCCGGCACCAGTATATTATGTATTCTATAAAATTTGTGGTCATAAAATAGTGACGTTATTGATCTCATACAGAAGTATTTTTTGACAATTTACACAAATAAATATTGATTTAATAAATATTGATTGAAATATTATTTTATTGTGAATGTAAATATATATGATACACTTTTGTATCTTCATTAAAATAACAGTTTTTTTTAATGAAGAGAATGAATTAATGTAACATTAATGAAACTTAATTAATGAACCAGCTCTGAGACATGTAAGTGAAATACAGCCATCTAACTAATCAAACTATGTATCAACTAATAACATATTTTGTTTTAGAGATTACATTTACACAGATATAAGTAGTAGTACCGTCTTTATAATCCCAAATGATAAAACATTTATTTATATAAACCGATATCTTTAATTATTGGTACAAAATTTTTTAACTTTGATTAGAAGGATAAAATCAAAGGAAACATTCGAATTTCTTGCAATTGTTTAAGTTTATTTTAGAAACTGCGTCCTCTCGCAGCCTTTTTTTGAATTGAAGTAAACTTGTCCATGCTGGCCCCATTAAACATTTAATAATTTCAAGTTTATATTTTAGATGAAATTACGTTTAAAAATCAGTCGGAGAAAAACTTTCTTGTGTTTTTATACAGAAATTCAAGGTAAGATATTACATAATTTATTTACATTTAATTATAATACATGTAAATGTACCAATTTGTTTGAGGACTTGCTGTTGTTGGATCTCGTAGGTATTGACATCATTCTGTTGTTATAGTAATGTTGAAAAAACACCGAAAAGTAATTTTGACAGTCCCCTCCTAATATTAACCTTCGACTACTAAAGAATTCTGAATAGTTATAAAGTGAATGCATTAAGATTATACAGACAAACTCTTTCAATTTTTGTTTAATTAGCTGTGAAACACATATTTGGTCGGGTCGTCTTGGTGATACACCACATACTTTCTGTTGATCACTTCTAGCCGCAATTCTATTAAAAACTATTTAATTTTCAATAAACTCACTTGAATGTCAATAACAATATTAAAGAAATATTTGAACAATTTGTCAATTCCATTGAAATGTTAGTATCGATTTATAGTTAGTGTAGTTTGAAAGATCCGAAACAATGAACAAACAAAGCAAACAGTGCTCTATAATGATCAATAAATTGAGGCATTTTAAGTTTTTTGTTCCATTCATACCTCATCACGCTGTCAAATTTTACATCTTAAATTATTGAGAAAACTTCTAATAATGCAAGATAATCACCTTAGTCCTGTGCATAATATTAAAAGTTAAGGTCACTTCTTCAAATTATGAATGTAATAAAAGGTTGCAACAAGTTTTCAGAAACTACGATATTTAATAACAATATGTAAATTAAATATTTCATGAAAATCATACTGATTATAATATTACAATTGATTTTGAATAATATTATAATCAGGGTTAGATGGCGATTACTAAGTCACAAATCACAACCAATATATTTGATAACTAATATGTTGTCTAACGCAAACATTTTACGTCACTTACCTTGTCAATTTAACACTAAACCTACCAAGTACCAGTCAAATTGACCTTTTAGATTAAACTTTTGTAAAACTTAAACATTCTTAAACGTTATCAAACTGCATGACAATTCTTAGAATATGCGTATAATATTTTCTTCACTCTTTACTTTTAGTTATTTCCATTATTACCTGCGTTATATAATAAAATAACTTTTAATTACCGGTCAATTTGACCACGTGCGGTAGGAACAGGTATACAAGAATTGTCGGTAGGTTTAGTGTTAATATTAAAATTAGTTTTGTGGAAGCAATACATTGGCATTTATCTCTTAAAGCATCACGATGCTATATATTTTTATTTTCATTTTAGTTTTCACAAAACTTTAAGTTTTAATAATATTTCACTTATTTATTCAAACGAAGAATAAATTTTTTAAGTATTATTCATCATTTTAATACGTACTGTATGTATGTACGTGTGACTTCTACTTTTATCGATCTGAGAAATCTTTAATACTGTAGATCTTAAATTCCTAAATTATTATTAATTAGAAAATTATTATTAATTAGAAAATTTTGTAATAATAGTACATATTTATAATAATTGCAAGATAGTTACGAGTTTAAATTATTTGACAACAATGTATGGACAAAGTATATAAATATTAAAATATCAACACATATGACATCAATATAAAATATATATTGGATACGATAATACACTTATAAAATTATCACATAGAAATGATAAAAGTATCAGTTTATTCTTTAATATAAAGACTTAATAATGAGACGGTTATAAAGAAGATACAGGAGGAAGTTGATTGAAAAAGAGTGCTAATCTGATCTGATGTACTCGTAAATTCGAACCTATAAAATTTGTTCAAATATATTCGTATCTTATGATTTCAATCAGTCAATTCCGGACATATGTTAAGAAAGCGTTGGACGGTAAGTGACAGGGTGCGATTAATAGAGTTAATCGGGACAAGGTTCTTTCTAAAAAATCCTCTAATTGGGTTATGCAAGTAAAAAATAGTTATAGTTGATACATGTTATAATTAATTTTTTATTAATTAATTATAACATGTATCAACAAAAGCACCATCTAATAAATTCTAAACTACAAGAGCTGCGAGTTTGATATTTGTTATGGAGGTTTCTTTACTGTTATCGCCAGTACTTTCGGAGGGTATTTTTAACATTCTCAATACTTGGTGCGTGAAGTTTGCCATGATTAATTCTTAAAGAGGGTAGCACCGCTATTACGAAACTTGCCTCAAGACGGTATATAAGTCACTCGCCGGTCAGTAAGGCTCATTCGTATCGTGGAACTGCTAGCATCAAGAAGTGAAATCGCTAGTGGTTAGTGAATAGCGACTATAGTGGTTAATAAATTATACCGCGGGAAGTAGTCTTCTAATATCAGAAGTGGGATGTGAAACAGCGCCTATCGCGATGCCTCAGATAAAAAGGAAAACCCATAGACAATCTCGAAGAGCATCAACATGAAGTTTAAGTACCGATTCAGTATCCTGGACCAGTAGCAGCTCTGATGAGTATCACAAACGAAATAAAGACGTCGTCATAAATCACCTCACAGGCTGATTGGTTACTTTCCGTACAACTACAAGATCCAAGCATTTGTAGTATTCGAGATATCTTACAATCAGGAGAGGCCGAGGCAAACTTTTGGGGAATAAAATTTACAGACGAACAGAATATGGTAGACGTTGGCACGTGTCTAGACAATGTATATGATATGCAAGGAGCAGAACAAAGTACCAGGCCATATAATAGCACAACATTTATTGAAAACATGAAACCATGGATACAACTAGGAAATAATGATTTGTAATCCGGATGTTATCGAAGGTTGATTAAAGATTGTCAATATGGTTCTGCAGTAGATATCCGTTGTGAACACTACTATATTGGTAATGTGGTGAATGACTAATGTATTTGCTTCGAACATAGGATGTCAATATGGTGCTGCAGTAGATATCCGTTGTGAACACTACTCTATCGGTAATATGGTGATAAACGTTTAGGGTGGCCTCAGGCATCTCTATTCTAAACCATGATTTACAAGTGACTTAAGACCTTCCAAGGTTTAATGATCTTAATTACCGCACAGACATATAGAGACATCTTATGACACATATTATTTTTATACATTCTCTCTGAACCCAACGTATACATTCGGAAAAGAATAATTGTCATATAATCGTAAATTATCTACTAAGTGTTATTATTAATTATTACAGTTCTCAGCAATAACATCAGACTAAGACGTAATTCGAGGGCGAATACGTTGCAAGAAGGCCGGATGTTATCGCCAGTACTTTCGGAGGGTATTTTTAACATTCTCAATACTTGGTGCGTGAAGTTTGCCATGATTAATTGTTAAAGAGGGTAGCACCGCTATTACGAAACTTGCCTCAAGACGGTATATAAGTCACTCGCCGGTCAGTAAGGCTCATTCGTATCGTGGAACTGCTAGCATCAAGAAGTGAAGTCGCTAGTGGTTAGTGAATAGCGACTATAGTGGTTAATAAATTTTACCGCGGGAAGTAGTCTTCTAATATTACGAAGAAGTTTCTAGCCAACATTTTTTTACTGTAAAATTTGCAGAAATAGGAAGTAATGTTCCGTTATTTAAAAAAAAGATACATTAAGGAACTAATTTTAGGTTTTACGGTGGTAAATTTATTTATCACTTTCAAATATCTATGAATTAAAAATAAGTCAGGCTTATTATGTACAGTTTATATCGAAGATAAGCCCATGTTTGGTAATAATATAGGCCTACAAGTAAGTTTCCGCCGTTTGATAAAATAGAGTCAATAAAATAGTGCCAATAGTTAATTGTGGTCGAAATTGATTAAGTATTAGGCGTTAAAGTTAGGCAGAATATCTATGAATAATATAATATCAAAATATAAGGGATTCTTTATAACTGTAATATATTCCTTTGTATGCGAAAATGTCGACTTTTGAGCCTAATAAGCATCATTTGCGGAAACTTTTGATTTATTTCTTTCTTTTGAAGAAATCTTCAGCTGAGGCCCATCGATTGCTTGTAGAAGCATATAGTGAGGCTGCCTTAAATGAAAGAAATTGTAATGGTATCAGAAGTTTAAAAATTATGAATTTGACATCGAAGACAAACAAAGTAGCGGAAAGCCAAAAGTGTGTGAAGACGCGAAATTTGATTCAACAAGAAATTTCCCATCGGTTAAAATCGTTGGGGATAATACAAAAACTAAGAAATTGGGTTCCATATGAACTGATCCCGAGAAACATTGTACGCCGATTTTCCACATGTGAAATGCTGCTTGCCAGGGATAAAAAAAGGGTTTTCTTCACCGTATAGTAACTAGTGATGAAAAATGAATTCATTACGATAATCCAAAAAGAAGAAAATCATGGGGACCACCTGGCCATGCTTCAACTTCTAAAGCTAGGCAAAATATTCATGAGAAAAAACTCTTATTGGGTATTTGGTGGGATCAGCTCGGTATCGTGTAATATGAGTTGCTTAAACAGAACGAAACCATTTCTGGGGCTATCTATCAAACTCAATTGATGAGATTGAGTCGAGCACTCAAGTAAAAGCGCCCCGACTACCACCCCAGACACGACAAAGTTGTCCTATTGCATGATAATGCTCTACCACATCTTGTGGCACCGGTAAAAACTTATTTGGAAACATTTAATTGGAAAGTTCTACACCACCCGCCCTATTTACCGGACGTTGCTCTAACTGATTATCATCTATTTCGTTTGATGGCACATGATCTTACTGAGCAACACTTCACATCGAATGATGAGACCAAAAACTGGGTCGATTCATGGATAGTCTCAAAAGATAAAGAATTCTTCCGACGAGGCATCCGTATGCTACCAGAAACAGGTGGTGGAAAAAGGTGGTGGAAAGCGATGGATAATACTTTGAATGAAACATCAGGTATGCTTTTTTGACCATAAATGTCCTATTTTCAATATATAACGACGGAAACTTATTTGTAGGCCATAAAATAAATTGTTGATTGTATTATGTCTAATAAATAAACTAAGACCTTCCTAAAAAGCACGAGGACGCCCCGGAGGGCAGGTATGAAGAGGTTGATGTCTGTGGCCGAGGCGAAAAAGGTATACAGGGACCGTAGCGTTTGACGCTCCGTAGTCTCTGGCTACCCCGCAAGGGATATGGCGTGAAGATAATTAAATAAATAAATAAGACCTTCCTTAAACATTGAATATGCTATATGAATATATCTGTCAACGATCTTACTGTTAAGGTAAATTATTTTCCAATTTTATTATTCAGCAAGCGTCCAAACTGTCAGCAAAATTATTTAACGAACATTTTTAGGACTAAGAAATTTCTCGTAAATTATAAATGGAGTAGATACTGTATTGATGGGGTTCACGGTTGTACGACTACATACCTTATTTCAAACTATTACTTTTTATAATTAAAAATACCTAGTTGTTATACTAATAAAATACCATATAAATCTTATTGCGATGCAATACTTTTCTCCTAAAAAGAACTCAAATAGTTTTTCTTTGTTCCTCACGACAACTTAAGATACTTTCCTTATGGTCTTAGATTGTTTTCTGTTATGTAGCAGCAGTTAAGTTAAAGCTTTTATAAACATTGTTATGCAATAATTGTTGATTCTATTTAACAGTTTCTTTACAGTTATATAAAAAGTTTATCACCGTCGTATCATTTTAAAATTGCATTTAATAGTATATGTCGGTGGGTAGCCGTACTTTAAATATCAACATCACGATATTTGATTTAGATTATTGTTATGATTGTTTATTTTGTCAAAAAATAACTTCATTTTTAAAATGAAAACACGTGTTCAGAATTAAAATTTATTTACACTCACTAGTTACTTTGTAATTAATTAAAATGTTTGATTTTTAGATTAAGAACATTTTTTTGATGTAAAGAATAGTTTTAGCTGAAAGAATGGGTACTGTTTTCAAACGAATGACACACCCAGTCTTTCTATAAAAGGCCGAGCGCGCGCCGGCTCGAGCCTTTCTATCCCGGACCGACGTAGCGAGGGAGCTTCTATTTACGTTATGAAATATAAAAATATTTTCTGCAAACATCAAAAACAGCACTATCAAAGTAGATTCAAAAAATAGAAATAAAAATGAGAGTGTTAGCCCAACAACCAGCAATACTAAAACTGAACACATGTATGATAACTTCGGCAGTCTTCTCAATTTTTTAATCAATGCGACAGTATTATCCTTTTCGGTATATTTTTTATGCAGTCCTTTCAATAATATGGTCAAATGGAATAAATACTATTTTTGTTTTATTTTTCTATTTGAATACGTAGGCATAAAATAATAAAATTTTCGAATGAACGTAAAATACTATACCATGAATGCCAGATAGGTTCGATAAGAGTTTGGGTAGATGATACTCGACCCCTTATCCCTTCATAATTTATTGAATCGGTTGAAACGGAATGGATATTCAGAGAATGGTAACACTTAATATATCCACAGGGTTTTGGTATTTCATTATATTTTTAATAGCTTATATAATTATCATATTTTAGATTTTACAAAAACCTTATAAAATTTTCTTATATTAAATACCATGAGTATCTAATACTAACCTCAACTAGGAATATCCAAAAAAATACACTCCGAATAAACCAGAAAAGACACAACTAATACTTTTAAGGTAACAAGGTTCTATATATTTCGTTCATATTTTGGTTTATTTTTTAATATTAATGTTTAAGTAACAAATTTTACAGAACACACAGGTTTGATATATCCAAAAAAAAATTCTAATTTCTTACTATACGTCCAACTAATGATTTTTAAACAGATCGGGAAACTACGGAAATTCGAATTATGGTAAATCAATAATATTTAATGAAGCCTGCAAAAATACACCTGTATAATTAAAAGAATCAACGCCTTATAAGTGTTATTATTAAGGACATTAATCACAACCGCACTCACCGCGGACTAATTAAAACTTAAATAATTAAGCATTAATTATTGACAACATTTTAATATAATCTCAATAGATAAATAAGACAACGTAGGCAGCATCTAAGCATCTGAATCGAAAGTCAGCTAATTTTAAATAATGTTAACATTAAGAGTTTATTATTATATTCCTTATTAGAAAAAGAAATATAATTTAGATTTATTAATTACATTTTCCGTTTAAAGTATCGTTAGTTTTAATTTATATCACTTTTTGGTAAAAAAATATTATCATAAATTTTTATTCATCATTCACATTGTACTACAACAGATTAATTCCAGTATAAGCCAAGTATCTAAACATAAGCCATGTCTTGCGCCATACTAATTGTGTTTTTCAGACAGTTCTCTTAACAACATTCAATAACTTTTCTAGCTTAAGCCTTATAAGCCTTATTATTCTATAACTTATAGAATAATAATAATAGCACAAACTAAAAGCAAAAATAATATTAAATCAATCAGGTAAAACTAAATATATAAAATTATTTTGTACGAATTTTCATGTGATAGTAAAGTAAGCACTATTTATGTTTATAGTGTTATATGTCATTAAGTACATGACAAGGCCCAGAAGAAAAATAATTTAATAATAAAGTAGACTTGTTTATGTCTCAAATGAATTCATGAAAGTTTAAATGCTAGAGGGAGATTTTTTTATTTTTTTTATTTAAAACTACATTAAAAACCTCCATCTAAGTCTTTAAAATTTAAATCAATTTAAAAGAGCTCACATATGACGGGGCAGCAACTGTAAAAATGTTTTGTATTTTATCAAAAACATCGATTATATCTTGAATAATTTAACGAATGTGTATGAATTTTATGTTATAAAGTGTTCAAGTTATAAATGTGTTAAAAAATCTAAAAGTAATCATGCAAACTAACATATGTTATAATGTTGTTACTGAAATTATAATTTCAGTAATGAAATGCTTGTTGTAAAGTTATGATTTGTTGTTTATGAGTACCCTATTTAAGGATAACAAAAAAAGAATAATTCTAAAATAACATTTTCTTATAAGGTTTATTAAATAATCACTTCTTTATGCATATTGTTTTACTTCCGTGTAAAAATATATTTCAGTATTTTGTAGCATATTATTATTTTTGTAGCGAACATTAAATACATTTATTATCCATTCTGGGAATTCAAAACTTTAAACTCAAATGCACTTCCAGCGTTAAAAGATATTTTAGATATAATAATTTATTAATTAAAATAATATAAATAATAGAATAATACAGTGTATAATGTAATGTGTATGTATGACTGTGTCTGTGACAGAGTTTATTATTTCTTTCGGAAATTTATGAAAACGGTCTCAACCGTCATAATTATATCATAACACAAGTGAAATTATAACCCTCTTCAAGCAAAATAAGGAAATGCTTTATTTGTTACACTGAGTTAGATTTCGTTTTTGAAGTGACATTTTGGACGACAACTTAAACTGCGGGTTTTAGTAAAACAAAAACCTTACATCCTGCATAGGCTCATCGGTTTTGTGCTGAATTTCCAGAGCATGATAGACCCTCTCGAAAAACTACGTTTAAATCTAAGATTCCTAAAAGTGACATAGGCAATGATCCATACGCTTCTTAAGAACAATTATTTAGATTACAGAAGTAACAATAGACAGTGCCTCGATAGTCTGCTAAATACCACGATGAAGTATACTAAGACCGGAAAAGTAGAATTTCGGGTTTTCTGACGCAACTAAACGTTATTCTTTTAAAGAGTATTGTTAGCTTTCAAATATAATATGTTTGAAGGAAGTAATATATATTATCACTTAAAATAGTTAGTTTAAATTAAAATAGTTTAAATTTGTTTAGATATTCCATTTATATCAAGCTGCTATTTTCTATATTTAGGTAAGTAAAAAAAATAATTTCTTCTGTGAAATAATGAAGGTTTGAATGAAGAATACAATTCTCATCCATAAATTTATAATACCATCCCAAATTTCTGATGTACCACAATTTGAAATTGAGTTCATAATTGGTAACCACGGATTGTATATCGATCGATACGAACACGTACGAGTTAATTTATTCTGCTAACAAACATTTGTTTTATTCTTCTGACAAATTTACAAATCAAACAATAGGTCAATTCATTTTTATGATATATATTTTTAATATTTATAGATAATCTTGCAGAACACAAAGTATCAGTAATAATAATTAACAAAAATTACAATAATAATTTCATTTTGCAATAAAAAAAGTAATAGAAACAAAGTTAGATTTTACTAACAATATGTACCATAATAGTTAACTCAACTGCTTCTGATTGTATTGTGATGTAAGAACGTTTTAATGATTTAATGTTTATCAAATCGAAATTGCAGTCCAGAAGTACATAAGTCTTCAAAACTTCGCTTCGAAAAATACTATTTATTTAGTTTATAACGGAACTACATTCCTTGCATTGGGCCCACGATACTGGTCGATTTAAAGTTATGAAGATTGCACTTCAATTATTTACCCTAATCGGTTCTGATCTTAAAAATAATTATTGTGATATTTATCTATTTCTGTAATTCAAATGCAGTTCTGGTTTATATTACACTAACATTGATAAATTAAAATGTATTTCTTTATTTTCGTTCGTTCTTTGCGTAACATAATATATAAAAAAACTAAGAATAAATCTTCATATAAAAAAAAATACGAGCATAGAACTGTCCAAGAAAGCACACTGAAGAAGAAAACAAATAATTGATAATAAACTGCAAAACCTTTAATCAATATTTGAAGTTATTTTTATTTTTGGAACACCAAAATGTATTAAGCTCTAGTTTAAATTTTCCTTAATAATCAGTTAAGATTAGATATTTATCAAGTAATATTATGTTTTAATATGTAATATTAATATTATATACTGCTAATAGGAGGTTATATAATCTACAGACCCGTCAAAAGACACGCTATGAATTTTTCTGGCATAGATTTATAGCGGTTAATCTCGAGGTTAGCGACAATTTTGGAGACAAACTTCACGATACTTTCCTAACTTTTCACCCTCTTCGCCCTGATGCAATTGCAGCTCAGTGCCGCTACCGCTGATTACATAAATTTTTGTCTATTGGACTCATCGCGTGTCTACTCAGGTTTTTTTTATTATTTTATTGATAACTTACAAATCATTTAATCCAAATAAATTTAAAAAATATATAAATTAATTATTGAATAAAAACAAATATTGTACTACTTATTTAGATTTTTGTGTATAAACACCATACCATACTGACAAGTACTTCGCTCTCGAAGTACAACAACACCTCATACATTATTATTACAGAAACATATATATTTATTCTCTTATATATATATACCGTTCAACTTATTTGTCAACGGCAATAAAAACAGTCATTTTATAAGCAAGCTTTTCCTCCCATTATTTCAGGCGAGTGTTCACTTGCATCCGCAGCGACCAATCTCCTACTTAGCCTGTCGCTAGGGTAACACACTTTGTGGCCAACACATTCAATAATAAGAAGAGCACAGCCGCAACCTTTTTAGACGTCGCCTTTGATCGGGTCTGGCACCCTGGACTACTACATAAGGCTCTTTGCGTAGGGGAGACCCTTTGCCCTTTGGGAGGAGCCCACCATATCCTACTTGTCTTGGCCGCCTTTTTCCGTAGCAGACAAATAAAAGTAGAGACACCTCGCGACACGCGCGGAGGTGGGAAAGCTGCCCACCTCCGCCGTCAAGAAAGGTTCCTATCGTCCATCGTTTACTACTATTACACAGACTATATCCCAACCCAGAAGGATACGACGTAGACCCTTTAAGTCGAAATTCTTCAAACCATACCGCACTTAAACTATAAAGAATCTTTGCCCAGCTGGCAAAGTGGGTAGCGGAAAATCCAGGTCATTTCATTTGAGTGACACTAGAAACTGCCGCCCCCCCCCACCCCTCATTACAGAAAGTAAAGTGGCAAAGTATTATGACTTACCTATAAGTCGTAATTAACGGGCGACTGACAATGACAGTGCATGTCAGTAAAGCCGCCAAACCACTAAAGTGGTATTGTATCTGATGCGTCCCATCCTCCACTCTCGGCTTTGCTTGCGTATGAAACTGTTTCTGTTTAATAAGTACGTCAGACCGCACCTTGCTGACGCCGCTGCAGCATGGAAGGCCCTCACAAAAATTTATAATAACAAAAATGTAGAGAATAATTTAAAAAGTAGCGATTTAAGTATTGGTAAAAGATTTTGTTTTTGTAACTTAAAAAATATATATATAAAAAATATATTAATAATGACAAGATATTGTATTAGTTTATTATTTTAACTAATACAATATCTGTAGCTGTAATGATATAGATTACAACAACATTTTTTTTAGAAAATCAAGAAAGAACCGTAATGGGGACACTGGCAGGTTTAAACAATTTTGTCGATATAAATAAAATATATCTTTATATTAAAATAATGTAATTGATAAACAACGCAATTATGTGAGGAACTGTGGAACTGAACTGTGAGGAAGATGTATGTCTTTTTATTTCTAACTTCTGAGATGTATTATACCATATTTATTATTTTATTATTTTAATAAACCTGATAAGCAGACGGCTACTATCGTAACAACCTCAATTAAAATAAAACACAATTTGATTGGAAAGTAATTAAAAGTAAGTTTATAAGATGTTAATCATTTTATTTGTTTATATTGTTTATTTAAATTAGGTAATAAATTGTTGAACTTCACTAACTATTAATATGTATCACATATCTAGGATTTATTTCAACAAAATATGCAACTAGATCAAACAACGTAAACGTTTTTATTAGGCTTCTCTTTCTCTCCTTAGATTAAAACAAATTGTTTGTAATATTGGTTTAATAATGTTATATTCAACTGAATATAATATTATTCAGCAGAAAATTTTATTTGCGTGAATACTTTTTTATAGGCTTCACATTAATTTTATAAATATTATGTATATCTAGGTGAATAGAAGTATAAGGGTATCTTATAATTTGTTTGTTATCATATTTTAGACTTTTAATTTATTTGAGATTTGGCACATTTTTATTACTTATTCATAATTTAATAATGATTCAGAAGTAACAGGAAGTGCTATTAAATCGTTCATTTTTAGCTTTCAATTTGTGTTAAAAACTGTATTGCCATGCAGTGTGAGTACTCTATGAAATTAAAAAAAAAAATCTCATGACATTGACTTAACTTATGCTGCTCGACAATCACAATTAATTATCTAAGAAATTCGAAAGGTCTTTTACAAATGAACATGCATTACAAACGTTTTAAGGTAATTCGTACCTTGTCCTATGATGGAAAATAATATATCAGTTACAGATTCAGCCTGATTATTATTTAATTATATTTACAGATAATCATTTTTCGGTACTTTCGACATTTATTGGGTTTCCTTTGATACTCTCCAGGATTATCACTTTATATTCAGTATCAAATAACATTGCAAAGATGCCTCGATCGAGCGTATATTGGTATAGTGTTGTGTATGATCAGGTTTTCCGAAGCGATTATATCAAACATTAGATAAAAAAGCTGGAATAAAGTAACTCAAAATATAAAAACCACTTTAGATTGTAAAAAATAATCCATTTCTTATTTAACTGGTCTATGTCTGGTTTTAAGATATAACAACGTTTTAAGATTGAACGTAAATAAAAACATGAACTATTTTAAATTGTTTATTAAAAAATATTTTTATAAAAATTAACGTAGCTATTTTTATCATGCAAAAAAAAGTATATAAATTTGTTCGAATTAATAAAAATCGGTTTAATATCATAACTCATGTAGATTGTAAGTTGTATTCTTTTCTTGACTACCAAATTTGCAAAACTGTAGGAACAAGTCACAGATCTAAATTAGTCAGAAAAAGTGTTCTATAATCCAATCTGTTATTAATACCGATGTTTTATTATTAACTTCATTACATTGGTTATTTCCCAATTTTATGGAATAAAACATAATTTGAATAAGATTTTTATTCATGTTTATTAACTTTAAATTTCTAGATCTTTTCGTGTTATTTATACAGTGATAAAAAAATATAGTTTTAACTTTGTTAAATTTTATTTTCCATTGAGACCCACCCGCTGTATACAGCAATAACAATTAATATTAATGTATTTCATTTCTGGTTCTTCACTTTCAAAAAAGAAAAACGACAAAAAACAAAAAACAAAAGAAGACTAAAATTTTATTCCAATAATATATTATATTACAGGACAATTGAATGTATTAAACAGTTTTTTGTTGGTTTAATATTCATTTATTTATTTACCTCTTATTTATAACTCTTCCGCTTTGAATCAATGTCAGTGATCACTTGTGTACGTCAAATGGAAACATTTTTATAATTGTCAGAAATCTCGATACTATGTAATATTTATCCAAAAATACTATTGAATAATAGCTCACTAATAGAGTTAATTGTAATAAATGAAAAAGTAAGTATAATTAAGATAATTTCTATGTTCAGTAGTTAACCTGGTTTAATCAGTTTGTAATGGCACACACCGTGTAAACAGAAACACATCTAAAAGATCAGAAGACAAACCACTCATGGTGGACGGGTCAGTGGTGGGTAAAACAAATGGAAATTTGCTCTAAACAAATCTAACGCCATAGTAATCACAAGATGGCTAAAATACAATACCTCGCACATACAAATGAGAGGTTCACCTATCAACGTAGTTAAAGAAATTAAGATATTAGGCCTTATTAATGATGAAAATTTTACTTACAAACATCATACAAAATTCATCTGTTCAAAAGCAATTCAAAATTTATAAAACCCTTACAAGATCCACAAACTTACATGAGGACTAAATAGTGAAATTATAAGAACCAAATGCATAGCAGTGATAGAACTTATTATGCTCTACGCGACAAGTGTGTGGGCACCAGCGACAGAGATATGGTACAAAAAGAAGCAACTGAATTTTGTAAACGTGGTGATGTGATACTTCAGGGCATGAAACTATTTGTACCAAGCTCTGTGGTACCACTTGGTGGCAGATCGCGGCCTTGGTTTGATGCGTCTGTCAGGGCTGCAGCAGCTGGCAAACGGCAGGCTTATCAAGCTTGGGCTAATGCGTTAGTCACTAAGGATCCGAACTCTAGAGTTCTGAAGAGGAAATATAATCGTGCCTCCAGATTCTTCAAACGGAAAATTGCTAGAGCAAAGTTCAAGCATGTCGTCAAAATTGGGGATCAGCTGGCAAAATACACGCCTGGCACGCGCAAGTTCTGGGCGCTGTCTAAAGCCACGCTGGGAAACTTTTGTCAGCCACCCCTACCCTACCGCCATTGCTTACTGGGAACGACTCTCTGGCCTACACGGCAAAAGAGAAAGCCGATCTCTTGGGCACTCTTTTTTCCTCAACCTCGACTTTGGACGACCAGGGGAAGACACCGCCTATCATCCCGCGGTGTCCGAGTTTAATGCCGGAAATAGTTTTTCGGCAAAAACTCATCCGAAAAGCCCTGCTTTCCTTGGAAATTCATAAGTCAAGTGGGCCAGATGGTATCTCTCCAGTTGTGCTACGAACATGTGCCCCTGAATTGACACCGGTGCTAATGCGTCTATTTCGGTACTCCTACCTTAGCTAGCGCTTTAGCCGATACTTCACATAAGGTCATTCATCAATCAATCATATCATTTTGTTGAGGCATTGATAAAGAAACAAACATATACACACATATATATATATATATATATATATATATATATATATATATATATATATATATGGTATTTAATTCAATTATCCGTCCAAAAGTTCGGAAGTACATCTGTTATTGGCCGAAGCGAAACAACACCTGCTATAGGCGGTGAAAATTTGTAATAAATGTTTCTTTGCAGCTGTATACTATTGTTTACATATTAACAAAGGGGTCGTTATCATTAAACGTGTTTTACCAATTTCTTAGATTTTGACGAAACAGGTGTTTTATGACTAAGGACTGCGGTTGCATTCTTTTGTATTTTGAAGTGTTACTGTTTTTCTTATTTCTTTTATTTAACTTTTTGGGTCCTGTTTTGTCGCACTTGAGTATTGGCACGCGCAAATTGTGACATTAACATTAACTGTATTCGCAAATTATTGACTATGGCTTTTCCCGCACTTTTTCCTCTGAAAATGGCAAAACGCAAATCATGCTTGAACAGCGAAGTGCTATTTGTATGCTTCGAGAGGAAGGATTTAGTGAACGTTAAATTGAAGCAGGGTTTAGAATTTCTTGCAAAAGTGTTCACTACACTCTTGTAAGAAAACAAGAAACAGGGACAAGCGCAGACATAAAAAAGGATAGGCAAGCCTAAGACCACCACTACTCAAGAGAATAAATTCATCAGAGCTCTGTCTTAATGGAATTGACGCTTAATAGCGCCACAAATTACTGCAACAGTGAATAGCACGCGAGAAACTACCATCTCAGTAACAACTGTTAAATAATGACTTCTGGCTGTGGGTCTAAGAGGATATGTTACTGCTAGACTAGAATGTGCAAAGATACATAAAAATTGGACAACAAATCCATTGATTTGATTGATCCTGTCCCATCCCATTTGATGGGATAGGATCAATCAATTGTTCTATGGAGTGATGAATTGAAATTTCAGATTTTCGCATTCAATAGACGTGTGTTTGTACGCCGATCAAAAGAAGAAAGAGCTTCTGGTACGTGTACAGTACAAACAGTGAAACATGGTGGTGGTAATGTAATAGTTTGGGAATGTTTCGTGAACAATAAATCCGGAAACTAAAAAACTAAACTAAGAAGGTTATTTAAAAATTCTTCGGGATACGGCCGTACCCTGTGGACTAAATCTGATTGGTCCTGAATTTACATTTCAGCAGGACCATGATCCTAAGCATTTGTGAGATACAATAAAAATTATATTAAAGAAACTAAGTATTAAAAAATATCCATAATAACACAGGCACACAAAAAAAAAAAAAGTCATGAACCAGAGGGGAGACCCCATTATTCTTAGGTTTTTGGGATCGCTGAAACCGAATATGACAATAAAAACTAATTTTAAATGCCAGTTTTCCCGCTAGCACCCCCTTACTACCTCTTAAGGGGTGAAAATTGAAATTTTTGTATAAAATCAAGATAGATGTCTATTTCTACGTTTTTTGGGATGCTGAAACCGAAAATGATAATTAAAAATAAATTCATGGCCACTATCACCCCCTACCACCCCTTACGGGGGATGAAAATTTAAATTTTTCTATAAAGTCAAGATAGATGTGTATTTCTACGTTTTTTGGGATGCTGAAACCGAAAATGATAACTAAAAATAAATTCATGACCACTATCTCCCCCTACCATTCCTTACAGGGGGTGAAAATTTCAATTTTTCTATAAAATCAAGATAGATGTGTATTTCTACGTTTTTTGGGATGCTGGAACCGAAAATGATAACTAAAAATAAATTCATGACCACTATTACCCCCTTATCACCCCTTACAGGAAGTGAAAATTTAAATTTTTCTATAAAATCAAGATAGATGTGTATTTCTACGTTTTTTAGGATGCTGGAACCGAAAATGACAACCAAAAGTGAATTTGATACCTCTTTTACTCAATACCACCCCCTAACCATCCCTAATGGGGGTTTCAATTTTGTATAAAATCAAGATGTATGAAGAAATTTTAACGATTTACAGTAAGTGACATGTTTATCAAACTATTTTGAGGTTACTCTCTCTCTCGCTCTTATATTAGAAATTCAAATGCTTTATCGATCAGAAGTACCTGATATATATTCATGATTTAATTCTACTCTAATCCTGATGGAACCTTGCATCTTGCTCCTCACTGTAGTCTCCTAAATTGTCAGGAAAATAGTCCCTTCTATTTTGGTGGCATAGAATTAGGTTCAGCATCTTTTAAGCGTTTTACAAGACTGCCGGATGGATAACAGTATAAACAGAATTAAATAGAAAGCAAAAAAAAAAACAAAAAAATGAAACAACTTGTTAAGAATAGGACAAAAATCATGATTCAGTCTTAGTATCATAATAACAAATATATGCATACAATAAGGTTACCATATACTTTATAATAATTTTTACTCTCAGCATCTTGAAAAACATAGAAATTCACATATTTTCGGTTCCAGCATCCTAAAAAACGTAGAAATACACATCTATCTTGATTTTATAGAAAAATTGAAATTTTCACCCCCTTTAAGGGGTAGTAAGGGGGTGATAGTGGTCATGAATTTATTTTTAGTTATCATTTTCGGTTCCAGCATCCCAAAAAACGTAGAAATATACATCTAACTTGATTTTATAGAAAAATTGAAATTTTCATCCCCTGTAAGGGGTATTAGGGGGTGATAGTGGTCATAAATTTATTTTTAGGTATCATTTTCCGTTTCAGCATCCCAAAAAACGTAGAAATACACATCTGTCTTAATTTTATAGAAAAAAATGAAATTTTCACCCCCTGTAAGGAATGGTAGGGGGTGATAGTGGTCATGAATTTATTTTTAGTTATCATTTTCGGTTTCAGCATCCCAAAAAACGTAGAAACACACATCTATCCTGACTTTATAGAAAAATTCAAATTTTCACCCCCCGTAAGGGGTGGTAGGGGGTGATAGTGGTCATTAATTTATTTCTAATTATCATTTTCGGTTTCAGCATCCCAAAAAACGTAGAAATAGACATCTATCTTGATTTTATACAAAAATTTCAATTTTCACCCCTTAAGAGGTAGTAAGGGGGTGCTAGCGGGAAAACTGGCATTTAAAATTAGTTTTTATTGTCATATTCGGTTTCAGCGATCCCAAAAACCTAAGAATAATGGGGTCTCCCCTCTGGTTCATGACTTTTTTTTTTTTTTGTGCCTGTGTAATCATTATAATTACAATAATATTAAAGTAATATTATTGTAATTTATTATTATTGTAGTTATTATTATTATTTAAAAGATTATTTAACGGAAATAACAATAAACAATATATAAGTTAAATTCATTTTTATTCTCGAAGATAAATACAAATTAAAATTTAGTATTTATTAAAAGTAACCTTTAACACAATAACAAAATATTTAAAAGTATATTAGAATTTAGTTAACAGTTATTGTCACAACAATATAAATAAACCAAACATAATGACATAATAACAATTAACAATATAAATAAATCAAATGAAATAGTGAACTTAACTTTTCTATCACAGATGAATCGTTCCTCCTTCACTTTGGTTCACTAAAACTTCACTTTGGTTCACTAAAGCTTCGTAACTTCGTCGGTATTGCACTGAGTCCAGATCACAAACATCTATCACTTTTATACTCAATAATTGGTTGGTTCGATTTTTCATCTACCCTCATAACATTTTCTCAACACAATGATCACATAATATCTCAATAATAAATTAAAACAAACACTATAAATATTTCTAAAATATATATAATTATTTCAATGACATTACATTAATTAATTTATATTTATAAGTACATCAGTCTTAAATAATTATAATCAATACAACTTCTCTTTATAATCATAATAACATTATCAAATCTTTTTATTTCACATGTTTTATATATTATATATTATTTTTACATATTTATCACGGCCATACTGACCTGGACTTCGTTCTCGAAGTACACCCATTACGCTAATTAATAGAATAGCCCTTAAAACTAGTACATATTAACATTGTTATTTTTATTCTTTTCACATTAAGAGAACAAATAACAACGGTCAAAGCTTTGATACAACATCATCTAGATGGTAGAGCCAAGCTGTAGTTATCTGACTGCAGCTCGTATTGGGCTGGCTCGACCGGGGAAGGACCACCCTCTCACAGAAGACCGACGTGTAGTAACCAAATTAATTTGGTTATGTTTCGTCGGTGAGTGAGAAAATCCGGAAGCCCAACCCCCCCCCCCCCCCCCCCACGCCAAACATGAAAGCGATGCCTACAAGAAAAATACCCCAGGAGGGTACCGGCTGTGATGAAGCCGGGGACCCCCTCCCCGAGCAAAATCGGGGAAATGATTCTCGGATTTGGCTCGGGCTGCCCGTCGTATCTGGGGCAGGCAAAGTATCGCCTTTTGTGTTTTATGAGGGCAAACAACGAGTCAACGCAGCGGCACCCCGACCCACTCTACATGTGGACTTTTGCAACATTCGGGGACTTCATTCCAACTTGAACGCCGTCCATTATCATCTAGAGACGGCGCAGCCGGCCTTGTTGTTTCTGACGGAAACGCAGATATCTCGACCTAGCGACACAGCGTACCTGTCATACCCCGGGTATAAACTAGAACGTCATTTTATACCACACGCCGGGGTATCTGTGTTCGTAAGGGAGGATATCTGCTACCGTCGCCTTCAGGTTTTTGAAGGTCGGGACCTGTCTATACTCTGGCTACGCGTGGACATAGACGACCATGTCAGAGTCTACGCGTGCCTCTACAGGTCCCATAGTGGTAATGCAGAAACGGATCAACTCATGGGCCATATTCAGCCGAAGATTGACGATCTGCTTTCACAGACTCCCTCCGCCGAAGTCGTAGTCCTAGGGGACTTTAATGCGCACCATGCCGATTGGCTAGGGTCACGTGCCACCGACTGCGCGGGGAGATCTGTGTTTGACTTTGCTCTGGCAAATGGTCTGTCCCAGCTTGTAAAGACGCACACTCGTCTACCGGACGTGGACAGCCACACGCCCTCTTTGTTGGATCTTCTGCTGACTACACATCCAGAAAAGTACCAGATCACTGTCGAGGCTCCCTTAGGTTCCTCTGATCACTGTCTGGTACGGAGTGTAGTGCCCATTCAACGGTCGGCTCGCACAACACCTGCGACTCGACGCTTTTGGCACTACAAGTCAGCGGATTGGGATGGAATGCGGTCCTTTTTTGCATCCTACCCATGGAGGCCGATTTGTTTCCCTTCCGATGATCCTAGTGACTGCGCTGCGGCTGTAGCTGATGTGATACTACAGGGCATGGAACTATTTGTACCAAGCTCTGTGGTACCACTTGGTGGCAGATCGCGACCTTGGTTTGATGCGTCTGTCAGGGCTGCAGCAGCTGGCAAACGGCAGGCTTATCAAGCTTGGGTCAATGCGTTAGTCACTAAGCATCCGAACTCTAGAGTTCTGAAGAGGAAATATAATCGTGCCTCCAGATTCTTCAAACGGCAAATCGCTAGAGCAAAGTTCAAGCATGTCGTCAAAATTGGGGATCAGCTGGCAAAGTACCCGCCTGACACGCGCAAATTTTGGGCGCTTTCAAAGGCCACTCTGGGAAACTTTAGCCAGCCGTCCCTACCGCCGTTGCACATGGGGAATGACTCTCTGGCCCACACGGCAAAAGAGAAAGCCGATCTCTTGGGCACTCTTTTCGCCTCCAACTCGACTTTGGACGACCAGGGAAAGACACCGCCTATCATCCCGCGGTGTCGGAGCTCAATGCCGGAAATAGTTTTTCGGCAGAAAACTATTAGGCAGTCTCTATTTTCCTTGGACGTTCAGAAGTCGAGTGGGCCGGATGGCATTCCTCCATTGGTGCTACGAACGTGTGCCCCTGAGTTGACTCCAGTGCTAACGCGTCTATTTCGGTACTCCTACCTTAAAGGCGTAGTCCCGGTCACATGGAAGCGTGCCCTTGTCCATCCGATCCCTAAAAAAGGTGATAGCTCGGAACCAGCTAACTACAGACCTATCGCCATTACCTCTCTGCTCTCCAAAGTAATGGAGAGCATTATCAATAAACAGCTCCTAACCTACCTCGAGGATCACCAGTTGGTCAATGACCGGCAATATGGCTTTCGCCATGGTCGATCGGCTGGTGATCTTCTGTTGTATCTTACACACCTTTGGGCAGCTGTTATTGAAAGCATGGGAGAGGGTCTGGCAGTTTGTCTGGATATGGCGAAAGCCTTCGATCGTGTATGGCACAAGGGGCTTCTTTCGAAGCTACCTTCCTATGGGCTTCCCGAGAATTTATGCAAGTGGATCACCAGCTTCCTCACTGGGCGGAGCATACAGGTCGTTCTCGACGGTTTTTGCTCGGACCCCAAGCCCGTGAACGCTGGTGTACCCCAAGGCTGCGTGCTATCCCCAACTCTGTTCCTCCTGCACATCAATGATATGTTGGATATCTCCAACATACATTGTTATGCGGATGACAGCACTGGGGATGCGGTGTATTCCGGCCGTGCAGGTCTCTCTCGGGAAAACGTCGACGAGTGCCGAAAGAAACTTGTGTCTTCTATAGAGACTTCCTTGGGGATGGTCTCTGAGTGGGGTGAACTGAACCACGTTCAGTTCAATCCCCTAAAGACACAAGTTTGCGCGTTTACCACTAAGAAAACCCCATTTGTCGTATCACCGCTCTTCGAGAGCACCCCCCTCATTGCCTCGCCAAGTATCAGAATACGGGGTCTCGACATTTCGAGCGATTGTCAGTTTTGTGGTTATCTGGAGAGCAAGGCCAAGTTGGCCTCGAAGAAATTGGGAGTGATTAATAGAGCGAGGCAGTATTTCAAACCTGGCCAAAGACTTGCGCTCTATAAGGCGCAGGTCCGGCCACACATGGAGTACTGTTCTCATCTCTGGTCCGGATCACCCCAATATCAGCTTCTACCATTTGACCGCGTACAACGGAGAGCCGCTCGGATTGTCGGGGACCCGGTGCTCTGCGAACGGCTGGACTCTTTGGCATTGCGTAGAGACGTGGCTTCTTTGTGCGTCTTCTACCGCATTTACAACGGGGAGTGTTCCGAAGAACTATTCGATCTGATGCCTGCCGCCGAATTTCATCACCGCACAGCGCGCCATCGACTTCTTTACCATCCCTACCACCTGGATGCGTGGCGATCTTCCACTGTGCGGTTCTCAAGGACCTTTTTTCCACGTTCCACTCGCTTGTGGAACGAACTCCCTTCGGCGGTATTTCCAGATCGGTACGACATGGGTACCTTCAAAAAAGGCGTCTACTTCTACCTACAAGGCCGGCAACACTCTTGTAAAACCTCGGATGTTGCAAGAGTTCATGGACGGCGGTGATCACAAGTCATCTGTGACCCGCCAGCTCGTTTGCCCTCCTCTACCACTAAAAAAAAAAAAAAAAAAAAAAAAAATGTAGCCCCACACCTGCTGCACATGAGACTTCAGCAGTTCATTTCAATCATCTTATTCTTTAAAAATGTATCCTTCTCACATACATTTTCCAACATATATATTTTCCATATAACATTAATATAAATCACATTTCAGAATTAATTATATAATATAAAAAATAATCTAAAAAGATAACAATCATTTTGTATATACTTGTAAACAATGCTTATACACATCTATATGATTAACAATTAACTTAACAATACACATCTATATGATTAATTATCAGTACGATTTGAATCTGAATCGATTAATTATCCTGGCCATAACCTTTTTTTATTTTTAGCTATGACAACATTTCTTAAATTTCGTAACCCCTTAAGAGAATATCGGTCATTGGTAAGTATAGCACTTATTTCATAAGGGCCTTTAAATCTAGGGCTCAGTTTATCGTGCCGCCTATGATCTTGGTTTATATAAACAATGTTGCTAACTTCAAAAATTTTATTGTCTCGCCTTACAGCATCAAACCAAGTTTTAAATTTATTTGCTTGTGTACATAAACGCTGGTAAGCTAATTCGCGGTCTGCTTTGACATCTATTGGGTACTCGGGAACGGAAATATCTTTTAAATTTGATTGAACTCAGGGGATATTTGCATTACAGCCAATAAGCAAACGAATTGGGGTAAAACCAGTGGATTTTTGGATTGTAGTAGTAATTGACTGCTGAACTTTCCATAACCCGCTTGGCCAATCTGATGAACCATTACATGTTGTATTTAACATATCAATTACCGTTGTAATATATCGTTCCACTTGACCGTTACCTCTTGGTGTGCCCGTGGCTACCATATGATGTTCTATTTATAATTCCCGAAATAATTACGGGTATAAGCGGAATTAGTTCTTGGGCGTTCAAGGTCTTCAGTGGTTTTAGTAAACAGAATTTTGTCAAGCCATCTAACAAAAGAAGAATATATTTGTATCCTTCATTTGTTTGTGTAAACGGGCCTGTACAGTCTAAATGTATTGTGTGAAATGGAATAGGGATTTTGTCAATAGGGTGTAAATAACCTTGTTTTGGACCAGAGTGGCCCTTACGTTCGAGACATATTAAGCAATGCTTTAAATATATTCGAATATATTTGCCCTTTTTATATATAATTTCAAAATTAAAATCTTGCAAGAAAGTCCACCACCGCGCAACACGAGGTGAAAGTTCTTTTTTATTAATAGTAGCTTTAATGGAATTACAGTTAGCAAAAATTTTGAATTGGAGCCCCAAAAGATATACTCTGAAATGTTTTAAAGCGTTATAGATTGAAAAAGTTTCCAAATCATATGAACAATATTTAGTTTCCGCAGGTGTGGTTCTTTTACTAAAGTAGGCTACAACTCTTTTGTCGTTATTAACTCTTTGAATTAGTATAGCCCCATAACCTATTGAACTAGCATCAGTATAAAGCTCTGTCGGTAATTTTGGGTCAAATATGGTAAGCAGAGGTTTAGTTGATAGACAATTTATGATATAGTGCCTAGCCGTATTCTGTTCCCTTCCCCATTCCCATTTTTGGTTATTTTTAGTAAGATTAGTTATACAAGCTGTACGGGCTGCAAAATTTGGAATAAATTTGCGAAAATAACTTGCAAGTAAATTGACGTATTTGCTTAACGTTCTGTGGGATAGAAGAATTAACTTAGGCAGCTACTTTTGAGTCACTGGGCATCACACCCTATTGCGATATGATACGACCAAGATATTCTATTTTATCAACAAAAAATTTTCATTTTTATAAATTAACCGTAAATCCTGCATTATGTAATACTCTTATAGTTTCCTCTAAATAATAAAGACCTTCTTCTATTGTTAAAAATGGAATAATTATATCATCTACGTATACTAAAAGGAATTTAAGGTGTTGTACAGCTTTTGTGATAGCTCTTTGAAAATGAAAAACAGATGGACCATTACAAATACCAAAAGGCATCTTCAAAAATTCATAATGGCCATCTGGAGTAACAAAAGCTGTATATTTTATAGACTCTGATGAAACTGGGATTTGATAAAATCCATTTTTCATATCTATTGATATAAAGAATCTTGCTCTACCGAGCTTGTCGATTTGGTCTTCGATAAGAGGGAGTGGGTATCTATCTTTTTCTAAAATTTTATTTAATGTTCGGTAATCTATGCACAATCTATCGCTTCCATCTTTTTTTTTAACAAGTATTACTGGGTTTGCAAAAGGGGAATCACTTTCACGAATAATGTTTTGTTTCAAAGGATCTTTAATTATTTCATTAACCTTCTAACTCTCAATAGGAGCTAAACAATAGGGCCTATAGTAAATAATATCGTCTTTAATTATACGCAACTTTAGTTCACCAGTTTTTACATTACTTGTTTCATTTAAGACGGGTGGGTGGGTATTGTTTGAAAATATTTTTTATTTTTGTTTCAATTCTAAATCTTAATGTTCTATTTTTGAATCTAATTCATTTAACTCTTACGGAAAAGTAAATAAATTAACTTCTGATCTAGATTCAATTTTCTTTCAATAGACGGCTACCTAAAGAATCCGTTACGATTTCTATGTCTGGATATAGCACAGCGTTTCTACCTATAAGTAAATTGTAATGGAAATCCCGGTCTCTAACTACATGAATATCAAGTTCTAAACAAACTCCTTCGCACCTAACATTCACTGTAATAATAGCGAAAGCATGAATTTTATTTGATACTATTCCTGTTAAATAAAAAGAAATTAGTAAAAGGTGGCAACCTAACCGTTTTGCTATTGATTCTTTTATTAAACTACAGTTTGCTTCTGTATCTATTAATGATTCAATTGGAACATCATTTATAAAAACTTGAGTTAATTTTAATTCGGCTTTTCTAAAAAATTAACTTCCTTATTTGGCACCAAAGTTATTAAAGAATTATTCGATTCAGCTCTTTGTTTATGAAAACAAACACAGTCAGTATGTCCAAGTTTTTTACAAAAATTACATAGTTTTGTACGAAAGTCATTACTTTTTTGCACCTGTTGAACTTGATTAGGCCGTAAGAAAATTTGATTTGACCTATTTTGTGGACATTGGGACTGTAAATGTCCAACTTGTGAACAAATAAAACATTTTTTCTCACCGTTACACTTGGGTCATTTCGCATTTGAAGGACCAGCTGGTTCAAAATTTTCATATGTTCTTTACATATATTGAAAGGACAGATATAAGTTCAGCCGTAGTATTGACACCACTATTCAATGAAGCCATTCTAACGTCGACATCACTAATGCCTCCACACACTAATTCTATTAATTGTTCATCTGTAAAGGTGATTTTAGTGTTGCGAAGTAATCGTATTTTCTCTCTAGCATATTCACCGTAAGAATCTGCCGAGTCAGAGGTATGTAAAACTGCCTTGGTAAGTTTTTAATTCAAGTTCTTTTTCTCCGGAAAAGCATCAGTAATATCATTACAAAGTTTTTCCCAGGATCTGCCATCTGAAGGTTCCCATGATTCAAACCATTTTAAAGCAGAACCCCTTAGAGCTTTTCCCGCTTTAGCTGCTGTCTTGATACTACTCCATTTCATTTCCGTAGCTAAAGTCTCGATGCTGCCACACCAGCTCGCGGCTCCGCAGTAACTTTTATCAGGATCAAACGTAGGCAGGGCAATGTCTTCATCCTTTTGTTGTGATGTAGATACCGCATCCCGGATTGCCTTAAGAAGATCACTAATCTTTTCACAGTCCATCCTAAAACATATGTATGTTAAGCCATTGATCCCACTTCTGATGTGAGATATAATAAAAATTATATTAAAGAAACTAAGTATTAAAAAATATCCATAATAATCATTATAATTACAATAATATTAAAGTAATATTATTATAATTTATTATTATTGTAGTTATTATTATTATTTAAAAGATTATTTAACGGAAATAACAATAAACAATATATAAGTTAAATTCATTTTTATTCTCGAAGATAAATACAAATTAAAATTTAGTATTTATTAAAAGTAACCTTTAACACAATAACAAAATATTTAAAAGTATATTAGAATTTAGTTAACAGTAATTGTCACAACAATATAACTAACCAAACATAATGACATAATAACAATTAACAATATAAATAAATCAAATAAAATAGTGTACTTAACTTTTCTATCACAGATGAATCGTTCCTCCTTCACTTTGGTTCACTAAAGCTTCGTAGCTTCGTCGGTATTGCACTGAGTCCAGATCACAAACATCTATCACTTTTATACTCAATAATTGGTTGGTTCGATTTTTCATCTACCCTCATAATATTTTCTCAACACAATGATCACATAATATCTCAATAATAAATTATAACAAACACTATAAATATTTCTAAAATATATATAATTATTTCAATGACATTACATTAATTAATTTATATTTATAAGTATAAGTATAAGTATAAGTAGTCTTAAATAATTATAATCAATACAACTTCTCTTTATAATCATAATAACATTATCAATTCTTTTTATTTCACATGTTTTATATATTATATATTATTTTTACATATTTATCACATTCGTCCAAACTGTGCCAAAACTTTTTAAAGAAAAAAAAAGATGAAATGGTTTTAAAAATCATGAAATGGCCATCGCAGTCACCTAATCTGTCTCCAATAGAACTTGTTTGAGGTGAACTCGATAAAAAAGTTAAAAATTGCTCTTCTACTAGCAGAATATTTATGGCTGTTATTAGAGACTGAATGTAACAAGTTAGATGAAGATTGTTTTAAGAAGTTAATTAATAGAATGCCTAAAATTGGTGCTGAAATTATTACAGCAAAAGGTGGTCACTTTGATGAAGGTAAAATTTGATTACGTTTCCCATTATTTGTTAATTTTCTCTTTGGTCTAAGTTACTTTTGTTTTGTAAATTTTTATTGTTATATCGATATAATTAAATGAAGATCGTTAATTTTGGTTTTATTTGATTTTACCTCGCTGCTTCCAAACTTTTGGACCGTTGTATATATATATCCTAAAAGTATCGTCCTACCACTCTTATACCTTTTGCTATGTCCTTTATGTATGTATAAATATACAATAAAAATTGTAGGGTCTGACATTTGGGCGCTTATACACAGGGTACATCCCATTAATCTTTATTATACTTCATATATAATAGAATAATTATCTCAAATAGTCAACTTAACGTTGATAACTACTTGACCTTTCAAGATTTCCAACTGAATTTATCTGTATTTTTCTTTGCACATCTTAGTAAACGTACTAGACTTATTTTCATGTAATGTTGTATGGTTACAGGTTATTACTCTGTTCAACGTAATAACCTATGGAAATGGGACGGAGTGCAGAAGGAGTCGTTAGTTTATTGTACATTAACCTTAATCCAAAAAGGAAACACCAACAGTAGAAACGAACTTCAAAAATGTTGCTTTGTTAAAAAAAACTATTCTATAACTAGCTGTAATTGTGACATTAAAAACCTTCAAATATGTTTTTTTTTAATATTCTTTCAAATCTAAGTGTAAATTCCATAGCTGTCCTGTTGTTGTTAGTTCGGTTTTAAAATTAATATACTTTGTATTCTTATCAAAGTATAACATAGTCATAACATGGAAAATGTAAAGTCATTGGCTTTTAAATACCTAGTTATAATTATAAGGTAAAGTACCAACCTATGTGAACATAATTGTTATAACTCATACGTTCGCTGTACGCAACCTAATTTTTTTTTTTGTAAACTTGATCTTCTGACGTTTTGCTGAGCTGTACAGAGGTAGACCAGAACTCTGTAAAACCAAAAACTTTAAGTTAAGCTTTGTGAAATTTTCACACTCCACTTCTGATTATTTTGCAAGTTACTACAATTTTAATAAGTCTTTTAATAAATGTTATCAGGCTTTATGAACGAGTTTCTCTCTGAAACAAACAATTCGATGTTTATAAAATTAAATAAACATAATCAGAATTCTTAGAGAGTTTCGTGTATTTTTCAATGTGTTGGAATCCATTTCTTTTGAACTTGAATTTAATTTCTCACAAATGATTTAAAAGCTCGTATACTGTATCATACAAAGGGTGCTCGGCGGACCCCATGACACAATCTCTAAACGGGTAACGTCATCAACAGCTACGTATACGATTACTTCCTAATTTGCTTATTAAAACTAACGACTTACCTGTCTGCTTCTGTTATGTTTCAAAGAAGGAAGTCACATTGTCAGTCTGTAATAATATTCAAGGATTTGGGGTTCCCCAGAGTGTAGGATAAATTATATAACATTTTGGTAAAAGGGAAATAATTACGGGACAAAGAATTTGATATTTAAGTGTTCCGTCGCGTGACCTCCGGTTCTACGCACACGTCGAGAGAGAAGGCAGCCACCAACTCGGCGCTGCAGCCAACAATTCGAACACTCGACACTAATGTAATTTACTCTTTTGGAAACTACTAGAACCAAAAATGATTACTCCGCAAAATCGTTAAGCAACAAGGTTCACCAAGAACTGTCTCGACCGCTACGCATGCGTCATGTCACACCACCAAAACGTAAAAAGCTACCCTCGCTTTAATATTAATTAAAAGAACGTAAATTTAATTAGGAAGTTTAAAATATATTGAGTGCCTGACGATTGCCATTAGCACGATTTAAGTAATAGCTATTCTGAACATATACAAATTACTATTTTTACCAAATAACCATCTATAATTATCAAAATATAATTATTAAAACACGTAATGCTGGTGTGATATTTTTACGGCGTTTATCTTATTTTTTTTTATTGCACATTAAATATTAAATAATTATTTTAGCGTGATATATCAGACCACTCAGAAGAGAGACAAGCACTTAGATCGACATAATGTTATTATGCACTTAGCTTCCAGCACCAATTCATCTTAAACTACTTGCTTTCAGTTTCGGTATTTAAAAAGTCAAAAACATTTTTTTTTATATTTCAAAAAGTGACACTCTTTTTGTACTACGACAAAAGATTGCTTCATGAACACTGTTGTATAACTTAATCACAATTGTAAGTAATAAGTGAAAATAAATGACAACCCAACGTAAATGTGATACCAAAATAGAAATACTATATCACTTCGTTGTGGCATCGTATCTTTTATGATAATAATTAAATCTGAAAGTACAAACAAGATAGCAAAGACAAAACATAAACCTGGCAGTCTAGTTTTCACATTTAAATATTTATAAAACTAACTTTGAACACATAAAATTATGGATATGAATGATTGTTTTAACTGTACTTAGGATAGATAGTATTCGAACGGATAATTATTCGGTTTGTAATTCAGTAATATATAGAATACGTTACATTACTTTAATCGTTAACATATCGTGACAGCAAAATTTCTAACCAATAAAAACATAACAATATTAGGTCTTAAAGTGTTTTGATTCATATACATAAAAGTATTTCAATAAATTGAACAGGATTCTTGTATTTTTTTTACTTGTCTTGTGAATGTCGTATATGACCATTTTGCTTGTTGACATACAAGTATTGAAATTGTTACATTTGAAAAATAAATAAATAAAATGAAAGCTTGTATTTGTTTCAGATTTTAATCACTAGGCTTTATTTATAAGATTTTTAATAATTATAATTTTCTTTCTCCTCACGACGAAGAATATGGAACTTTAAAACAATAAACTATTTGTTAAACATGATAATTATTTGTTAAAATTGAATGTCCAATTATTGTTTTTTCCATTAAAGCTTAGAACAATATTTTATATGAGGGAACTTCCCGGCCCGAAACGGCCGGTAAGGGTCAGAGGTCACGTATGAGGTTGGCACCCACTCTATTTAGTAGCCTGATTCAATAGCTTTTGTTTTATGTATTACACATTATTGTGTGATTTGTGGGTGATAAGTGATGCGCGTGCATACAGAGTCAATTAGCTCGTTATTATATAGTAAGGATAAGGATTTTTTAATAAATCTCCCCAAAATAAATTTAATATTTTATTAGAATATTTTAATCTAGTCATTCTTTTACGTATCTTTCCAGCCTTTATATTCTTATAGCTCGGTTGTTATTAAATTAATTTGAAAAATTAAGATAATTTATCTAATATAAAATAAAAAAAAATAGTGTTTTAGAATTTATTTCTCATACATAGTATTTGGTTTTCCGAAATTTAACAACAAAATATTTAGTTAAAATAAAATAAAACTATTAAACTTACGAATTACTTTGGTCACAACCAAAAGATCCAGAAGACTACAAATGTATTGACTTAAAATTCAATAATTATATTCAAATTATAAACTACGTCTTCCTTTCTCAAAGTTGGAGATAAGAATGAATATAATAAAATGAAATTATAAATAAAAGAATAAAGAATAAATGTAACAAACAATGGTTTCGGATATAACATTGTGGGATTTTAACATGATACAATGCAATGCGTCTAATCAGCGTCTCCGCGGTTCGTGAGAATATAATAAATGCGAATTTAACAATTTTACAACAAATAAGAATATAAGAAATGTTTTATTAATAATCACAAGTATATAGGAATATAACGTACATGAAAACTATACGTTAATATTTTTTATCATAAAACTATCTTTATGCAGCAGGTTTATTGAGTTAATAAAAAGTATCTCTTATTAAACGACTAATACATTTATCAAAATCAGGGGTTTCATATTAAATTTTTCCTTTAACCTATATCCCTCAATTTAATGAAATTCTCAATTTTAATGAAATGTTATTCATATAATTCGATAGACCTGGTATTATCAGTTCTATAGAATTATTCAAATAACGTTTAAGGTTTGAAATAATTAAATCAAACGTACTGTAAATCATCATTGAAATGCCAACTATAAAGATAAAGAGATATCATTTAATTAATGTTTTTATAATATTTATATGAGAATTATGATTTTACACAAGTTTTAATCCCTCCATAAAATATTCTTTTAAGAATTCTAAATAACAACTAAAGAAAAGTGTAAAACACCAAACACAAGTAAGAATTAAGTGGAGTTAGTTTCAGCTTACTTACCTTTATTTTTCCTCCAGTATTTGCTTATTTTACAAAAATCTTTTGCACGATTCAAAACCCATTTTATTAATCATCCTATTTCATATATATCGTATTAAATAATCAAACTAAATCTTTTCACTGACACGACTTAAAGTTTAAGAGGTGAAAAAAGTGAATAGTTTTGGAGGATTTTTTTTTACTTTAATTTACTTTAAAAATGAATGAATTTTAAAATTATTAACATTTTTTATTATTTTTTTTATTTTAGTACTTTGTCATATTTAGAAAGTGAAGTTTTCAGAGTGGCAGGTGTACGGTAAGCTCGTTGTAAATCATTTGCAGAGAGGGCCATTTATTTTATTGTTCTTCACAAAAGAAAACATTAAAGTGGAACATACTCGTACGTACGGTCCGTGCGGCTCGTAATCTTTAATACCAATTTAACATATAAATAATATGATCTTTCATATAAATTGATGATAAGGGTAAAAATGTCCAAGATAATTAAAAATGGTTTAAGACAGATTTTATTTTATGTTATGTAAAAAGCGATATAGGTATTTGTATTGAACTTTGCAAATAATCCTTTAGTAGCATTAAATATATTATTGTACGTGACATGACATCCCACAACGACGTAAGCTATGTAACATTGTATTAGCTACTGTATCACCAATTTTTAATAATTATATTAATTCGAATAAAAAACATAAACTAACACATATTTAATACCCACAAATATTTTCTCATATAAATTGACACTTCAATGTCCCAGAGATTAAACTGACGCCAGAAGGTTTTATTCATGTTTCCATGTGAATATGAACTGGAAACGGGTTTCCCGTTACAATATAATGCAAAGAAGAACTGCTGAACTCAGTGAAGTAAAGTATTTTCCCACAAGTTATAAATATATAAACAGGAAATACTTTAAGAAGACTGTATGAAAAAACTACCCATACCTATTATAACAGTATCTATATAGCTATAACTTAATACATTTTTTTTTTATTCTACTATACTTGTAGAACAAAATGATGATATTTGATATTAGGAAACTTTATAGAAAAGGCAATGTAATGTGAGATCTTGCCCCTCTCAAAAGCCCTCAGGGTCATCCCTCAAGATTAAATACTAGTGTATATGATAGACTGTAGCCGAAAACTTGTCGTTCTTAACATTCTAGGTTTAACGTCATATTATTTCAGCTCAATTACAAATACCTGCAATATCTACCATTTTTTCGTACTTTGTAAAATTAAAGTTTCGATGTAGAAATGTTTTCAAAAGTTTAAACGTTTATATTATTTAATTTATTTTATCTTGAAAGTTAGATTGTTTTGAATCAATCATTTACTGTAAAATGAGCTGTGGGGATGAGATTACAAGATTATCGGTTTGCTGAGAACTGCTTTTGATTGGAATTAATAGAGTATTCTCAGAAAGCTTTGAAAGGTTTCCTCAGTGCGATGAAATTGAGATCAATGAGTTCCGTTATACCAATATTTAGATTTCTATCTTTCATCATTCACCGCACCTAGTTCCTATAATAAGTCTTCCAAGTCTGTTAATCTAAATATCAAATACGAGGCTACCATTTTGATTTTTTATTCACCATTTGGCGGGAAAATTCGTTACGTCAAAGTTACATTTGAATTAAAAAATAATATTTTATCATCATCGTTAAAAGATTAAATATCGTTGTTTTTATAATTAAAGGCAAAACATAATGGAGGTTATTGTAAGTATGTATTTCTTTTTGGTTAATAAACATTTGAAATACTTATTGGGCTATGATTGCTTAAATTTAACTAATAAGAAGTTTTATCTTCAGAAGGATTTCTTAAGACAAAACTACCCTATACTTATTAAAGTACAACTTTCATTAAATTACACTATCTAAATTAAGTTGGTACAGTAAGGGTGAGGGTGCCGATGTTCCCCGATGTCACACGAAGTTACCCGAACGCCTTAAGCGAACAGGTGCTCCATCCATCTAGTGATGGCCTGACGTTGGAGTAGAAGGTTTTAATGATTTTGATACTTGGTCTTATATATGATGTTATTTCAATATCGTAATAAGAAAGATGCCTTCTGAAAGCCGTTCGGATTCCAAAGCTTCGGGAGTTATCCAATTATCTCATAGAAAAGACTTAACGTAATTATTGTCTCCGCCAAAATAAACGGTAATTCTAGATTTCAAAGCTAGGATAAAAAAAATATTTTATAGTAAATTTTCATGAAAATTTTGTAAGAAAAATATTTATGAGCAAACTTCGAATTTATAGATTTAAATTATATTAGTGGTTGAATATTGCAAAACAAATATTTATTAATTTTGTACTTCTATATATTACTATAATGGGGTGGTCTTATTTGAAAAAAAAATATATCATTATTAACCATTGTCCTTGATATGCATAGATAATGTAATTGACTAAGGAACAAGATTGGGCCGGTCTGTTTCAGTACGAAATGAAGACGGCCAAGAGCAGTTGATTAAACAGGGCTTTCATAAAGTTTTATTCTGTCTGAAATGAATTTAATCAACTGTACTGAATATACTAATTTATTATAATGAAAGCAGTAACAATTTGACTCGAAGATAGACCAGTCTTAAGAGGATGGTAATAAAATGAAGAATATATTATTATATATAAAAATATGTTTGCATTGTTTTTACTATTTTAAAAGAAAAAGGACATAAAAAATCATCATCTACACAAGCAGGACTCGATTATGCGATTTTTTCAACGGATTATCTTAAAAAAATCATTTTTAGTAATATTATACTTTAATTAAAGCATTACAGTTTTTTTATTTTGCCTGAAGATTGGCATATTTTTTTAAGTGAAAAGGATTCAACAGATTTCAAAAATAACAAGTATATAGATCAATGAATTTCATTAAAAGTTTTTCATTGATGGTTTATAGTTTTTTATGGAAGATCAAAACAGTAATTAATAACTATTTTTCTACTTGCTACAGCAAAATTTAATCTGTAGAAAGCAATTACTTTCTTAGTGTTTGCATTATTTCAGTAATTTTACATATAATATTCACATTACTATCACAATCTATGTACACTTTAAAATTGCATAACTTTAATTATTATTAACGACACCGTGTCGAGGAACAAACTTCAACATCAATACAGTTTAGAGTTCAAAATAATCTTTGACATTAAATTAATTAGCTACATAGTATTTGCATTTCTCGTCTGTTTTTTTAAATTAAAAGTTGTGTTCCCTTGCAACATTTTAAGCTGTGCAATGTTTTTTTTTAAATTAGAAAGGATAGTAAATAAATTAATTGATCTTAAATGTTGTATTTTTTTAAAGGTCATCTAGTTCACGGAGTTAATTCGCGTATATTTATTAGTATAAAGTAGTTTAAAAGTAACTTCCCAACCGCTTGAAGTACAATATGGATAATCTATTTTAATGTACACTCTGTCCGCGTTGTGCTGTGTGTGCTGTGTGTGCAGTGCGTGCTGTGTGTACTGGCGTGCTGTGTGTGCTGTGAATATACATATTAAGCAGTCTTTTCCTGTTTTCTTTATTTCTTTGTTTATTAAAAAATATATATATAATATAATTTAAATAAGTTAGTATAATACTTTTCATACATAATCCCAGATCTTTCAACAATTATAAAGATAAATTTATTTTAACATTTTATTAGATTTTCAAACTTAAAATATTAACGGAAAAATTAAAAATAAATGAAATTGAACTGATTTTCAAATAATTATATCATATTGATTGAAGTTAATAAACACAATTATCAATTTTTTTTGTTTAATAAAGTATATAATATTTTAATTAAATTAATAATAAAAATAAATATTCCAGCGTCGACTTAAGAATCAATTGCTTTTATTTATGGTGTAGTGTGAGTTAAAAAAACTAGAGAAATATCAATAAAAATAAGACCATATTACCGTAAAAAAAGAAAAGGATACGATAATTGTGTAAATTTATTAATCATTAAAAAAAAATATCCACGGACTTTTTTTCAGTTCTTTTTCAAATATCTTGGAATTGCAGAACTGCTTTCTTGTAAAATATGAGTAATTGACACAAAAACTTCAAGTTCAGCACAAAAGAAAAGCGCTTGAAAATAACATTTTTCTTTTCAAAACAAAAGTATACTTTGAGCATTGTTTTGTAAGTAATAGTATAAGTATTACTGCTACTAACCTAGTGCAACCACAATTTATATGTAACTAGCTGATTCCCGCCCGCTTTGCTGGGCAAATAATAATAAAGAATCGCAAACTATATGTGGGTTAATTGAAAATAATCACAAATTGTATGTGGGTAAATTGAAAATAATTACAAATAATCACATACTGTATGTAGGTAAATAGAAAGTAATCACAAATAATCACAAACTGTATGTGAGTTACGGAACCCTAATACGAGTACTACGAATAAATATAGTAAGAGGCCAAATAATTTTAATTTCTACTTCAATGGAATGGGAGAAGGAAGGGAGCGGGGGTAAACTTTGCAGTTTTTTAGCTGTAAATTTGGAACGGTTTGGACCTTTGCAAAATCCTTTCTTATTGCACCTATTCAATATGTCAGGAGTCTTGTGTCCAAATTTCGGCTTTCTAGGTATAACGGTTTGGACTGTAGAGTGATGAATGAGTCAGTGAGTGAGTGTCTTGGTGCTTTATATATTAATATTATAAATATTTGATACAAAAAATGCTATTCGACTTTATCTTTAAAATGGTTTAGTCTCATTGACCGCTGTCTTATAACTTAGAGAGTTAAATATTATTATTATTAGTCAATCGAAAATATTATATGTCCTAATATTTCAATTTCATATTATCTTTGAACGGTGCTCCTGTGACATGAGTCCCGTTCAATTTACTTATTTGTAAGGTTCAGAGTTAACCCCGAAGTATTTATAAACCTGGTTAATTTTAATAATTACTACTATAATTATTACTTAAACACTAGCATTAAATAATATTGTAGACAAAGTTCACGTAACCACACACAACACTCAAGAGTGGAAACAAATATTTTTAATAAAAAAAGCTTCTTTGATTTGCTCTTTCTTTGATTTGAACAATTAATACATTTTAATTTTCATTAATTCCAATTCTCATTAATTACCTGTAAAATAACGTACAAGTCTCACAACGCACTAAAAAGTAAAGAAATTCAAATCAAATTACGTATCTTTTAAGGTAATTTTATGACCTTTCTTATATTTTTGACATTGTAACAAATGATGGCGTGTTAACTAATGATTTCTATGGCCAAGCAGTCGCAAAAAAAACAAAATGATTAGATCAGGAAGCATAGGAAAAGAATATTTTAAATTTGTAAAATTATATAACTTCGTCACAGACTTGCAGTTTATTTAATTTGAATGGGTCTAAAATAACTAAACAAACTGTTTTTGACATGATAATTATAAAATCATATCGATGGTCAGAGCATCAGGTGTTACTCTTGAATCAACCGTGTTTGCAAAATAAATTTTATAATAAGTATTTAACTGTACTGGCTATCTTATTATTTTATCTTCAGACCACAAATCTGTATAAAAAAATATTGTAAACACTGATATTTTCTTTAGCTAAGCATCTCAATACTTTTAAGTTAATTTCTAAATAATAGGAATTTCAATTTACCTAATCTAACTTATCGTTAATTTAGACATAGGTGTGTCTAAAATAATGATAAATACTTTAGAACTTGAAAATAATAATTATACAATTACAATTATATACAAGATTACCATATATTTAAATTATTTTGAAAACAAACTCTTACTTAAAATAGTATTATTCCGGTTAACTATAGCTTTACAAACGTAATACAAAACATATAAGCCCCATACTACCCTCAACAACAATACTACCCTATTAGTAATAATAATACCGTGTACGACGTTCATAAACGCTGTATGTACTTATTGAAAATGTATTGAAAGTATCAGTATGTTCTCGGTGAGTATCCTTTAATAAGACTCAAAGTCCTTTTATAAGACGGCATTTAGGGTAAATGTACGATTTTAGACGTGTAATTTTATTTTTTATATATTTTTGTATCACGAAAAAGCAAAATAGAGTTGCGTTGCCAGTCTTAAACAATGAAATAACCAGGACAGGTACGGTTGAGATACTCACTCAATTTATAAATTTTTTAAATTTTAGTTTTGTTATTACAAATCGGGAATGTTGGCCATTCATTGAAAATTGTTAGTGGGATTGTTAAAAGGGATGCCAACAATAGTACTCCATATCCTAAGTCAACTGTCCCACAATCTTGACAAACTCACTCAACCATTTTAATGCTCGACAATCTAATCAACCCTTTTGACAATAAAAAATAATTCAATTTGACTGAAGATCAAAGAGATTCTAACATTAACGATTTTTAAAATCCTACCAACAACATAAAATGCAATTATTGTATGGAAATGGCAACAAACTATTCAACTAATCATTCTTAACAAGTATTATTTATATATCTTTATAAAAAGGCCTTGTAGTTAAAACATCTAAGATTGCCTTGTCCGTTCATATTCAGATCCGTTCATACTTAAAAAAAATAAATGCTAAAATCATTATAATTTAACTATAATTTTATACTTATTTTACGTAAATCAAATTAATTAATGAACGTTATTAAGTTATTACTTTAAATCAAATTAACAGTTACAACTGATTGTTTCTATTTAGCTTCATTTTAAAAGCGAGGCAAAAATGCCAAATGCTTTATAATAAAACAACATCATAGCACTAGTGGGATAGACCAAATCAGTGGATTTTATTTGTAAAGTCTTATATTTCACATCGCCCAATAACGTAATACACTTTCGCCCAAAGGTTTGTTTCACTAATCTGGCTAAAAGCTAAGTCAACACGGTCACATGTTGTACAGTCTGGGCCCAATCACCTTGAATAAGTACCCTTTTGTATTTCAGGTGAATAATAGACAATAGGTAAACTTGTTAAATGTTAATAATATAAATGTTATTGTTACGTGTTTTATTATTGTTAATTTATCTGTTACTGTTATATATTTTGTAGGAGATTTTTTTACTTCCTTTACGATATTATTTTAAAGATTCTAGAGATACTTATTATTAATTGAATAAAAAAATATTTAAATAGTAATTTCGGTTAATTGGTAAAAAAATAATTTTTTGGCTTTAAATTATTCATGAAAAAAAGATCTGTATACAAAAAAATATTTTCATCTAAATGCTCATCTAAATACACAAATGAAGTAATTGATTAGTACTATAACCAATATAAATAGAGAAGATAATGGAGATATAGGGAGGGTTTTTGAGCTAATGTCGTCCACAGATGGACTTTATTAAAGTTTCTCTGTTCTCCTCCAATCTGCTTTTCTAGGAGAAAATTAACTGAAAAAGATGTGATGAAAAATGAAAAGGTGTGATTTCTTAAACAAAAATCAAAAATATTTAATTGTTGTGTTCATTGCGAGCAGCAATATAAAGATATATAAATAGGTAAGTATGACAAGTTTGGAAATTATGCCCAACAACATTTGTATAATAGCTATTTTAAGCCAAAAGAGATATCCTCTGGCCACATAAATAACATTTGAAATTGGCTAGCTGCATCACACCGCTCCCTTAGAAATAATTACTTGCTATAGCGTTGGGAGGCTGGGAAGCCCAATTCCCTCAAAGATTGCAAAGTAGATAATGTCTGACCCTTGTGCTATGTTCGTGAATAATAGCAATAAAACCAGTCACCACAAACAGCACCCGGCTTGTGATGACTAGTCTTATTGCTAGCCACGGATTTATTTTTTTCTTATTATTAACTAATCATTAGGATGGCTTATCAAATTGATTGCGAGGTTTTTAGTTATTCGTAAAGTTCTCACTAAACAAATGAAAATTTCTTATACCAAAAAGCATTTTGAACCCTCGTAGCCTAATTTTAAATTGAAGAAGAGCTTATTTCGATAAGTACAGTATCAACGTAGGCTCTCCTGCCACTTCGATACACTATATAAGTGATCCTTGTCTTTTTTTTTTTTTTTTTTTTTGTGCTATCTATGTTAATGCTTGACTACATTTCACCTGATAGAAAAGTGGAAATGATGATGATGGTAAGTCGCGTAGATAGTCGCATAGATGATAAGACTACAGTACTCCACATACCACCGGATCTGTGCTTTGTAAAATACAAGTAGCTGTCCCCGTGTAACGTACTGACGGACCTTCCCAAGGTTTCCTGCAGCTGGTCTTGCTCTGAACTCAATACACCGATTAAAATTGAGTTTCGTGAAAATCTCTAAGCCTAACATCTGAAACCGGTCACTGTATTCCAAAGATAAACTTTGGAAAATAGGAGCCAAGGTGAAAGGGCTCCTTTTGGCGGTAAACAGACACGTCTGCGTTTTGGTGGTCTTGAATTTGACAAGATTGGCATTGCCCCATGCGGAGACTGCGTAAAGTTTGTCATTCAAACCTTGCATCATGGCTTCTTTTTTAGACTGTATCTGGTCTCTACTAGCCCGAGTACTCGGCAGGTATCTTAATACAATTGTGCTGTCGTCTACATACCCATAGGCACCGAGCTTCAGCAGATCGTTAATGAGCAGCAGAAAAAGAGTTAGAGAAAGAACGGATCTCTGAGGCACTCCGGCATTTATTGTCAAGGGTTCCGAGGAAAACTCATCGACAACTACATGGAGAGATCTCTGGTTCAGAAAGTCCGTTGCCCAGCCAATCAGACCAGGAAATATATCGTACGCTGAAAGCTTGCTTATAAGGCTCGCCTGTCAGGCCCTGTCAAATTCCTTCGAGCCGTCCAGAGAGACGGCGACCGCATCTACGTTCTTCTCGTTAGCTCCACCTAAAATATGCGTAGCGTACACTAAAAGGTCCCCAGTGAACCTATTTCGGCGAAACCCGTACTGTCGGTCACTAAAGAGATCGTTACCTTCAAGGTAGACTAGAAGGTGCGAGTTCCATACACGCTCCATAATCTTGCAGAGTATCGAGGTGATTGAAATCGGTCTATAATTGGCAGTATCGGCACGGCTGTCTTTTTTGGGCACTGATTGCAAGTTGACAAGCTTCCAGGATTTTGGTATAATTTCAGTCATGAAAGACTCCATACCTCTATGTTCGTGATGCGGATTTCAGTCTCCGAAATACCGCAGTGAGGAAGATGTGCTGGAGAAACATTGCCACTATCTAGATGCCAATTATCAGCAAACAGAGAAGCAAATACATTAACTTTCTCTGTCACTGTATGGGCCAGAGATCCTGATTGCATTGCTTAAATGTTAATTTTTTGCTTTATGTAGCTCAAATTTACTGCTACGTTAAATAAACCCAGTGACCGATGTGTGGGTACTTCAATATCATTACAGACGTCAGTTATTCTCGTTATATATATGGTGAACAGAAGGGATTTCATGCCATTTAAATTCCAGTTCAATTTGTAATAAAAAATCTACAAAAGGTCAGGCTTAATTTAAAATTAACTTCTAGGAATATAATAGCCAGATGGGAATAAAACGACTAAGTTAAAGTTAGTTTTATTAAATTTTACTCCTCCAATTGCTTCCTGAAGTACCCTTTAGTTTCTTAAGTTTCTGAACTTCGTTATAATTTTTAAGTATGATTTCATTATTTATCCTTTTTCCAAAAAAGTAAGTAGTAAGATATATAGTTAAAAAATATTTTGATAACCGATTGAGGTTTCTCGACATTAACCAGTGGTCCTGAACTAATGTTCCGAACATGTAACGCAAGTAATAAGAAGACTGACAGCATCTAGTATTTTATCTTATCAATCTCTGTTATTCGTGAGGTTTACAACTTATTGATTAATAATCTTTTTATAGGAGGAACACAACTTTTATTAATGTACAATTTAAACGATAATTATGGAATTGAATTATAAATCTTATTATAGTCTTTTTTATATAATGAAATATAAAAAAAATATATATTACAAATAAAATATTTTTTTCAAAACAATTTATTTAGTGTTTTTTTTTATTTATTGATTTTCATTGACATATGTAACAGGATTTTTTTTTTTTAATACAAACTGTTTTATTCACTTCAATAAATAAAATTAGTCTTTTTGCTTATGCTTTTTGCTGATCATAATGTTACATTAAATACTTCATTTAAGGTTCAGAGAATTTTGATAGAAAAGATTTTCTCAGATGAACATGGGTTGCCAAAAATGTGCAATAGTGAAATGAACTCTGTTTTATCACTATAAGTATTTTTTAATTCTCCCAGGAAATAGTCTATATCTGCTACTATATAAATGTTATAAATCATTAAAGTATTACTCATTGCTTTATGTATTTGCTTTTCATTAAAATCCTCGAATAATATTATGTATTATGATAGGCAATATTAAGTATAGTAAAATTTATAAATTTTATGCTGCTGAGTTAATGAGACTTTTACTTTGTATTTTTTTTAAAGGTGCCATGAATAAGTTTTTTTTTACCATAATTTATTATTACTGGTTTTTGCTTCAAAAATCCCGAACGAACTCTCGTTCAAAATCATATTTCTTTAAATATATAAAAAAAACATATCATAGATAATCACGCCGATTATATATACTAAAATAACGGAAATATATTTAAAGAAGTTTGTTTTTTTAATGATTAGGATCAATACAGTTAACACATTGGGTAAAATTCTGACCTAGATTATGACAATTGCTTATATTTTGTTTTGAATAGGAATTCCAAGCTATTTTAGGAATTTTCTAATACATAATGATTATATTTCCGCTTCGCCTCTCTACACACTGAGCTACATGGATTTCGTAACGATTTACCTAGCTAAATTTGCGTGACATGTCTTTTATGTTTATTGAATAAACCAGTCAAAAGCAATTTAAATATTCCAGTTTTATCATTTACATTCGGTGCATTAATACTTTTTAATCCAGTTAATAAGATTAAAATCATGTGTAAAAGAGTCATTATTAAATGTTTAAAAATACGCTTAACAATGATGGGCTTTAGAAAACAATTGTACAATATAAATAAAAGGTCATAGGAAGAAATATGATACTGACGTGATCAGAAGAGGAAGTTAATATTCAATCTAATTGAGGTAGAGAGCAATTAGGGAAATGTAATGGCTTTAGTAGAAAGAATATGGAGATTGCAACTGCTGATGATATTATAAAGACGCTTTGTGCGTATTTTTTTTAACAAGTACGTGTTGAAGTCCGCCATGATAACAATATTAACATATAACGATGAATGATGTCCGCCATGATAATAATATAACAATATTATTCACAGTAGAAGCATACTCCTATAGAAGACTTTCAAATTTTTTAAATAATCACAAGGGATCTAAAACTACTTTGATAGGTATTTATTCTGTGGACTCAGATTAATTTGAGGGAGATAACTTCAATATTGACAAAAGAATATACTTCCTAAGGTGAATAGCTATTACGAAAGATGCATCGGAACAAAGACTGCATGAATAGAATACTACCATTATCAAAGGACTCAAGAAAATCAGAATAACGAGCAGGAATCCTCTGAGCATTTATATAAACTACAATGAAGGTATAGAGAAAGACTAAGAAACTGGCATCTTAAAGACAATTTAATGTGGACGTAAGACTGTGGAAGCTATCTTCACTTAGCTTTAACATTAATATAATCGAAATAACTTATTATCTTATAAAAAGTATAGTAGTTTATATGATTGAATAGCAACAGAGTTTGGATATTGAAGGATTCATTAAAAGTAATTATAAGAATTATATTATTTCAACCTTCAATAGCTGTTATAAGTGAGTTGATTCTCAAACTAGTTACATTAATGAAACCAATAAGTCATCGTTTATTTGTAGTTCGAGCCTTGTCTATTAAAATATTAAAGTTTCATTATATATATCACAGTTAGAAGAAAATGATTTTCTTAGCAAAAATATTGCATATTATAAATATTCTTAGCAAAAATATAAATAATATAAAAATATAAATATACTGCAAATAAACAAGAATAATACAGTTCACTTTTGTAAAGAGAAATGGAGGATATCAACAGTAGAACTTCGTAATAAGATATAAAAAGGTAAAAAAATATAAAAACCATATTGTTAATAATATATCAATATATTATACATTGTTATTATTCTTATTATTTCTGTTTTTTTAAACTCAAATTAATCTAAATGTGGACTTTGCACTATAACCTAAACGCCGCCCACTATCGCCTTGAGAGGCCTTATACCCGAGGTATACCTCGGGTATAAACTAGAACATTATTTTATACTACACGCTGGGGTAGCTGTGTCCGTAAAGGATATCTGCTACCATCGCCGTTAGAATTATGAAGGTCAAGACCTAACTGTACTCAGGCTGCACGTGGACGTGGATGATCATATCAGGATCTACGCGTATCCCTATAAGCTCCATTGTGGTAATGCAGAAACGGGTCAACTGTTGGATCACGTCCAAGCCAAGATTGATGACCAGCATTCACATACTCCCTCCGCCGAAGTAGTAATCCTCGGGACTTCGGGACTCGGGACTTCAACGCGTACCAGACCTATTAGCTAGGGTTACGTGCCATCGACTAGCGAGAAGATCTAACTTTAACTTTATATAGTAATTGAACTAAAATCTAGCAAAATACCCTGAAAAACTGTGTACATTAGATTATTTAAATTTCACGCCAGGCTTATAATATATATCAGCCAAATCTTTAAATTCAGTAACAACTTTAAAGAGATTCTATGAGGCCTACTTGTTACTTGTAAATTTATCCAACAAATATAAAAAATAATTGAATTGAAAAATCGGTTTCTATGTACCTCAAAATAAACTTGTCTAATATTTATTATTATTTTTTTTTTATTATTGTGTTATTTTCTAAATGTGATATGTATACTGGATAAGGAAAATAAAGTAGAATATTCAAAAGTTGGTAATAATATATAATTTACATAACATGCTTACTTTAAATTAAAATTAATTTCTGCAATATTTTCTTTTCAAAATAGTTTATTTTTATACGAAAAATTTAAAAGTTTATAATCTCGTTTTAATCTACATTTTGTGATATTGTTATTGTTGATTATGAGTAGGTTTCATCCTGTTTTTTGTCTGACAGCGAATAAAGTTATAAAATGAGCAAGTTACAGTGATACTTTATTCTGTTATATTATTTATTGTTTTGTAGAGAGACGAAGCTTCTTAGCATTCCATGGATTCACCGTGCGGGTGCCGGGCCCATCGCGTTGCAAGAAGAGGAGCGCAAACAATGCCTGGGACTTGCGACCCAGATGTAGGTTTAAGGGGCCCCTTTACTATGCGCATACACGCTCACCTTCACTGTTTACGCTCCTCTCCCTACCTAACCAAATATCGTAAGAACCTACTAAAGCCGCCTTTGAAATACGTTCCAGAAATGAACTGATGATCGTTCTAGAAAGGCCGAGATCCTTAAATAAGTTGTAGAGAGATTTTGCTGTTATACCTCTCGCTCCTACTTCTACAGCGTACAAATTAACTATAAATCTATTCCTGATCAGTTCGTTACATAGTTCGTAATACTTGTTAAGCTTAAATGTATGATCTTTGGGTATGTTTGTTTCCCAGGGTACAGTAAGCTCCACAAGTATAACGCGCCTTAGTTGTTTTGAATACAGGAATAAGTCCGGCCTAGATGACGAAACACAAACATCCCCGGGGATTTTGTATTGCCTTTCATACGTGTCCATCATGAGAGTCCAATCAGGAGACGCGTCCAAGATGGAATAAGGTTTTAATTTAGATTTTTTGGACGAACCTGCCTTTACGAACTCTACTGATTTTTTGGTGGTTGTTATACCCCTCTGCGCTCTTGCTACAGAAAGACTAACCGCTTCTCGTATGATTTCTAATACTTTATCGTGGCGACGCGAGTATTTACCTCTATTTAATAGTACCCTACACCCTACTAGCAAGTGTTTCGCGGTTCCTACTGCCTCCCCGCAGATGTTGCCAGATTTTTCGGTGGCTTTGCCCCATCTTACTAAGTTACTTTGATCTGGGAGAGTCATTTGGAATGCATTAAGATAAAATTTTAATAATGCTGGGGACCAATCATGAAGCAGGGTGCGCCATCGTAAAGCTAATGGAATACAAAAATCTCCTATGGTCACCCATTCGTTTTGCAATTCTAGGCTCATCGCGTGCAACCGGTAATTATCATTTTCATCGTGCCGAATAAAGGATTTTATTATTTCTATGTCTGGTTCTTTCCTTCTTGATCCTAGCCCTGCTTTATTTGTTTGAGCACCTATCATAAATTGTTTATGGAATTGAAGTCGTGACTCCAGCTCTGCGGCAATTTTATCTTTTGGGAGAGATGTTACAGTATCATCATTCGACTTTGAGATGATATGTCTCTTGGTCACTCTTAGGTGTTTATAGAGTTCCGATGGTTTCTTTAATTTTAACCCAAAATTATGTCGGTCTCTAAATAAGGTAGAAGAGTCCGCTGGATGCGCTAACCCGAGTCATGACTTCAATGTCCTTATGACGCTTGCATCTAACTTTAACAAAAGGGTCTTATTAATATCGTAAACGAGGAAAGGCCAATTTAAACGTGATGTTAAATAATTATCGTATATCCAAGCCTTTTTGATGTTACTTATTGGCTGATTGTCTACCTTTTTAAGATCATTCAAAAAGCTATCGACTATTAAATCTAAAGATGGAGTACGCCCTTGGTAATCGATTTTTTTGCCTAAGAATTTGAACGGAGCTGCGTCGGTGATAGTAGTAACGCACTTACCGCCTATTATAAGGCCCGGATCGTAAGAGGTATATCTGGTGTTCCGCCTACCCAGACACAGACTGTAGCATTTATTGGGTTTTATCCTCAATCCGTCCGTCCAAGCACAGAAATCCTCCACAACATTTAAAAGTAGCTGACATTGTTTTGGATTACGTGTCAGTATCGCGAGATCGTCTGCGAATGCTAGTATGGATTCTGTGTATTTATTGTTAAACTTAAACCGATAACCCCATTTCTTTTCGTTTTTAATTAATTTATCTATTAAAATATTGATCACTATGTTAAATATAATTGGAGAAATACAACAACCTTGAAATAAACCTATGTTGTAATTTAATGGTTTGGAATGATTTTCATTTGTGATTATGGAAAATTTTAATTTTGAATAATATGATGCAATCATGTCACTTACTAACGTAGGAAAGTTATACCATCTTAGCGCGAACATCATCAGTTCATGTTGTACCGACCCGAAAGCGTTCTCTAAGTGTATCCAACATACCGTTATTTGTCTTTCACTATTTCTGGCATCTTTAAGGCTTTCCGATAGTAACGTATTATGTTCGAGGCATCCAGAAATGCCAGGCAAAAACCCTTTCTGGTGATAAGGCCCGAAATATTTATTATTTATCATGAATTGTGTCATTTTTGTTTGTAAAAAAGAAAAAAATATTTTTGATATTGTATTTGTTAGAGCTATCGGTCTAGTGTCCCTAGGATCCGAGACATTGTCGCTTTTGGGAATGAGGACAAAAAGAGCATTTCCGAATGTTACCGGTGTTTGTCCTCTTGACCAGATTTTATCGAATATATTCAAAAGATGTTTATGAATCGACGGACATTTTTTATAAACTATATAAGGGATACCATCCGGACCTGGTGCTGACTTAGATGGTTTCTTTTTAATTATTTTATTGATTTCCTCCAAAGTTGGTGGGTTGGCATGAAAATCTATGGATGGACTCTCAGGTTTTCGATCGTTGGGATCCCCATACAGCCTTTGATTTTTAGGCACTTCGTATGTGCTTTTATAATAATCAAAAATTTGCTCGTTGGTCAAGAGGAGTTTACCTTTTTCGTCTTTGAAAATGTTTTTAGAGTACTTAAAAGGATTTTTATCAAAGTCTACTTCGTGTTTTGCCCGGTCAAAGCTATCACGGTTTTTTGTTATTTGTTGTGATATGCCTTGTATTAATTTAAGAATTGACCTTAATGCCCGAGACAGTTGGTGACTAAGTTGGTTGTCGCCCATGGCTTTGGCCCTACGAAGTTTCTTTATGAGGTCCCTTTTTTTCCTTCTCATTTTCAATTTAAAACCGTTTTCTTTATACTTGTGAGCATAACGATTCGAAGGTGGATAGTGCTCATTGAAGTAGTCAAAAATAGTATTTTGTAGAGTCTCTACTTGCGCGTTGAGTACCTGGTTTGAGCCCGGGTGCTCTAACAGGTCCGCTATATTTTGATCGTGTATTTTCCATGTCGATTGTTTAATAGTGGGAATGCTAAGACGCGTCCGGATGGTTATGGACTCCTGGTGATTCGCATTCAATGGTTCACCATGGGATGTATGAGGGTAAACTCTATCCGAAGTGAAAACTGAAGATATTACCGGCGATTGCCGCGCTTCAGCACCATCGTGTGTTTTGAGATGTTTAATAAACCAGGCTCGTCTTTTGTAAATTTTCCCGCACGTAAGGCATTTCAATTCCGTTTTCGCGCCGTTTTCGCCGTTATTATCAACCGATGGACAGTTCTTCCGCCCCCCCTCTCGGACTGTCCCAGGGGTATTTTTCTTTTTCGGACTTTTAGCTTTAAACGAAATTCCCGGGCTTGGCTTGCTAGGCCGTCACCCTCGGCTGGCTTTCCAGCAGTCATCTGTCTTCCCAGCTGCCATCTGTCTTTCCAGCGTCAGCTGTCTTTCCAGCGTCATCCCGTCTCTCCGGGCTGTCAATTAAAATGAGACGAAGCTTCTTAGCATTCCATGGATTCACCGTGCGGGTGCCGGGCCCATCGCGTTGCAAGAAGAGGAGCGCAAACAATGCCTGGGACTTGCGACCCAGATGTAGGTTTAAGGGGCCCCTTTACTATGCGCATACACGCTCACCTTCACTGTTTACGCTCCTCTCCCTACCTAACCAAATATCGTAAGAACCTACTAAAGCCGCCTTTGAAATACGTTCCAGAAATGAACTGATGATCGTTCTAGAAAGGCCGAGATCCTTAAATAAGTTGTAGAGAGATTTTGCTGTTATACCTCTCGCTCCTACTTCTACAGCGTACAAATTAACTATAAATCTATTCCTGATCAGTTCGTTACATAGTTCGTAATACTTGTTAAGCTTAAATGTATGATCTTTGGGTATGTTTGTTTCCCAGGGTACAGTAAGCTCCACAAGTATAACGCGCCTTAGTTGTTTTGAATACAGGAATAAGTCCGGCCTAGATGACGAAACACAAACATCCCCGGGGATTTTGTATTGCCTTTCATACGTGTCCATCATGAGAGTCCAATCAGGAGACGCGTCCAAGATGGAATAAGGTTTTAATTTAGATTTTTTGGACGAACCTGCCTTTACGAACTCTACTGATTTTTTGGTGGTTGTTATACCCCTCTGCGCTCTTGCTACAGAAAGACTAACCGCTTCTCGTATGATTTCTAATACTTTATCGTGGCGACGCGAGTATTTACCTCTATTTAATAGTACCCTACACCCTACTAGCAAGTGTTTCGCGGTTCCTACTGCCTCCCCGCAGATGTTGCAAGATTTTTCGGTGGCTTTGCCCCATCTTACTAAGTTACTTTGATCTGGGAGAGTCATTTGGAATGCATTAAGATAAAATTTTAATAATGCTGGGGACCAATCATGAAGCAGGGTGCGCCATCGTAAAGCTAATGTAATACAAAAATCTCCTATGGTCACCCATTCGTTTTGCAATTCTAGGCTCATCGCGTGCAACCGGTAATTATCATTTTCATCGTGCCGAATAAAGGATTTTATTATTTCTATGTCTGGTTCTTTCCTACTTGATCCTAGCCCTGCTTTATTTGTTTGAGCACCTATCATAAATTGTTTATGGAATTGAAGTCGTGACTCCAGCTCTGCGGCAATTTTATCTTTTGGGAGAGATGTTACAGTATCATCATTTTATAAATGTCATAATTACGAAAAATTACAAAAACTTTTTTTTAACTAAAGGCTTTTAACACTCAAATTCCTTTTTTAACTGAAGCCTGAATAATGAAAGATTTCATCTTAATTCAACACAGCTTATAAAAGGTTTACGGTTTGTAATCTCACATTAATCCAGTTAAGAGCCAAGTGAACGCGGTTGGAACTTTTCACACGTTGTGCAGTGTTAGCCAAATCACGTGGAATAAACATCTTATATTACTATAGAATAATATGGAGTTACCATTGATACTAAATTTCACTGTTACCGTCGTTTATCTTTTGTGTTTTTACTGAGATTTACTTATTTCGTGTACTAAATTCTTTTGCTATTGTAATTATTCTTAAGATACATATTGATTCATTCAGTTAAAACCTAATTCTAATTAATTTAATATTTCAAAGGCCGTGGTCATTGGTAGCAATCTACATTTTCATTTTATAGATATTGAAGTAGTACACTCTAAAACTATTAAGTTATATGCCGGTTCATTTGTTAAATTAGCATTTGGCAGTGGAACTGCACTTGTTCGTGGCTTCAGTATGAAATTAGAACTCCTAGGCAATATGCCAAACTATTTTTGTTTTACGAATGAGAATATTCGTTTTAATAATATTATTTATGAGTCATATAAATGAAAATGTTTTAAAAATACTAGCTTATGTGTACGACCCCGGATGCGATGAAATAAAACTTTTTTCTTTAAGTAATAGAAATTGACTTTCTAGTTGTATGCAATACAAAGCGTGATCTATACATATAATAAAAAGATATTTGAAAAAAAAAATGTGAGGGTCTATTGTACGAACAGAATCCAAAACCACAGTTTTTTGAATTTTTGTGTTTTTCAATTAATCTGTGCGTATGCGACGCCTAATCTTTTGAACCGTGTATCCTATCTGAATGTGACTGAACTTTTCACTGGTTTATTGAAATAGGTTAAAAAATAAAAAAGTTGTATCAATTAAAATTGTGTTTAATTGCCGATAATTTTAGCTAATAATCTACCAGTGATTACAAGCTACAGTCTTTACCTCATTAGCTACCATCTTTCAAGATTTACATTTAGTTTTAGCCTACAATTCGGTGATCACTTTCGAATCAAACACCTTGTGTGTGGTTTAGTCCTATCATCTATGTGTTTCTAGTGAAGAATAATAGAAACAGATAGATGAAATATAAAATACATTAGTAAGCGCAGCCACGCGAATACGTGAGAATACGAGTTGAGAGCTGGGTGCTACGACGAACTTTAGGAGACCGGAGACACAATAGACGGCTAGATGACTGATGTGCGCCCGCGTGTAGCGGAAATAATAGTCGACCAGCTGGTGTACACAGGTGCGCCCGTCTCCAGCGATAACAATAGACGGTCAGCCGGTCGTTAGTTATAATTGTAAAGTAATAAAAATATAAAATAAAATTTCACCTTAACTAAAAACTATTAATGAATGAAGTTGTCAAAATTATCCAGTGAAAAAAAATATGAATAGCTTACCTTGGTTCCCTTACTTATTGGGCCTAATCAGTTGTTTTTAAATTTGTATGAACATGTTATTTCAATCTAGTTATCAGTTGTTGAACCATCTGTAGCTATACGGGAAAAAAAAAATCTTCAGAAAGAAAAAAAATAAGGAACATCATTGATATCAAAACGATTTTTTTATTTATATTGCTACCGTACGATAGTGATTGCATTTATATTTAATAATAGTAATGATGAAAAATTAAATAAACTGAAATATTGTTGCAAAATTCCATTCAAAATGTTGAACTATCTTTGCAAATTCAAAGGTATTAAGCCCTTTTTTAAAAAATATTATAACATTATGATATATAGTATAATTTTATGTTATTCCGAATGCTTATTCAGAATAAAGTGTTTGGTTACGGGACGACAATCTTGACAATCAAACTAATAGTAATAAGACGAAATCTGTATTTTTATTAAAATACATACAAGTTTTGTTTTTTATTAACCACAAACTACCTATGACTATTTAATTATTACTTTTATTGCACCGAGTTACTTAAGAAATGGTGAGCAACTATAATGTTGATATTAAAGTATGTATTTGAAATAATAAACCAGCGAACAAATAAATCGATTAAACATTAAATTTCTACAGTTTCTAGAGTTACGAAACTCTGCCAGAAATAAAAAAAATCGGAAGTATTTCATTATAATTTAAAAGCTTTTCCTTTACAATAAATTTACACTGTTTCATTTAGTAATGTCTATTGCGTTAACTCAATATATTCAACAAACATTCTTTATTTTCTTTGAAGACAGTTGTTTGTTCTTAATAACTTTTATATTAAAATATTTTAAAGACCAACTTTATTACATTATACACATAGTAAATAGTTTGAAGTTATAGTAGTCTTGTATTAAACAAATATCACTTCACTTTGTACTATTAATGTAACCTTGGGTTAAGACGGTCGATTTGAATATTAGCGAAGTAAAAAAATATGTTTGATGATAAATTCATCAATAGGTACTCGATTTGACTTTGCGTTTTCCGGGAAACCATCCGTCACTCTGTAACCGTAGCTTTTTTTTGCAATTCTTACTTGTTACTGTTTAAAATACTTCTTTTAATTAAACCGGATATAATTGACTAAATATACAAATAATTTGAACGATATTAATACTTTAGATCTTTATACATATATAAAATGTACTTACTTACTTACTTAGTTTCACGCCATATCCCTTGCGGGGTAGCCAGAGACGACGGAGCGCCAAACGCTACGGTCCCTGCATACCTCTTTCGCTTCGACCACAGACATCAACCTCTTCATACATGCCCTCCGGGGGGTCCTCATGCTTTTTACGTGAAAATAAATGTATTCGTTGTCATATTGATATATTTTATATTTTATTGATACATTACAGTCTTCTTGCACTTACAATAAATGAGGCTATGCATATGTCTTCATTTGCCATTGTCAGTGGCATAGTGGCCTAGGAATTTAATTTAAAAGATTAATATTGAGGATAATATTCAATGTATTTGAGTATTTTATTTTTTGTTTACTTCAAGCGATCCACCGCTAAGTGTAGCCGACAAATTATCTATAGAATTCATTTAAATATAAGTAATAATAAATTAAGTCTTAAAAGTTAATTTGAACATTTGATTTAAAGCGACCCACTGGTTACACACATCGGATTAGAAAGATTACAATGTGTATACAAAATATAATGCATTTTTTATTTGTTATGTTTAATATTATTTTATAATTAAGGTTTCTATGGTTTAAAAAACATATATTTTATAAAAAAAAGATTTAATTATTATCAATTGTTTTTAGTGATTTGATTTGGAATATTTTTAAGCTTATTTAGAGACAGATACAATGACCTCTAAGCGCTGCGTACCTGGATCATCACGGTTACTCGTTAGAGTACAACTTTCGCTCACGTGCCGGGGTCTGTGTATACCCATGCAACAACCTCTGTATCCTGCGTCTCCGTCACCTTGAAGACCCTACTTTTTCTTCCTTATGCCATGCAGCCAATTGCCTGGACCTTTTGCTGACAACTGATCCGGACAGGTATCGTGTAGAGGTGACCTCCCCCTTGGGAACCTCCGATCACTGTTTGGTGAAATCTGTATTTACATATTTCCCACCAGCTTTCGAAGCACCTGGTGTTAGGCGAGTATGGAAATACAAGTTAGCAGATTGGGATGAGATGCGGCACTTCTTTGCGTCTTATCCTTGGCGGCAGGTCTGCTTCTCTTCTTTGGATCCGTCGAGTGGCGCAGATGCTATAAACGATGTGGTACATCAGGCAATGGAGTACTTAATTCCTTTTGCTGATGTACCCATCGGTGTCAAAGCTCGCCCATGGTTTAATGCCGAATGTGGTCATGCTGAAGACCGAAAACATTTGGCATACCTAATTTGGGCTGATGCTCGAAGCTGCAAAGCTCGGGATGTAAGTTTAAAGAAGAGAGCCTTTAACCAAGCTGCCAAGTCCTATAAAAAGGCATTACGGAAGGCTCGTCGCGATCGTATCGCTAAGAATGGCGAAAAGCTCTCTGTCAGACCAACTGGCAGTCGAGCTTTCTGGTCCCTTGCCAAAGCGATCGAGTCGAACTTCTGCCAACCCTCACTACCTGCTCTGCTGAAGCCGGATGGATCTCTGGCCCATACAGCGACAGAGAAAGCGAATGTATTTGCTTCTCTGTTCGCCGATAATTCACATCTAGACACTGGCAATACTTCTCCAGTACATCTTCCTCACTGCGGTATTTCGATTCCTGAAATCCGCATCACTAACAAAGAGGTATGGAGAGCATTGTGTCGTCTTGATGTGAATAAAGCCAGTGGTCCTGATGGTATACCAGCCATTCTGCTCAAGACGTGCGCAGCTGAGTTGTCTCCTGTATTGACACGTCTGTATCGCCTCTCTTTCAAGACTGGAATAGTGCCGAAATCCTGGAAGCTTGCAAACGTGCAACCAGTGCCCAAAAAAGGCAGCCGTGCTGATCCTGCCAATTATAGACCAATTTCAATCACCTCCATACTCTGCAAGATTATGGAGCGTGTATTGAACACGCGCCTTCTAGCGTACCTTGAAGGTAACGATCTCCTCAGTGACCGACAGTACGGGTTTCGCCGAAATAGGTCCACTGGGGACCTTTTAGTGTATGCTACACACGTTTTAGGCGAGGCCATCGAGAAGAACGGAGAAGCGGTCGCTGTCTTTCTTGACGTCTCGAAGGTATTTGACAGCGTCTGGCATGCGACCCTTATAAGCAAGCTTTCAACATACGGCATATCTCCTGGTCTGATCGGCTGGGTAACGGACTTTCTGAACCAAAGATCTCTCCGAGTAGTTGTCGACGGGTGTTCCTCGGAACCCTTGACAATAAATGCCGGAGTGCCTCAGGGGTCCGTTCTATCTGCAACTCTCTTTCTGCTGCATATTAACGATCTGCTGAAGTCCGGTATCTATGGGTATGCAGACGACAGCACAGTTGTAGAAAGATACCTGCCGAGTAGTCGGGCCAGTAGAGATCAAGTACAGTCTGAAAGAGAAACCATGGTGCAACGTTTGAATGACAAACTTCAGGCAGTCTCCGCATGGGGCAAAGCCAATCTTGTCAAATTCAACGCCACCAAAACGCAGACGTGTCTGTTCACCGCTTAAAGGAGCCCTTTCACCTTGGCTCCTACTTTCCAGAGTGTATCTTTGGAATACAGTGACCGGCTTCAGTTGTTAGGCTTAGAGATTTCCTCGAACTTCAACTTTGGTCGGTGTATTGAGTCCAGAGCAAGACCAGCTGCAGGAAAGCTTGCCGTTCTTGCGAAGGTCCGTCAGTACTTTACACCGGGACAGCTACTTGTATTATACAAAGCACAGATCCGGTCGTGTGTGGAGTACTGTGGGCATATATTCGCTGGTGCCGCTAAGTCTCATCTTGCGGTTCTGGACTCAATTGCGAGGCGAGCAAAGAGACTTATAGGCGACCCTGAATTGGTTGAAGCCAACCTTCACAGCCTTGAACACAGGCGTAGAATTGCTAGTCTCTCAGTATTCATAGGATACATTTTAGTGAGTGTGCGCAGGAATTACATGATTTAATTCTTCCGCCCCCCTTCCATCACAGGACGTTCCGACGCACGGCAGATATCCATCCTTACGTTGTGGACATTCCCCCTGTCCGAACAAAGCGCTTTGCTTCGTGTTTTTTAGTTCGTACAGCGAAGGACTGGAACAGCTTGCCTGCGTCGGTATTTCCGTCCCAATACGATGTGGGTGTCTTCAAGAGAAGAGTGAATAGGTTACTGGGTTAATGCGCCTTACCATCTATGACTACATTTCCACTTTCCATCAGGTGAAATGTAGTCAAGCACTAACCACTAACCCAGGTGACATGAAAAAAAAAAAACATGTTGTTACTATAGTGTTACATACAGCGGCCAACATTTAAGTAAACAATCTAAACTATTATAAACTAGCCACCGAGTTATCACTATTATTTCCGGGTGGGTGCTACAAAATATATATTTATTTGTAATTAATGGTTTTATGTTATTATCATACAATCCTGTTTTTATTAAATCACTTAAGCTAGATGATATGTCTTCCGAGACGGATGCTATTAAAACTTTTTTACTTTTATCTAATCTTTTTGTAAACAATGACTTCATCAAGGAGAGTTATCTTCCTTCAACCCAAAATGCTTCGGGAAACATTTTATAGAAAGGATTTTTAACACAGAGTTGAGAATTGTGATCAGATCAGTTTCGTTGTCTCGCAAAAAATGGGTAGCCATTTAAAAAAAAAATCAAAGTAATTGGAAATTATAATCTTTATTTAATGAAAACATTGAAATGTGTTACGTAGAATTTACACAGCGATGACTAATCTTATTTATTAATTAACATAGGAAACAATACCTTCTTGAATATTATATCAGAAATAAATAATCTAGTTTATTTATTTTTTATTTACATCTTAATATTTACTATGAATGCTTCAACGGTCATCTCTGGTAGTTTTTTTATACATAAATATGTAAAATATTTGGCTGCTATTTTCAATTTAATATTTCTTTATAACAATTTACTTTGTTTTATATAAGCTCTTACAAATAAGAAGCTAATACGAATAATTATTAGATAAGTTTTTTTTCTTATTAAAATATATTAAAGCAACATTAATGTTACGTAAATTATATATTGAATTTAAAACAGTTATAGTTTTGTTTATAAAATAACTAAGCTCGAAGTACTTAGTGCACAATACATTAATACAATTACAAGATTTAGGTTGTTATGTAGAGACTGGCTTCTGAATGTTCAAAAACAACTTAATTGGACTGCACTACCTTAAAGTTTGTTTAATATATTGTCGCGCTGTGCTTACATTTTTATTACTATTACTATTTTTTGGTTTTTAATTTAATATTATAAATTTTCTATTCATTTGTACTATTTCTTTTAAAAAGTAACTCAATTATAGTAATTTCTATACCTTATTCTGTACAACGACAGCTTATGTGTTCACACTAAGTAACTAACACTAACAACTTGATAACTTTTCACCATAATCAGATTGATAAAAATCCATTGTATTTTTATTTATTTTTTTGAGAATCCCTTTGTTTGTTTTGTGTAGTTACAATTTTGGTCTGCATGCTGTGGCAGCATTGGCACAAGGCTTGGACTGAAAAGCAGCTCTAAACCGACTTCATTTGCTTTTCAGTTGCATACATATACCTTATTATTTAAGTTATTTATTGTTAATCTTAATTAATTTGTGTGCTTCTTGAATAAAGTTCTTATTATTATTATTATTAATAATAAATCATTATATTATAAAGAAAACCTACATATTACAAAATATTATTTATTTATTTGTACGCTATTTACATTTTACAAAAACGATATATTATATCAATGAAGAACTTCCAGACATTCAATAAAATGAAGTATACATATAAAATCATAAATACATTACTGAATTAATAAAAAAATTTAAGGTGTCTTATACAAGGCCAACTGGATATGATATGGTATTTACTCTCCCTATTACCTTTAATTTATTACGTGGCACGTCTTCCAGTATTTACTGAAATTTATTTTCCTTCTTACTCGAGCAAGGTCTTAAAATATTTGCTGTGTGTGTTGCAATTCTTAGTTTTAAAAGCATGCATTCATTTTCTTTTTATTTAAAACTCTTATACAAATGTATAATAAAGTAATGTAGGTAATAATATTATAAATATAATTATTCTTCAATAAAAAATAACTCTTATAACCCCATAAAGTGGTGAATTAAACTTAACAAAATTCTTAGTAATAATAAGTTTCTTGATGTACACCACCACGACAAAATGTTCTGAAATTAATTCCGCTGTCTAACACTTGACTTGATGACTTTTTACAACAATATTCTAAAAGTCAATAAAAATAACAATTCATATTTTCAGAAATACCGTCCGGTGAATAATTAAATGTAATTAATTTGATTTAATCTAAATCGCAAGGAATAGATGTCATACTTATAAAGATGACTAAATTGACGTTGCCTTATTCTTTACCAGCCATAACCCATAATTAACACATGCATTCTAAAAGATGACTTTTCTCACTTGTGGAAAACAGCAGTAATTAAACCCTTACCTAAAAAAAACTAGTGTTGATAACAAAAAATATCATCGCCTGAGGGTCGTGTTACAAAGTACGTGAAAATATTGTTAATACCCAACTGAGAAGTTATTTTGAATTTAATAATATGTTATCGAGACAAGAATCTAGTTTTCGGAAATGACATAGCACTATCACAGCTCTTTTAAATATCGTTGACGAGATCTTCTCAGCCTCAAATGATAATTCTTGTTCAATTCTTTTTTTAATATATTTTAGCCACATATTCAATCATAAATAACTAATTAAAAAATTGGGGTACTATTGGTGTTTAAAATTTGTCTATACTTTGTTTGAGAAGTACTTTTACAATCGCCAACTAATTGTAGAATGCATAAATAATAAAGTTAAGAAAGTGAGATCAGGCCCACTTCATGTACGCAATGGTGTCATACAAGAATCAATTTTAGGGCCCCTATTTTACTCTATACTCGTATATACGGCTGATTTGATAAAATACATCAAGCCCACTTCCTCTACACATGTTAAATAGTGATCTAGAGATTATGAATGGTATAATAATAATAATTTGTCTGTAAACCCATTAAAATGCATGTGGTTTTAAGAACTAAAACACGTATATATTCAAACCGCCAAGGGCGGCAGCGCTCTTGCGAATCCTCGGATGTGGCAAAAGATCATAGGTGGCGGTGATCACGTGTCATCTGTGATTCGCACAGTCGTTTTCCCTACCTTGTCATAAAATGAAATAATGAAATTTTAGTGTTTTAGTATTAGTTCAGACAGAACTATCATTGGTGATATCATAATTTAATAAAAATTTTAAGTCTGTAATTTAGGTTTAAGGATTTTATAACTTTTTGCGCTTTAACGAACACGTAGATCGGCAAATTATATTACGCTCATAAATAGCTTTATAAATTTGGATCGCACGTAAAAGTAGAAATGAGACAAAAACACAGATTTTGTTATAACATGCCTCCTCGCTCCAATATAACACCCTCTTTTAAATATATCTAAATATACAAGTTACTCAAAAATATCGGCACCCGTTATTTCATTTCTAAGCGTAATTGGCAAAAGATTAGAAACAAAAATGTTACATATCAAACATTGCGGATTTTTAACATATTTTTTTCTAGACTGAATCTAACTTATTTCAGGAATAATTTTGGTTTTGCAGCTTTAAGATATTGGATTGTCATTCATCCTTCAATGAAAAGATCAATCGATAATTAAATGTATAAAGCAGCTAATTTTATTAACCTACTGACGTTGATGAGATTTGCAAGACGTTTAAATGAAATTATGTGATATCTCAAGAGAAATTGTCGTATTTTGTTAGTAGCTAGAACATGATAAAAATAAAGGATGATAACAAACGAAAAGTATGTTATATCAAAAATAATAAATTAATATTATAGAAGAATATTAAACTGTTAACTGTTAACACGTTTATACACTAACCACGTACCAAGCTGTCGAGAGGTAAGATAAAGCTCTCAGTGCTAACTTCTTTAGAGTCCAAGTTAGTTTTCTTAACGTCCGTCTCGCAGTACTTAGGTGGTATATTGGCCAGTTTGCCCAGTTTGACGACAGTCAACGCTAGTGACAGCTTTTGTTGTTTGATTAGTGTAATTTATTAATTAAATATATTCAAATATTAAATTGGATCCATAACCGTTAACCCTTTATTTACGAGTAAATACTCGTTTGCGTAAAGAGCCATCTGTTATCTATTTTTAATATTTCTACGCTTGTATAAAAATAGGTCACAAGTGCAATCAATGCAAAAAGATTATCAGCGTAACAGAGGGCGCTAATTGTTGAAAATGTTTACTGCGATATCATCGAGCTTGTTTGAATATTAGCCCAGATACTCGCATATCTGCTAAGAGGCAATGTCAGAATTGTAAATTAATTAAGAGCACTAAACTTTGTACTCCAGTCAAACCGTTGGAGGAAAGCCCTTCTTTGGCAGCGTTCGAGGCTGTTGGTAAAGATTTGATCCTCACTCAACTCTTATATATGAAATTCATATGTTAAGACAAAAGATGGTTGCGGTTTTCAGAGAAATTAATTCTTTTAGGGATAGACTGTCACATCTTAATACGTCTGTTGTCGATTTTGATAAGTGAGTTAGTTCAGTGGAAGATAGATTATCTGCTTTAGAAAGTTTTAAAGAACAAGACGTTTTTCAGTCTAGTTCTTCGCTCGACCTGATTTCAAGATTAAAATTCGAATTAAATGAAAAGGATCAAATATTTCTCCTCAACGATATTGAAATCTCCGGCCTTCCAGAAAAATTTTTAGCACCGAGCGATTGGGCTCAAAACAGCAACTACAAATAAATAAGCCACGCAAAATTGTAGTACGTCTAGTGAGTCGGAGTATTCGAGACAAAGAACGTTACCTTTGATTACATTCCCAATCTTTAAAATTAAAACACATAAGTTAAAATTAGAGAAAGTGCTCAAATAGTACAGACAATATGCCGATATACTTATGTACTTCAGAATAGTTTGAGATCATTTGATTGGTACAAACTCTCAGAATTCCATAATATAAATGATATGGTTTCTGCATTTAACTGCTATTTACTGCGTTTGATTTCTTAGCACCACTGAAGAAACCTTTTCTTTAAAGATAAGATCATTAAAAAAAGCTTTCTTTCTTGGATAACCTAGAATATTATTAAAATTATAAGAATCAGACATAAGGCGCATATTGGAGCAAAGCGTAGTAAAAGGGATATACACATTATATACTACAAAGACTTAAAACTTTCTGTTGAGAGAGCACTTCATAAAGAAAAAAGCGTTTATTTTTTAACTTTTACAAACAAGAGCTTGAGTAACCCTAAAATGTGGAAACAGTTACAACAAAGCATATCATACAAGCCAAATTATGATGTTTGCCTTGCTGGTCATCTCAACGATCCGGATACTATCAATTCTCATTTTCTAGACATTCCGGGTTCTGCCACTATTTCTTCTCGATTATACAATTTTTCAAATCGTACCTGTAAGTAATTTGACACTGCGTTCAGTTGACATTAAAACTGTTACAAGAAAAATACCCAGTATCAAGTCAAACGCAGTTGGCTCAAATGGTGTATCTCTGTCAATGTTACTATTATCACCTAATTGTATTATAGAACCAATCACAAACAATAAATTATTCCATAAAATCCGGTACTTTATCTAATTGTTGGCAAAATGCAGTTGTTAGACCTATACCAAAAAAGGATGATCCAGAAACAATAAGCGATTTACGGTATTTTTATTTTTTTATTTTTACTTAATCAATATTTTGCCTTGCCTTTCTAAGGTTTTGGAAAAAAAAATCTTTGAACAGAAGTCAGATTACATTGAATATAATAATATACTACCTTGTCAACAGTCAGGGTTTAGAAAAAGAAGAAATACTACAACGGCGCTGACAAATGTTATAGATGATATTTTGAGTGCCCAAGACGTGTACAAGAGCACAATTCTTTTCTTATATCAATATCTTTATTTAAGTAGGCATTTACAGGCACTTTTGAATCGTCAATTATTACAATACAAAAAAAGGTCCGTGTAGTCAGTCCGTAAGTAAGCTACCACTGGCTCAGAATGCTGCTCTGTTGAGAAGAGCCGGCCAGAAACTCAACAGTTGCTTTTTTCAAAAGAAATATAAAAATCTTAAGTGATGTACATTATAGTATAAATCCTGCAAGTGATCCAACAGCTTAAGTTCCACATATTTCGATCCACTAAAAACTCTTGAATGTTATAATGAGATTTATTTAATAATAAACTTTTGTTTTTAGATTTAAAACCAAGAAAAGGAAGGTCTAAGGTATCTTGTGGAACTTTATTATATATTCGTATACTCAAACCCATGAAGGATTCATTAACTTTTTGAAGTTGAATGTAGTGGAACTTTGTATATAACATTAGTTATTTGCCTCGGAGAGGTCTATTAAAAGTTCAGTGAATATACAAGGAGTATAAAATAAGTTGTATATCCTTACTGTCTTTAATAGAGCTGTCTTGTTTAGTAGTTTCCGGCAGCTTGACTCATATAAGGCTATTCCTTAAAATGGATAAACAATTCTCACCTTTTGTATTTCTAAATAATATATATATCGGATTTGAACCGCTGATTATATTTCTAAAAAGGCCAGTTCTAATGACCTCATCAGGACCATTAGTACTGGCATTGGATTTTTCCATGATAATAAATAATCAATAAATTAAATAAAAATAGAAAATAATTCTTTATAATTTAATTAGTATTTATTAATACTAGGTTACACCAGAAATACAATCTAAACAAAAATAAGAACTAAAATGTGGTACCAACGTTATTTCATGCAATAATAATGGCAGACTTACCGAATCACCGCTGAAGTCCGAGTGTGTCTAAGTCTCAGCTCCACCCGTTTATATACACGCCTCAGCCGGGTGGGGCGTTGTAAGAAAGTAACGTCTACCCACATTTTAGTTTTAACAATTAGAAATCATAATATCATCTATTTACAACGATAACAAATGTTTAGTTTAGGCGACAATTCTAAACTTATTTTTAACAATTAAATACTTAAAATTAACAATAACTTCTTAGATCGATACAATATAACACAACAAAATAATACATCAGATGATTCATTTCTTATAACGTCAATAACATAATTTCTAAAAGTAATCAAAATTACTTTTAGTCGTTTAACTACAGTGATATAAGATAATAAACCGTAACATTATTTTATTTATTTCTAAAAATAATAATAAATAAGCTTGCGGCGACACGGCCATACTGATACGAGATGCGTGCTCTGCATCGTTTGTTTTCTGTAATTATAAAGAACCACTTACGTAGTCTAGGTACTTCCACAGTAAGCCTAGACAAACAATTTTATAATTATTTTTAATCATCTAGTTAGTTGCAGTTATTCTATTGACGTTGTTTATTATAACTCATCATAAAATCAACAAGTCATAATATCACGTCCATGTTTATTTATTTATTTTTTTTTTTTGGCTTTGGGGCATCACACGAACTCTCATAACAATTGTCATAGGACGTCTCCACCCGCCTACAACACTTATTAATTGTATTTATTGTTGAAGAACGTCTCCACCCGTCTTCAACATAAGTTATTATTATTTTTTTTTTTCTTTTCTTTTTTTTTTTTTTTTTTTTTTTTTTGTTATGGTTCGGATCCGCACACCAAATGCATCTTTTCGTATTTCTAATCATATTAGCATTTGAAAACTCCACGTCAAATAGCTAAGAAATATGTCTCTTAATACCTCTTTTTTTTTTTTTTTTTTTTTTAGCTTAAGTTAAATTTTAATACGTAAATAAACAGTTTGAAAAATTCTCACCGAATTATTAGGTACTTGAAGAGTCGTCATCAGTTTCCAACTGATGTTCTCGATTTTGGTTGATTCCTGACGGTCCAGCCTGCTCGTCTGATAATTCCACAACTCGTGCGTCCCTTGGAGGCTCTTGTGCTGTTACCGAAAGCCCATCTTCTTGAGCATTTGTTGGCGACACGAGTGGTTGATTGCTGTCACTTAATCCTGTTTGTGGGGCTTTTCGTAGCTGGTCATGTGCCACTTTTCGAAGGCGCCCACGATGTCCAATCACTTTTTTCACAAGGTATCGATCATTCTCAAGTACTTTCTGGATTTCGTAGGGTTCACTAAATTTTAGATCTAGGGATGTCTGATTTCTGGGATTATTTTTTATTAATACGAAATCGCCTTTTGCAAATCTTTTCATCTTGGCTCGTCCTCTCTCAAATCTAATTTTATCCCTTTTCGCTGCCTCGAGCATCCTGTTCTGAATGTGTTGGTTAATGGCTTCAATATCCACAGACTGGTTATCGAAATCTACAAGATTTAGCAGTTCAGGAGGTACACAACTTCGTCGACGGGTCAGTAGTGTTAATGGTGCCACACCAGTGGTTTTATGAACAGTACAATTGAAGGCCAACTGTAAACTATCCAAAGCTTTATGCCATTCTAAAATTTCGTAATTTTTTATCATAATCAATCCATTTTTTAATGTAGCAATCACCCGCTCCACTTGTCCGTTAGCTCGGCTGATACCCGGGGCGATTGTGTGTATTTCGATACCAAACTTGTCACAATAATTTTTAAATTCCCCCAGGAATTCTCGACCACCGTCTACCACTATTTGCCTTGGGGTGCCAAACAGGTGAATGACTTGTTTTAAAGCTCCTAGAGTGCTTTGCTGATTCTTGTTATTAGTGTAACGAAGCAAAACATACTTGCTATAGGCGTCAACCGTTACGACGACATATTCTTGTTCCTGTGGAGTTCCAAGCTTACCGGTTATGTCCATATGAATAACCTCAAATGGAGCGGCTGGTTTTGGTATAGGGTGTAACTGTACTTGTGTTGCTCCCGAAGACTGTTTGGATGTTCTACATACCACACAATTGTCAACAAATTGACGTGTAATCGTGTTCATCCTCTCGAAGTAATAAGTCTCCTTTATTTTACTTAAAGTTTTCTCCCAGCCTGGATGCTTCAGAGACGTATGAAAATGGTTAATCAGACTCCACTGAAAAGATTTGGGAACCACAAAAAGCTTCAGGCGACCTAGCATAGGCTCTACCCTTTCATGTTTCAGAATATTGTCTTCAAGTACGTACCCCATCATTGTTTCACCATTGCGAAGGGCGTTTATAATTGGTCTGAGTTGCTGGTCACGATGTTGTTCCACCTTGATCCATTCCAAGTTTTTTGTCAAGATGTTTACTACAAGACAGCTTGGGTTTCGGCTAAAAAAGTCTGCGTGCTGCATTCGCTCACCTTTTCTGTATTCGATGTTAAATTCGAAGTTTTGTAGATACGCCCACCAACGATGTATTCGGGGTAACAGATCTCGTTTGTGTTCCGAGGCCTTCAGAGCATTGCAATCAGTAACAACTGTGAACTTTCGTCCATAGAGATAATGTCTGAAGTGTTTGATTGCCCTGACAACAGCTAAAGTTTCAAGTTCGTATGAGTGGTATCTGCTTTCAGTATCCGTAGTCCGCATGCTAAAATATGCAACTACGTGTTGTCGCCCGTTAATCTTCTGTACAAGTACAGCTCCAAATCCTAGACTACTGGCGTCGGTGTGTAGTTCTACTGGATCGGCTTCTCTATAAATAGTTAGTACAGGACTAGATGTTAAATAATAGATGACCTTTTGACGTACTTCTTCATGTTCATTGGTCCAAGACCACTTAATCCCTTTTTTTGTCAAATTGTATAATGGAACCATTAATCGAGCAAAATTTGGAATGAACCTTCTAAAATAACCTGCAAGTCCGTTAAATTGTCGAACTTGCTTGACTGAGGTCGGAATAGGAGATTTGGATAGGGCTTCAACCTTTTTAGGACTTGGACGAACTTGGCCTTCTTCGATAACGTTACCAAGGTATTCTATGGATCGCTTAAAGAATGAACATTTTTCTATATTAATAGAGAAACCGGAATCACGTAAAGCGATCAAAATCCTTTCTAAGTGTGAAAGACCAGACAAAAAGTTGTGACTTTTACTGATAACGTCATCGATGTATACCTGAGCGACGCTGTCATTGCTATCATTGCCAGCGCTACCCGGGTGAAGAAGGATCCCTAAAGCGCGGTTAATACACCTCTGATATACCGCCGGTGCATTGCATAGCCCAAACGGCATGGTAATGTATTCGTACAGACCATCCGGGCTAATGAATGCAGTTTTTTCTATTGATTCAGGACAAATCGGTATTTGATGAAAACCAGAAGCCATATCGAGGGTACAGAAATATTTTCCTCCGGCTAGTTGGTCTATCTGGTCTCCAATCAATGGCAACGGATAGTGGTCGCGAACAGTATTGGAATTTAGTTCTCTATAATCCACGCACATCCTATCATCACCGTTTTTCTTTTTCACCAAAATTATTGGACTAGAATATGGAGATTTACTCTCCCTAACGATGTTATTTTCGATTAGTTCTGAAATAATACTTTTAATTTTTTGCCGTTCGACTGGAGTTAATCGGTAAGGCCTGCGTTCAACATATTTCTCTGGGTTTTTTAAACGAATTTCAAGTTTACCAGTATTTACGCGAGTTTTAGGGAAACCTTGAGTAAAAAGAAATGAAAACCGGTTAAGTAACGCAAGCAATTGATCGATTTCGCACTGGTCAGTCAAATCATGGTCCAAATTATCGAAACCCGAGTGATTTGGTCGTATATGCATGACGCGTGAAAAGGAAACTAAATTAGCGCTATCTTGGGTTACATGGACACTTAAACCAGTTTGATGTAGTAAATCTGCTCCAATTAAGACATTAGTGATTGTTTCAAAATCCGGAACTATATAGAAAAGTATTTCTACATTTATGTTGTTTATAACGCAAATAGCTGTTAAAGTACTTGTTGAGATAACAGGGACTGGGCCTATACCGCGCAAGTAATTTACAATTGCTTTTCTACGCCCAGGAATTCTATTTGCAATTGTTTCCCGTATTACAGAGCACTCTGCGCCACTGTCAAATACTGCATCTAACTTCATTTTTCCGATTCGTACATGCATTTTATTTAAAGTGCACTTACCGGTGGCTATTGAATTGACATTAGATGTTATCTCTTTCTCTCGTCGAAAACATGATTCAAACGTGTGACCGACCTTAGAACAAAAAGAACAAAACTTTCCTGTACTCGTAGTAGGTGGATTTGAAGGAATATTCGGAGTCCAATTAGCCTTTGGCTGAGTACTAGCGTTGTTTCTGAAGCGGCACTGCTGGGAGATATGTCCAGACCTGTTGCAAATATTACAATTAAGAGTTTGTCTATAATCAGTTCTAAATTTACCTCTTTTCTGAGCGGGGCCATTTGGCATCGACTGTCCTGGGTAAGGCCGTTTGGTTCTGATGGATGAAGCAACTGAAATAAGTTCGGGTACTGTTTTAGCCTTTACATTCATTAATTCGATCCTCAGACGTTCGTCATCTACCATCCCAATAACTGCTTCGACCGCGTCACAATTATCCAATTTGTCCTTAGTGATCCGCCTCCACAGCAACCATCCTTGCGATAAAAAATCTGCAATATCTTTATTAGGACAGTAAACATGTTCTCTAAATTTAAGGATGTCACGAGAATATCGAGTTTCCGGCTCGAATGTAGTAATTATAGTTTCGCGTAGCTCTTCCCAAGTGGATGTTGTAACTAACCAATTGTCTGCCCACATCCGAGCTCGACCTTTTAGAAGACTGCTAACTTTCATGCGGACATCATAGTCGTTGAGTTGGTACGTACTTACCGCTGTGGAGATGTGGTTGCACCATTCGCGAACGCCTACAGTACCATCGGGGTCAAAAGAGGGTAAAAATATGTCGGTTATTTTTGCCTTCTCGCTTGGTTTTTGTAGCAGACGATCACTCATGCTCTGCATCATCGTCATCATTTGCATGAAAAATTCGGGAGGTATAACGTTACCAGAAAGCGAGGGCTGTCCTGCTTGAGCTGTGACTTGAGTGCTATTGGTATGTAGCATCGGCGCTATTGCTGGCTCTTCAATACGTGAAGTGCTCGGAAGAACACTTTCTCGACCTAAATCGGGTCCTGTAAAAATACTATGACCGGCAGAAAGGGATCGCTGGGGCGATCCCACTTCTGATATCGGATTTGAACCGCTGATTATATTTCTAAAAAGGCCAGTTCTAATGACCTCATCAGGACCATTAGTACTGGCATTGGATTTTTCCATGATAATAAATAATCAATAAATTAAATAAAAATAGAAAATAATTCTTTATAATTTAATTAGTATTTATTAATACTAGGTTACACCAGAAATACAATCTAAACAAAAATAAGAACTAAAATGTGGTACCAACGTTATTTCATGCAATAATAATGGCAGACTTACCGAATCACCGCTGAAGTCCGAGTGTGTCTAAGTCTCAGCTCCACCCGTTTATATACACGCCTCAGCCGGGTGGGGCGTTGTAAGAAAGTAACGTCTACCCACATTTTAGTTTTAACAATTAGAAATCATAATATCATCTATTTACAACGATAACAAATGTTTAGTTTAGGCGACAATTCTAAACTTATTTTTAACAATTAAATACTTAAAATTAACAATAACTTCTTAGATCGATACAATATAACACAACAAAATAATACATCAGATGATTCATTTCTTATAACGTCAATAACATAATTTCTAAAAGTAATCAAAATTACTTTTAGTCGTTTAACTACAGTGATATAAGATAATAAACCGTAACATTATTTTATTTATTTCTAAAAATAATAATAAATAAGCTTGCGGCGACATATATATTTTTATAAAAAAAGTACTCGTATAACAATCTAGTTTCTTAAAAACAATTTAATAAAAATAAAGATTAATTATCTTCGATACTCTAGGATGCAGTATAAAACATTTTCTTAAATTTTATGAAGCAAAATCAAAAGAGATTTCAAATAATTTTTAATGAAAGTAACGTCGAAGCGAACATATAAAATTTTCAATTGAATGTCAATAGAATTAATTAATCTCAATCTTCAATATATTTTTATTAAACGAACAAGCAATTGTGAGGACATTGTTAATGTTTAATTAAATAATATAATATCAGGTGAAAATGACGGCATTACCTTAATATATTTTTTGTATATTGTATACAAGTAATTAAATTTTACCGTATTGAAAGTTTTTAGATTTTTTTCCTTATTTAATTTGTTAATATTTGTTATTTTATTTTTAACATTAATATTGTCTATAACAATGTCTAATATACTGTCCAAGGCATTTTGCTTTGTATATTCCGACTCCTAATTCCCAATACTAGAACGCTTCAATTAACAGAAAAACTATTCAGATTAATAATAATAATAATAATAATTAATAATTTGTTATTTCTAATACGATTTGGTTTCATCCTTATTTTAATTTAATAGACAAATTCTGAATGCTTATAAGAGTTTGCAACTACTTCACTAAGAGGATGTTCACTGAAGAAGTAATCCTCCGTTCGGTAAAGAGCTAACAAATAACTAAGTTATTTGTAGCGCATAATGTAAATTTATATAATTTAAACTTTGAGTATAGTTACATAGCTCAGAATAGTTGTTCTTAATTTTTACAGACAGCTTATAATCTTAGAAGCTTGCCATTTTTAAATTATATTAATATTATTATATATATATATATATATAATATATATATATATATATAATAAATTACAAACTTTTGAAGGTCATAAGATCACCTCGGGTAATTTATTGGATAGATCTGAGATTTTTATCCAAAATTGTATTTTTTTACAATCATTAATATTGTTTAATATCAAATGATTTTGTGATAAATAACTAATTAAAAATAACAATATTTTTATGGGTTTTTTTACTTTCATATTTTTGTTTTTTTGAAGTGAAACTTCTTTAGGCGCATGAGGGTAAAATTTTTACAGATGAAACGTCACGCCGGTATGCAACGGAAGTGTCGGAAAAGAGAGAGAGAGTGATCGAGACCGATTGAGAGAGAGTAAGACAGGGCGAACGTAGCATGAGCAACTAGCCGTGGAGTGAAAGTAGGGAGCAAGCGAGTGAGAAAGATTGAGAGAAAAAGTGAGACAGAGCGAACGTCGTATTACTATTGGTTGTGTATTCGTTTACTAGTTAATTTTATTTTAATGACAATTAAATTCCTAACCTATCTTCCTTTTTCCCTTCCTCTTAATGTTGGAAATTTAAAGTTTTAGATTTGTATAAATATAAACAAGATTTATAAATTAGTTCGCCAAAGAAGTTTCACTTCTGACATGTGTACTTTGTACGCACGCATGTTTTGTCAATTATTTTTGTATTCATATCTTTTCTGCCTTGTGTGAATGCAGGTGAAAGCTTGTGTACGTAAAACGGGAGTATTAGGAGGTATAATTTTTGATATAATACCATAGTAATCGAAATAGTCCTTTTGTGAGGACACTCGCTAACTTAATATTAAGGCTACGAGGGTTCCACTAATTTTAGGTTTTGTGAATGTTTATTTGTTTAAATATTCTTAACTTATAATTTCATTAATAATGAAACGAGCAATGATAACGAGATCAAATCGATATTACGATAATTAATAAAATTATGAAAAAATAAATATGTTATTTATGTTTTAGAAGTGTAAAGTAAATTTTAACTTAATTTTTATACTTAAATCTTTAAGTATAAAAATTAATCATAATTACTAATTAACTATTAATATTTACAATTAATAAATAAAATAAATTCATTTAAAAACTGTGGTATTCCTATTAAAAATAAGAAAAACCTGAACCTGTTGTAAAAACAACATAAAAGATATGAGCGTGTTGAAATGCAGTCAATTCAGTAAAAGCTGGAGGTGTTCCAATATTTTGTATTGGAATTCGGTTCGCCCGGTGCGGCTCGGTCCGGTCCGGTCCGGTCCGGTCCGGTCGAGAATTATTTCAACTTTATATACTTCTTTAAATAAACTTAAACATTAACATTATTTAAATAGAACGTTAAAAAACTGGAGTTCATTAACAAACATAAATCTAATTTATTATATAGTTTTTTATTTCATAAATTTTAATCTTTGTATATTAATTTTATAATATAATAAATTTATCCTTTAGAAAATATTTTCAAAAAGGTAGTAAGGGAAAAAATAAAAAAGGTAGAATAAAGTATAGGATAACTCATTAGAAAAAAGAGCTAAGTGAAGCAGAGCAGAGCAAATTATAACGAAGTCTACCATTTGAGGGCATTGGAAAAAAACCCTACATTTCCATTATGTTATGTATTTAAATGGTTTGTAGTATGTAATTTTATGTACACCCAAGTCCAAGCTCCTCAAGTAAGAGCCTATTTAAACTTTTCGTGAGTACTTGAAGTCAACAAGATATTAAAGTACTATTTAACCGAAGTTACTCCCTAAAATCTCAAAAATATATTCTTATAAAACTAGATATTTTTAATTCAAACTCTCGTTTCGAATATTTTAATAAGAATATCTACAACAGACCAACACACGTGGAGCTCATCCACATATCTTTCATATATTAATATTCATTAATATGTTTTTTTTATTTAGGTTTCTTTAATATATAAATGATTTTAAAAATCTTATTATCGTATAATATAGTCTTGTAATCCTTACTATATAATAATGAGCTAATTGACTCTGTATGCACGCGCATCACTTATCACCCACAAATCACACAATAATGTGTAATACATCAAAAAAAAGCTATTGAATCAGGCTACTAAATAGGGTGGGTTCCAACCTCATACGTGTCCTTTGACCCTTCCCGGCCCCGTGGGCCGGGAAGTTCCCTCGTCTAATAATAATAACACTATTTATTTTAACGGGAATAATTAATATTTTAATATTTATTAAACTTATGTAACAAAAAGGAACAAAACTAAACTTTTCACACAATATTGCAAGACATAATGGTATAGAAGATAATTGACATAATGCCTAGAAATCAACAAATCATAATGAAGCAACGTCCGAGTGCAGTTTTATTGCCATATGTTAATTTATCACATAAAGGCAAATGATAAGATTTTACTTTTTATCTAATGTAGCCCCCTATAGAAATAAACTACAAAACATTAAAAATAAAATTTTTAGTTTTATACTAATATATATCGTTGAGAATTAAAAAATAATAACGTAAAGGAAGCAAATAATTCTCAGTCAAAAAACATTGATGACGTTCTATTATGAGACAATTGGGTGTTTTATCTCGGTTTTAAATTAAGATAGAACAGAAACAACTGATTTGGATTATAAGAGTGCTGACCAAAACAGTACCTACATAATACTGTTACCTTAGTCTTACATTAATTAATAATAAACTAATTAATTAATTTGAATTAAGTAAAATTATAATATTACAGTCAAATATATTACAAATAATAACAGTATAAAATAAGGAGTTTTGGAGACGAGTAGGCTAAGCTGATGTACAAATAACAATGGTTTCGGTATTTGTTATGTATACTTTTGTAAACTCCAATGATGAATAAGATCTCTTAATTTAATTTAAATCATTTTAAAATGTCTTATAATATAGATAAAAGAACAAAATAATTGGTTCTTTATGGAATCCAGAACGTTATCTATTCATTTATCTCAGGAATCGCTTGTATGTTAAAAAGTCGTTAGATGATCTTCATGTAAATTTATAAAAACATTGTTTAAATTTAATTTATTTTTTTTATTGTCAAAAAGGTTGTTTAGATTGTCGAGCATTCAAAGACTTGACTGAGTTTATCATGATTGTGGGACAGTTGACTTAGGATATGGAGTACTATTGTTGGCATCCCTTTTGGGAGATTAAAGGTATGAATTAACAATTTTCCATGAATGGGCAACATTTCCGATTTGTACTAACAAAAATATGTGAAACTAAAAAGATACTCCCATTTAACATACACAAGTGATGACCTGCATTAATACCAGGCGGAAAAGATATAAATAACAAAAATAAAAGATGAAAGTTAAAGAAACCCATAAAAAAATATTGGTATTTTCAATTGGTTATATATCTCAAGAATCATTTGATATTAAACAATATTAATTACTGTAATAAAAATTACAATTTCAGAATAAAATCTCAGATTTATCATCTACAAAGCTCGAGGTGAACTTATGACCTTCAAAAGTTTTGTAATTTATCTTTGCCACTTCAAAAGCAAAAGTAAATTTATTTTGTTCTTAAGTTACACGACTATTAAATATTTTGAGTTATATAAATATCATATATATCAATATATGTATCATAATATTTAACCTTAAATATTGTTCAGTTTATTTTTTCAAACGCAAAAAGTACCACCAAAATCTAAGCCTACTTCATAAGAAGATCTCAGAATAAAATACCTAAAATAAACCACAGATTGTAAATTATATATACTTACTATTCAACCCTATTGAATACTGTAACCAATTTCCAAACCAAAATGGGTTCATAATTACAGCTTTGGTTTTCTTTATATAATATTATGTCAAAGGCAGCGAATAGCTCATGTAAAAGGGCGACATAATAATTTATAACATCAGATTTATATCAATCATCAATTTTAACACCTCCTGGATTTTTACTCATAGTAATTTAATAAAAAAAATTGGACAAAGAAAAATTCTTTAGAAGTTGTTTTGGTTTGAGATAATAACACTAAAAAATTTGTTCATTTCGTCATCTACATAATTGTGAGATTATTTATAAAATAACAAATATTTATAAGTTGATACAAAACGTTTTATGAAACTAAAGGTGAACTCTACAAGCTATCTACATATCTTTCGAGGAAATAGCTCCGTATGCAATAAAATTGATGACTTCGTTAACCAAGAGTACGCTACTGTTTATCTAATATATTATGTCGTAATAGTTCTTGAAACTATTTCATTTATTTTAAAACATAGAAATATTTAAAATATATATTGATAGGGGGACTTGCGGATGTAGTCGTGCTAAATCCAGTTAATATTTAATTTAATTTTACATATTTATGGTATTCATAATATAATATGCGATGGTCCATTCCAATTGTTTAGTATCCGCGTAGGGGAAATGCTTGTCCTACTAGGTTTCCTAAACGAGATTAAGTATATATATATCTTAATATAATGAATCTTTATAAATCACTGAATGTAACTCTCATATATTATATACGGACATAATAGGGACCAATTTATATTACGGATAAAAGTATGATTCCTAAGTTCCGAATGGCTTGCAGAAAATGTATTCACGAAAGCTGTTAGAGTCAATTACCTAATTATTTACATTGAATTAATGCATTGCTAGTTTATATTTTTGGGATCTTAATAGATAATTAAAATTTAAATACCTAAAAGTTATCTCTTCACATTTACAATACTAATTTATTTAATATAAAATGTACATCAAAATTTAATATAATACAATTTTCAACAATACAATTGATTTACAATTTTCTGGTTGCTACTTGTTCGTGTGTTTTACTATACTAGGTAATATTAATAGGTTTTAGTTTCTGCTCAAATTAAAATATTTTTCAATTTGTTCTCTTTTATAATGAAACATATTTTTACTTTAACCGGCCACGAGTAAGTTTTTTTAAGAAAAATGCTCAAATCTACATATCTTTTAAATTTATACTTTCTGCAGAAAAATCTCAATGGTCTTGTTGAGCTGTTTATGTCACAAAGTATTTAAATAGAACTTACCCAATTTTTCATAGTCCATCAAATTTGTTTTAAGATATAAGCTATATATCTTCTTCTTCTTGCCCTTATCCCATTTTGGGGTTGGCGCAGTAGTTTTTTTCCTTACATATTCTCCTGTTGCTCGTCATCTCTGTAAACACTGTCTTTTTCTCCATATCTTCTTTCATATAATCCATCAATCTTTTATTCAGCCGTCCTTTACCTATGCATCCTTTCACTTCTATACCTAACACTCTTTTGATTTCATTCTTTTCATCTCTCCTCATAACATGCCCATACCATGACAGACGGCTACCTCTAATTTCTTTCACTGGCGCTATTCCCAGGCCTTACCTAATATACTTATTTCTTATCCTGTCCTTTCTTGTCACCCCACACATCCAACTTAATATTCGCATCTCGTTACATATAAACGCTTTTCATCTATCGCTTTCATCACCCAGCACTCAGACCTATTAATAACGATAGGTCTTACGATGGTTTTATAGATTTTCCCCTTTAGTTTAAGGGAAATTCGGGCCTCACATGTTGTCCCCGTGACTTGACGCTATTTTATCCATCCCGTGTTGATTCTGTGCTTTACGTCAATATTGCCATCACTTTGTATGAGGGAACCAAGGTAGCGAAAGTAGAGCAGACTGGTAACGGTACTCCATCCAACAAAATAGGAACAAAACAGGACACATCGTCGAAATCGCAGATCAAGTGATCTGTATTGCTTATTTTCAGACCAACACTCTCCAGCTGTTGTTCTCATTTTCCCAGTTTCCTCTGCACCTCAAGTCCTTTATCACCGACAAGACAATATCATCGGCGAATCGCACGCATCAGGGTGCCTCTGCTTGTATGTCCGATGTCAGAGCCATCCATTATCAACAAAAAGAGGGAGGGTAAATATTTAAATATTTTATTATTTATAACAAAAATATAATTTACGAAAATATTTCACATGAAAAATACCGATAATAGTAACCAAAAGCAAAAGATTTTTATAAATCATAAATTGCTGTTATAAGACAACATAGCATTACATATTGCTCTCCCAATATTTAGCTTTATTTTATTTTATTAATTCAACTTTAATAATATAGAACATGCTTTAGAGACAGCATACTAAAATATTGAATATAAATTTACTAAGTGGGCCATCGATAAAAATTGTCAACTTCACACTTCACGTGTCAGTCAACAGCTCTTCGTTTATCAAACACTACAGTTATAGAGTACACTCAAACATTTACATCAGACAACAATGTTGTTGCTTAGTGTATTTCTCCATAATGTTTAAGTATAAAATATTAAAATGCAAAAACTATTTTTATTTTTGGCATCTTCTGCGTATGGTGCCATTAAAAAAGTATAGGATAAAATTTTAATCAATGGTGTTATCAATAAAAGTCAGTTTTGAGAATTTGAAAACAATAACGACAGAATTTAAGGCCTAAAAGAAAAACAAATATTCAAAAAAAATATCTAATGTTTATTGATGCGAATTATTTCATCAGAGTTATTTTCAATTTTGTGAATATAAATAAAAATATATTTCTGGGCTTGTATTGCAATATATATGCTTGTATTGATAATATTTATTTATTTATTTAACTTCATGCTATATCACTTGCGGGGTAGCCAGAGACAACGGAGCGCCAAACGCTACAGTCCCTGCATACCTCTTTCGCCTCGACCACAGACATTAACGTCTTCATACATCCTCCTCCTCCGGGGGGTCCTCATGCTTTTTACGTGACCTTCCTCCAGTGTCGTAGCTACCGAGTTTTCGAAGGTCACACGACACCTCCCCCTGTCTCTCTTACCGCTCACTTTTCCTTTATAAATCTTTTTTACCATCCTTTCATCACTTATTCGTTCGACATTGATAATATATTTGTGTATTACATGTTCTCCTATGAATTTAATGTTGCTTTTGTTAGTGCGGGGCTTACAAGGGTGACAGGGGATTTAATGTTTTCATTTGAGTTCCTCTCTTTTACTATAGGTCTTGTGGGCTTGGGGGGCCATGCTGGAAACCTCCTCGTGTGCCCGTCCGCTACCAATGTTGTCCGGATTCGTTCGGCGGGATTGGAAGCGGTACGGGCCGGTGCTCCCTGGGGGACGGTTAATGCGATCTCTCGGGATCGCGTTAGCCGTCTGCTAATTTCCAGCGCGGGGTTGTCAGCCATGAGGTGCCCGAGTCTGGCTCATGGTTGACAAGGGGGGTTCACGCGGCGGTCTGCCCTTAGGGGTGGTCCGTCTGCGGCGGCGTGCTCGGACCCCTTTCCTTCGGCCTCAGCCGTTGGAAAGTGGGTCTGGGCGTTTCGGTGGGAGGGCACAGGCCCTCTTTTCCGGGGGACAGCCGCGGGGTCATGCCGGGTACTTCTCTGATTGCAGAGTTGACCCTGGGATGGCCTCGTGGTTGCGGGGTTTTAAGGGCGTATAGGGCTTGGGGTTCTTCCTGCCGAGTCGCTCTCTAAGGAGCGGTTCGGCCGGTTGTTTCTCCTAGCAAAAGATGGTGCCCGGATTAAACTTCGTGGAGCGAGACACCACGGTCTTGCTCGGCGATCGTTAGTCCCGGCTTGGTGGGTCCCCGACTTATGCCTCTTTCTTGCTGGACTCGGTTGACCACCGTGTTCGGCGGTAGAGGCCTGTCGGGTTCGAGGTCGGGCTCCCTTTTTGAGTGGTGGTCTTGCGCGGCGGCGGTCCGTTGGCAGTCCTCCCTGTCAGCCAGCCGGGTCGTGCTTGGCTATCCGCTCATGTGGGGTCCGAACGGTGGTCTTCCTTCGGGGAGATCACCGCCGAGGGCGCTGGGCCTGGACGAGGTCCTCAGGCGTCTTGGGGTTGAGCATAGACTCCCCCGGGCGTTTGGGTTCCGGACCGGGCCTGGCTAGAAGAGGGCTTCGGCCTTCTTCTTAAGGTGGGCTTGGGTGGGGGGGAGGGGATCCTCCCGCGATCTATCAAGCCTGCCGACTATGGAGGGGGCCTCTCGTTGCGGGGTGCCCTCTACGTGGTGTCCGTCGGGGCGCCGCGGTTGTATGCGCAAGCGTTCCCGCGGTGTCCCATCATGACGGCGACGGCAACCGTCTGGTTTAGTGAGTAGGAGTCTCACATACCCAACGCCTTCCTCCCCTGGAATGCGGTGGGACCCATGATGGGTTCCAGACGACAAAAAAAAAAAAAAAAAAAAAAAGGTCTTTATGGCTTAGAATTTTACTTATGTTATATTATAACATAAGAAGATACATTAATAAACTTGTTTACGGTCACACTAAGTCAGTACATTCAGTGTAGCAAAGTGAATTAAAAGTAAATAATAGACTAGAAACATAATAATAAATTAATAATCAATATCCTGTTTGTATGTTGTTATAAACTTGTTAGCTATGTTAAACTTATTTAATTATTTAATAATATAGAATGCTGCTTTAGCCTTGAATGAATGCAATGTTCTGTAGGAAAATATTTTTATAGGGAAATAAATTAGTTTTGTTTTCAAAGTACTAACCAACTTATAATTCTTTCTTACACCATATTTAATCCACAACCAATGTTTTTAGACTTATTCGTCATCACAATAAAAAGAGATACAACAGTATTGTACATATATTATATTATTATAATACTTAGTTTGTTGTGTAAAACTGTGTTATCACGAATTGAGATTTACAATATATAATTTTGTTGTCAAATGTTACGATTCTGGTACTATGATGCAAAATAGCAATACTGTTTTCATTAATATTTTATTACTTAAGCAATAATATTCTTCCTACTAATATATAGGTGGTAGAGCCTAGCTGTAGGTATTTGACTGCAGCTCGTATTGAGCTTGCTCGATGATCGGGGAAGGACCATCCTCTCACAGAAGATCGACGTGTAGTAACCAAATTCATTTGGTTACGCTTTGTCGGTGAGTGAGAAAATCGGGAAGCCCAACTCACCCCCTCCCCCCTGCCTGCCAAACATGATAGCGATGCCTCCAAAAAGTATTCCCCAGGAGAATGCCGGCTTTGATGAAGCCGGAGAACCCTCCCCGAGCAAAATCGGGGGAATGATTCTCGGATTTTGCTCGGGCTGCCCGTCGTATCTTGGGCGGGCAAAGTGTCGCAGTTTGTGTTTTCTGAGGGCAAACGACGGCAAACAGCGGCACCCCGCTCCACACTAGATATGAACTTTTGCAACATCCGGGGGTTTCACTCTAACCTAAAGGCCATCTACTGCCACCTTGAGGCGGCGCAGCCGGTCTTGTTGTTTTGAGACGCAGATATCTCAATCTAGCGACACAGCGTACCTATCATACCCCGGGTATAAACTAGAAAATCATTTTATACCACACGCCGGGGTATCTGTGTTCGTAAAGGAGGATATCTGCTAACGTCACCTTCGGATTATTGAAGGTCAGGACATGTCCGTGCTCTAGCTGCGCATGGACATGGATGATCACGTCAGAGTCTACGCCTCTACAGGTCCCCTAGTAGTAATACAGAAACAGATCAACTCTTGGGCCACGTTTAAGCTAAGATTGACGATCTGCTTTCACAGAATCCCTCCGCCGTAGTGGTAGTCCTCAGGGACTTCAAAGCGCAAATAACTGGGAACATTGGAAGGGAAACAAATTGGCCCCCATAGGAAGGAAGCAAAAAACGACCACATTCCATCCCAATCCGCTGACTTGTTGTGCCAAACGCGACGGGTCGCAGGTCTTGTGCGAGCCGGATGTTGAGTGGGCATTACACTCCGTACTAGACAGTGGTCAGAGGAGCCCTAGAGAGCCTCGACAGTGACCTGATACTTTCCTGGATGTGTAGTCAGCAGAAGATCCAACAAAGAGGGCGTGTGGCTGTCCACGTCCGGTAGACGAGTGTGCATCTTTACCATCTGGGACAGACCATTTGCAAGAGCAAAGTTAAACACAGAAGTTGCACGTGACCTGAACCAATCGGTATTGTGTGCTTTGAAGTAAGTTGTAGTTAACTAACAAGATCATAATATTGAATTCTAAAGAACAAATAAGCCAATAGTGATACTACCCGACGCAGAACGTCAAATTAAATGTAGGTAAATTCTTAATTGTTAGAAATGAAAATGACTAATTTAATAATATTAAACTAAAGTTATTTTTAGAAACAAATAAGCATTATTAATTGACAATATTTTAATGTAATCTAAATATATCAATAAGATAACGTAGGCTATCTAAACATCTGAAATGAATAACAGCTAATTTTAAATAATATACGTGCTATAAATTTATATAATTGATTACATAAGAATAACTCTAAATCTAAATAATAGTATGATATTTTCAGGAAGCAAAAACATCCTTACGCTGGCAACATCTTATTACTAAAATTTCACGAAATGTCACAAATTATAAAATTCTTTTGAATTACCCGTCAACAAATATTTATTCAACCTAATCACAGACAAACATTATAAAAAATTTTAATGTGTGACTAAGTATTTAAAATTACCACAAACATAAAATTTCTACATAACAACACTTTCTCTCAAATGTTTGTTTTATTAATCTGGTTAAAAGTCAAGTGAAACTGCAATTTTTAACATGTTGTACAAGCTTAAAATTAGCCAGTGTTAGCCAAATAACTGCCAATAAACACCTATATTACTGCTGAATGAAAAAAATGCGAGTTACAATTTATACTAAATGTTACCATCGTTAATCTTTTGTTTGATTAGAATTATTTACTTCGTGTACTTATTATATTCTTAACTCAATACTTCACTACTTAATTAAATATTGTGAAGTCCATTTTTATAGGGACCAAATTATATTTTTAGTTTATAGATACGGAAGAAATTTGACGTTGCTTGTTGAATTAGCATCTGGCGGTGGCACTGCACTTGTTCTTAACTTTGTTATACAATGAAGACTCGTAGGCATTACGCCAAAACAATTTTTTTGTTTTAGAAATGAGAACACATTTAATTTAAATAACAGTCATATAAGTTTAGATGGTTTAAGTATTAGCTTACGTCTTCGGTTCCGATTCTTTTTCGATTTAATATTACACATTTAATTTCTAAACTCTATTCAATATTTTGTGATTAAGTTCACTTTGGTTCCTTTTTTATAATTTGTTTTGTTTAAATGCCTGAAGCTTATTAAGCTTATTAAGTCAACTATACGAGTCAAATATATGAGTATTTGCAGTCTGTGAAAGTATAGTGTGAAAGCTGTGCCATAAAAACAAATTTTGCGCAAATGGAGTCTTGGGTACAATTAGTCTGTTATAAAACGTAAAAGGTAACTAAGAAATTTAATAAGCTAACAATTTATTTGAAGGTTAAACATGCTAATTACTTATTACACTTATTTCAAACCACACCCAAATCTTTGTTCAAGTCAAGGCGTGTTCTTGATAAATGAGGGTATAACGATTGCTTGTAATTAGCACAAAACAATGATAACTGCTTTATATTTTATCAAACTAAGAAAAAGCAGTAAAGGGACTGTATTATTCCTATGTCGGTAGTAGTAGTAGTAGCATCAAAAGTGTTTCTACTTGTTGACGACGTTCAATATAATCATCATCATCATCATCATCATCACCGTTATTGCATATATTTGTGAAGTAATTGATCTTTCTTGTTCGTCGGACATTTTATATTTATTAATTAGCAAAAATCTACAAAAAGAAATATAATTGAAGTGTCTGTTTCTAATTCTATGATAAAAACTTTTCACTAAATGCGTATGAAACTATTTTATTTTTAACCATTTGTTATTTAAATATTTTGATGTAATCATCAATAATAATGATTTATTGAAACGATTCGGGTAGTGGTGCCAATCTGGTTACTAGAAAGAAATTCCACTCTACGTAAATATGAACCTGCAATTTAGCGGCGTAGTGAGTGATGCTCAGGATCCGTTTTATAATCGCTTGTGCTCACCAGTGGGGTGGAACAGTAGTGACCTGTGTATACTGTTGCTTTAGACAAGGTGCCCTAAGGATTACCTAATAACAACCTTCCCACTTAGTATTCTGATCATGCTTCGTATTAGTTTCGTCCAATTACATTACTACATTAGTGTACATTTGGATGTGGGAATATTATCGGATAGGGAACATTGGGCTTTAATAATTTAAATACATACATATATTACTATATGATGAGTTATCTAACATAAAGTCACGTAATTATATAAATAGTTTCTTTAAGACCATTATTTAAATGTAAATATTTGATTCATGCTATTTTGATGAAAAACTAATAAACCTGGTTATTTAAAGATTCACTTTTGTATCACTCCTCTCCGAAGGTATTCCTTTCAATGGTTCGCTAAATATCGGTATACTGGGTCTCAAAATTCGAGAAATTGTGAGTTTCGTGATCATCTGGAGAACAAGGCCCTGTTGGCCACGATGAAAATGGGAGTGATCAATAAAGCGAGGTAGTATTACGGGTGTGATCAAGGACTTGCGCTCTATAAAGCGTAGGTCCAACCATGCATGAAATATTGTTCTTATCTCTGGTCCGGATCACCCCAATACCAGCTTCTACAGTTTGACCGCGTACAACGGCGAGCCACTCGAATTGTCGGGAATCCGGTGCTCTGGACTCTTTAGCATTGGCCAAAGAATCCAGCTGTAGAGACATTGCTTCTCTGTGCGTCTGTGCGTCTACCACATTTACCACAAGGAGTGTTTCTATGGGTTATTCGATCACCTGGATGCGTGGCAAACTTCCACTGTACGGTTTTCAAGGACATTTCTTCCACGTACTACTTGAATGTGGAATAAACTCCTTTCAGCGGTATTTCCAGATTGATTCGACATGGGTACCTTAATAAAAGGCGTTGAAGATACCCGCCCGACCGGCCGCTCGGGCCGGACGTCATCCGTTTGAGTGATTCGTGATAATAAACTATTTTGAACGAAACAAACGGCTATCCTGTGACTAATATTGTGAACGTTACAATCAATGCAATACAATGATCTGCATGGAGCCAGGCAAACGCTCTTCTCTAAAATCCCTTAAAATAACCCACCCCGTTAAGCAATATACAACAATAGTGAATCTTAATAAATCCAGAAACCGTGTTAAAAGTGTTTAAATTTTATGATCAAATCGTAAAAAGAAACGCAGTGCAATTATTTATACCATTCGAATATTAAACTAACAGTGAGCAAAGTGTTAAAAGTCTATTTAATTTGTTGTGAATACAAGCAATCACTATTAGCAAGGGGCATAGTTACATCCTACCTACGTTAATTTTAACAACCACAATCGACCTTAGAAGTCGTATTATATAAAAGACTAATTTGAAATCTACAAGCCGTTCTCGACAATGGATGTCGTAGACATAAAGGTTCACGTCGCCTGGTTTCATCGGCGTGGGTTCAAGACTCAGTTTATTGGACGAAATAAAAAAAAATAAAGGACAAAGCTACAAATAGCTACGTGGAATGTAAGAGGAGGAATGGACCAGAAGATGAATGAATTAGTAGATGTGATGAATGACAAAGATCTGGATGTTATTTGTGTGTCTGAGACCAAGCAAAAAGGCAATGACACGATCGATTTGCCTGGTAACCGGGTCGCTTTCTGGGCTGGGGTTCCAGAGGGTGAGCGACGTTGCCAAGGTGTAGGCGTGTTGTTGTCCTCTCGAATGGTTAATGCAATGGTAGAATACAAGGCTATAAACCCGAGGGTTCTTTGGGTTCGCTTTAACCTGGGGGTAACAAGAGTATTCTTGTTAGCCGTTTACGTGCCAGTATCCTCGATTTACAACCTAGGCCCTAGAGATTCTTTAAGAGATAAGTTTAAGCAAATTAATGTACTTACGGTCGCCAGTCAGTATATTCTTGAAAATCTTAATTATGTACATAAAAATACTGACAATTTTATTAAGCACAGTGATATACATACTATAAATACCAGGAACAAATACAAGCTCGCGCTACCTGTTACTCGACTTAAAAAAGTGAGTAAATCTTTCATGGGGCATGGGGCAAGTTTTACAACAAAGTCCCAGCAAACGTTCAAGTATTACCATTTAACAAATTTATGAGAATAACTAAGGAACGTTTGTATGCAAAAGGATACTACAATGTATCTAAATACTTAGAGGACAATGCACCGTGGGTATGAAGCGATCGCTGCCAGGCTGCTTCAAAATTATTTATTTAGTATTGTGTAATGTATTTATGTAATTTAAAATTTAAGAAAAAAAAAACAAATCATGACAATCCCGCTGAGTTTCTGTCACCAGCTCTTCTCAGGTCTGTGGAAATAATTTTCTGAGCTGGTGGTAGCTTTGACAATGAAAAAATGTTTTGTATGAAACTTATTTTCAATAAAGATTTTTGATTTGATTTGACTTGATTCAGCTCCGGGGGGCGAACTCGAACTAAGAAGCTGGAAGCTTCAAGATCCACCGATCAGAGAGGAATATCAAGAAAGGGTTTCCAAGAAGCTTGAAAGCTGTGATTCTGGAAATGAAAGTGTTGAAGTATGCTGGCAGAACCTTAGGAATGGTATGGTGAAAATAGCGACAGAGGTATGTGGTAAAAGGAAAAGAGGTTTTAGTGAAAAGCGCGATGAATGGGGGGATGTTCAAGTGAAAGATGCTGTAAAGTTAAAGAAGAAAGCATGGCTGGATTATAAAGCCTCGGGTAAAGATAAAAGTATGAGAGAGATAAGAAAAAGAGAGTACAAGCTGCAAAAGCACAAAACGAAACTTACTTATAAAGATGAAGCGTGAAAATTCTGAGAGAGAAAGGGATGAAAGGTTGACGAACAACTTCCGGGAAAACACGAAGCTTTTCTGGCGAGAAGTTAGTGATTCCCGGGGTTGTTCGGTAACCTGTAGAATGAAAGGGGTGCTTTCGAAGAGTCGGCCTTGGCCTCGGCCTCGGCCTTGAGTACCAGCGAAACGCTGAGTCCGGATGTAGTCGAAGGTGAAGTCAGTTTAGAAGAAGTGGAGAGCGCGATTCGAAGCCTGAAATGTGGTAAGGCTACGGGAGCAGATGAAGTTACTGCCGAGATGGTCAAATATGGTAGGCCACGCGTCTTGGACTTGTTCTGGTTTTTGTGCAACTTATACTGGAAATCAGGGGAGGTCCCAGACGATTGGCGAGGTGCAGTCATCGAACCTTTGTATAAAGGCAAAGGTTCACAGATAGACTGTGCAAGCTATAGGGCTATCAGTTTGATCAGCTTGGGCAGTAAAGTTTGTGCTAAAATGTTAGCGAGAAGAATGCAAGAGAGATCTGAAAGGCTGTTGTGGGAGGTCCAACGAGGTTTTAGACCTGGAAGAGGGTGTATAGATCAGGTCTTTTCCCTCCGCATGATCACGGAAGTTTTTGGCCCTAAACCAAAAGATTTTCTGTACTTTTGTGGATTTGGAAAAGGCGTTTGACAGGGTTGTGCGAAAGAAATTATGGGAGATACTGCCCCGGTACAATGTGAGCGGACCCTTGCTACAGGCTGTAAAGTCTCTTTACAGAGATCACTCAGCCTGTGTGCGAGTAGAAGCTGACAAGTCGCCCTGGTTTGACATCCAGTCGGGTGTTAAGCAAGGTTGCGCTATGTCAGCTTGGTTGTTCAACTTGTATTTGGATAGTTGTCTCCAAGGCGTGAAAGACAGTGACATGGGAGTGAAAGTAGGTGATCTTAAGATCAATTGCTTGCTTTTGCAGATGATGCAGTGCTCATTGCATCATCAGAATGCGATTTGCATTCATTGGTCACCACTCTGAAAGATGGGTGTGAAATAATGGTCTAAACCTGAATGCAGATAAGACGAAGGTTCTGATATTGGAAAGAAATGAAGAAAGAATAGAATGTAAGATCAACGTAAATGGTAAGATAATAGAAAAAGTGAATGAAGTGGTATATTTGGGAAGTATATTTAGCAGAGACGGAAGATACGAAATGGATGTGGAAAGGCGTATTGCTGCCGGTAATAGAGTTAACGGTGCTTTGGCTGCATTGTTGAGAAGGCGTAACGTCAGCATTTTTGGCAGCAGCTGCACGTTTGGCTGTACACAATGCAGTTTTGCTACCCACGCTGTTATACGGCAGCCAAATGTGGGTAACACAGAAGAAAAATGTAAGAAAAATGAATGCTGTGGAGATGTGATCTCTTCGCCGAATATGCGGAGTCAGTTTAGCTGAACGAATCCGCAATGAAGAGATTCACAGGATGGCAGGTACTAGCGAAGATGTCACGGTGAGAATGAAGAAGAACGAGCTCAGGTGGTTTGGGGCACGTCGAACGAATGAGTGATGGAAGAATGCTAAAAAAGATTTATAAAGGAAAAGTGAGCGGTAAGAGAGACAGGGCGAGGCCTCGAGTGGCCTTCGAAAACTCAGTAGCTACGATACTGGAGGAAGGTCACGTAAAAAGCATGAGGACCCCCCGGAGGGAATGTAGGAAGAGGTTAATGTCTATGGTCGAGGCGAAAGAGGTATGCAGGGACCGTAGCGTTTGGCGCTCCGTCGTCTCTGGCTACCCCGCAAGGGATATGGCGTGAAGATAAGTAAGTAAATAAGAGGCGTTTACTCTTTCAAGGCCGGCAGCGCTCTTGTGAATCCTCGAATGGTGCAAGAGATCATGGGCGGAGGTGATCACGTATCGTTCGTTTACCCGCAAGCTTACTAAAAAACTAGGATTTTGTATTTTTACTAACACTTTAAATTAAAAGTTCAAATAGCAATATTATAACCAATATTGAGTTTTGCTGCAGATGCGGGCGAGAAGGAAAGTAACGTTAACAGTATTGACATTTGTACTCGTATTTGCAGCGTGTTTTCTGCCACCACATACGTTTATATTATGGTTTTACTTCTAGTAAGATATTAAAATGGAATGTAAATTACATCACATAATTATTACACAGAGTATATTCAAGTTTCTTGTAAAGTGATTTCTAAAACTTGGAATTCAAAATACCGAATTCAAATATGAATAAAATTTTAAATGGGTAACATTAAATTTTTTATTTATTTATAAATTACGGTCTCACAGCAGGAGACGATTACAGTATGTTGTGGCTTTAATTGTGAATCGTGGGATTTTGTTTCTCATTCCTCAAGAATTGTGTAAATGCCTTCGCTTCTTATTGCAGCAATGGCATCTTCAAGAAGAACTTTAAAAGGTGCGTATTTTTTTAACAACATTACAATACAAAAACAAAATGCTAAATAATTGTATTTTAATTAAATTTATGAAATTGTTTAATGCTTTCAATACAAGAATTTCATTATTTATGTATAATACAATATACAAAAATTATATTAAGGTAATAAATACCGTAATTTTCGCTTGACATCATCAAGCCTTAATAATGTTCTCGCCAGCTTTTCCGTTTAATAGAAATATATTGAAAATTAAATTTAAATAATTCTATACAATGTTAAGATTTTATGTGAAGTATCTTGAGATATGTTTCACCGTAATTTTCATTGAAAATTATTTGAAACATGTTATGATTTTATTTATAAAATTTTAACACAACGTTTTGTAATTAACCAAAGACACAAAATAAAATGTAGTAATATTGTATTTGAGAGACTAGATTCTTAAACTTTTTTGCATATAAATTACAAATTATTTAGAAATACAAAAGGGAACAATATTTTAATGAATAGCCTTATATAAGTCAAGCTGGCAGAAACAACTAAGCAGCAGCAGACCTTTAAACAAGTCGAAATAATTGATAAGTAATTTTAAGTTCTAGTTTTAAGTAGTAAGTATAATCAACTTATTCTCTGCCACTTGTTTATTAAATAACTTTTAATAGACTTCTCCGAGGCTAATAACTTATGTTTTATACGAAGTTTCCATCAAGTGAAAATAATGCGACTTTATTTAATTTTCCGACAAAATACACATAGAATTTTATAAAAAATATTTCTATTGAAGTGTAAAAAATTACAAATTTTGGAGCAATTTCTAACTGTATATACACTATCGAGCGCTAGAAAACAACATAATGTACTTATCATTTCTTTGTCTAGTAATATTGACCTAATATGAAATATTTTTTGTTGTAGTTATTTCTGAGCTTGTTAGATTTTTGTTACAATGTAAAATAATAAGTAAATGATTGTTTAACAGAAACTGCAATTATAAGCAACATATTGAATTTTATTAAATTTATTTAATCTTTAATAACAATTAAGCCGCTCTAAATCTTATACAATAGTCAAATTTAATGTATTGTAGTATAAAACAAGATTTTAAATAATTATTGTTTTACCATTAATAAAACATTTATATCGTAGCTTAACTGTAAACGCTTAGTCCAGACTATAACTTCACGTTGTTGTAATTGTAGTCTGTTTACTCGCAATGAGTTATGATAACTTTCACTGTCACTTATTTTTCACTTGATATTCACTTCGAAGACAACACGGAGACAACACGGAGACACACGGAGAGTAACTGATGATTATACTGAGCATTTCCATCCTTTTATACCGTTTTACTAACAAAGAACCACGGATGAACATTCTTAACAGAGTCAAATTACTACTTAGTAAAATATATTACCAAGATATTGCACATTATTTTGACATTTACATGTATAATTGTTTTATTGATTTACACATACATTTCTTATTCTTATATATCTGATTTAACTATTAAATTATATTAAGTTATATTACATGTTAACATCACAGTTTACAATTCAGTCAAATTGAATAATTAATATAATATTACATTATTTTTAATAGTGTTATATAGTGAAATGGTTATCTATAATTTTAGTATTATATTAAATATTTCTTATAATTACACGTAAAATTTATAATATATCCATTTAGTGATAATATGTTAACTTTGAGTGAAGTGATTGATTAATAATATGTAATTATTAGATTTACAATACAACTTCATGTCTATTGTCTATTACAGTTTTTATACATGATTTAATATAATATTTTAAACATGTATTCGTATATTTACACATCGAATTTGTAAATTACCTATTAAGTGATGAAACAGTATCTTTAAATCAACCGAGTGATTTCTAAAATATAATCATCAGGTTTATTCTACTTAACCTGATGTGTAATGTTTTATTTTAATCATTATTTATGATTCTATGATTATTTTAAACATTGTTCGTATATTTAGATATCCAATTTATATTTTAAACAATAAATGATAATGTGACAACTTCAGTGTAGTCAAATCATGTCTTGTCACTCCAATGCACCAGCTGCATGGGTCGTTGTCGCCGTCCACTTCACGGCACCTCCCTCCAGCAGAGACACTAATACCATCGCGGCGCCGAGGACGTGAGATACCTTTTCTCGTAATATGTAACTTATTCAGAGCACTTTTTTCAGTCCCCTAGAGTTCTTAACAGCAGAATAACTTTAATAATTTAAAACCTATAGAAAAAACTTCAAATTTATTCCTTCGGTTAATTATCAGAAAAAACCTGCAGATAATACAACAACGTTTTGTATTTTCGTGAAATTTTAAAATTAATTTTACAAAATTGTATCGTTTAACCTGTAATAAAAAGAACCTGAATCCTAAATTGAACTGAATCATATATACTCATGATTTTAAAGAACTCGTAGAAACTGATATATTACAAAGTTACTTGTAGTTAGCACTGTAGAATAGTGGTTTGCCACTGTCAAGAAAATATTTTTAATTAGTTTAAACTAATTGTCGTATTTAATATTTTTGTTAGAATTTGTATTTTTTATTTGTAAGTAAAATTTGTTTTGAATTTTGTAAATTTGGCTAAAAATCGATGTATAAATATAATTAATATAAAGCTTTTTATCATGTCCTGCCTATAAACAATATCTCTTGCGATATCACATCGTTCAATTTGACCTTTTACAAATCCCATAAACAGTCAATAAACAAATAGGTATACAAATTTTTGTTATTACAAATCGGGAATGGATGCCGTTCATGGAAAATTGTTAATTCATACCTTTATTCTTCATACCAAAAGGGATGCCAACAATAGTACTCCATATCCTAAGTCAACCGTCCCTCAATCATAACAAACTCAGTCAAGCCTTTGAATGCTCGACAATCTAACCAACCCTTTTGACAATAACAAGTAATTCAATTTGACTGAAGATCAAAGAGATTCTAACATTAATGATTTTTAAAATTCTACCAACAACAGAAAGTGCAATTATTGTATAGAAATGGCAACAAACTTCTCAACTTGTCATGTTTAACAAGTGTTATTTATATTTCTTTATAAATAGGCATTATAGTTATAACAACCAAGATTTACTTGTTACACAGAGTTACACAGAGTGAACTGATACTTAATGAAGAACATCGTATACATATAAGTAGCACTTAAACAACCATAGCTCAAGGATAACATTTAACAATTTTGATTTTACAAATTTAACATAATATCAACTAACGACTTAATAACATACAAGCGATTTCTTAAAAAATGAACAGACAACGTTCTGGATTCCACGAGGAGGAAATTATTTTGTTTTTTTATCTACATTATAAGATATTTTAAAAAGATTTAATTGAAATTAAGAGATCTTGTTCATTTTGTTTGTTTTGGTAGGCGCTGTGAACATCAAAATCAGTCGATTCTGTTAGATTTCATAATAGAACATCATCATCAAAACATCCAATTGTTTCATAATAGAAAATCAAAGGATGACCAAATCAATGAGATTTTATGAAGAGAGTTTTATTTCACAAAGCTCAATAATATAATACGTTTTTACCTAAAGGTTTGTGTCACTAATCTTGCTAAGAGCCAAGTCAACACGCCCAATAAACCTTGTCACATGTTGTTCTGTCTGAGCCAAAACACCTTGTATAAATACCCTTTTGTGATGGGATAATATACAGATAAACTTGTAAACTTTAATATAAATGATATTGTTACTGTCGTATATCTTATTGCTTTTGCCTGAAATTTATTTGCTTCCTTTACGATATTATTTTAATGATTCTCGATATTATATTTGAACTGATTAAGAAAATATATATGGTTCAAAAGTTTATATAATATATATGGTTCAAAAGTTTATATATATAAACTTTTGAACCATATATATTTTCTTAATCAGCTCGCCGAGCTGAGTAAGGAAATGACAATTTTTTTCAAAAGTTCCGTCATGAGGACCAATGCAATAGTTAGATTTCTATGAAATCTACTAAAAAACAGCTGAATTGAGAGTAACTTAAACTTTGATCTTGAATAACTTTTGATTGAGTTGATTTATCAAAAATTGACTTCAAACCTGTTTTGTAGAGCGTTAAATTCTCTACAAAAATAATGAATGGGTATTGCAATACAATATATCGTTCATTAGTTATAAAAATCAAAAGAAAAAAAAAATTTTTTCCTGTGTTATTCTTATGGGAAATCGAAAAGTGCGATGCGGACTACCTTAATATTAATATTAAGGGCTCATATTTTCACAGGCCTATTTTGGCATCTAAACGAAACTTTTGAGCCTGGTTCCGAGAAAAAAAAAATTTTTTTTTTTTTTTGAAACGCCCTATTATATATATATATATATATATATATATATATATATATATATATATATATATATATATATATATATATATATATATATATATTAGTATATGACTGAAAAGTATAATTTCATAAATATGGTAAATTAAATTAATTTCTTAAAGTGGCTATATCATTTATGGGTACTTACTTACTTAGGTAAATAATATATTCTAAAAACTTTTAAGTTTAATGTTTATTCATTTGCCGTCAATTTCTATTGTAAATTAAAATTTGTCAAAGGAACTGCACAAAGATGTAACTTCATAATGATATGTAGACTTCTAGGCATTATGCAACTTTATCTCTCTTGTTTACAAATTAGAAATCATTTTAGTTTCATCGGTGGGTACCATTTGTGAGTGAAATAAATGTAGATGTTTAAAAAATACTAGATTACGTTTCTGGTTGCAAATGCCTGAAAATTAAAACTACCTTCCTTACGTTACTGAAAAGGGATTCTTAAGCTTAATCTTTGCTTTAGTCAATTATTGATTAATCCATCCGTTTTGCTACAATTAAAAAAAAAAACTTTATCTCACTTTTAGCTAATATTTTTTCACTTTGAAAAACAAATCATAGTAAATAATATATTTTTTGATACTGAATACATTACAATCTATTTCGATGTAAAAGTAACTATAGCGATCGTTAGGGTACTTAACTCCAAAGACTTAAAAACTATTTTTGAACTTTAAAGAAGACATTACTGTAAAACTATACTGACGAGGTCAGACGTCTCCAACAATAATATTGACATATTACATTGTGTTAGAAGATAGTGCACATTAAATAAATACGATCACTCTACCGCTGAGTGGTGGTATTCAGATCTTTGTTTTTATTTTTTCTTTATTTTGTTTAAGTCAGACTTTTAAATTATAAACTAATAATATGTATTCTCATTCTCAATAAACTAGTAATAATTATTTTATAGGCATATATGGTATTACACACAAAACACCAGATTAATAATTATTTTTAGTTATTAATCTGATGTTTTGTGTGTGTAATACCCATAATTTTGTAAAAAAAAAAATCAGTTTTATTTATTTTTTTAAATAGTTTTTTCCAATAATAAATTATTTATTTAATCAAATTAAAAAGTCTTGTTGTTATTATATAATAAGACATCTGTTTTTGTTAATTGATGATTAATTAATATTAATAATTTAAAGCTGTATCGACGGGTTTCCTCTTTGTTGTAGATTTTTTTTATTAAAATATCCTGAGGCAATGATTAAAAATGATAAAAACATACAGGAATCCCTTAAAATACTCTTAAGATTTAGTGAGTAATTTCCGTTAAATGGTGCTTCAATGTTTAGTTGACTTCAAGTATTCATAGAGTTTTAAATAATGCCACTTAGCGAGCTTTAGACTTGGGTACAATTAAAATTATTTCATTTAAACGCTTCGTAAACCAATTGATTAATTGATTCAATAGTAGTAGTACTACAACCAAATTAAAAACATAACATAATGAGTGCATAACAGGAATGGAGATGTAGGATTTTTTTGTTAATGTCTTCAACTGGTATTGCGGATGGTGCCGGTACTGTTCGTGGAAAGTTCGTATTATACTCAGTGAAAAATAGCGAAAATAGCGAAAACTAAGTAAATATTAATAAAAAGAAAATTATTACAAAACGTGAAAAAAGATATGATTTTTCTAAATAATAAGCAAAAGTGATTATTTGTTCTACTTAACGAGGGTAATTAAATATCAATTTTAAATAATTATAATGAGAAATGAAATTTAAAAAAATAAAAGAGAAGACAAATAACTAATGTAAAAAAAACTTAAGAGTATTTATTTTCATGTAAAAACTCTCTACACAAGGATATTCTGGACAATTAGACGTCCCCGTGTACTGCTCAAGAATCGGCGGGAGATGAAGATTGTGGTTGGGTGAGAACTCTCGCTGGTAATCCAAGTTTCTGCTCTATGTCTTGTCTTAGTATTTATATTATATTTTTTATATGAAAGATGATTAAAGCTAAAGTCGCGACTAACCTAGTTAAGTTTGAAAGTTTGTCTATTTCTAAATTGGAATGGGCGTTCTTTAGGTTTAGAATTTCATCCATTGTTTCCTTCACAACCACATATTATCAGTGGATTGCGGTGTAACTGCAACACGAGCCTGCAATTATCTTTATTAGTGTACAAAGTTGTCCTTATTACTTAATTATATTTTTAATTTATATTTATATAAAATATCAGTAAGTCAGTAATAGATTCACCCCATTTTAAACTCGTCGTAGATTTAATTCCGCCCTATGACGGCAATAAAAAATTACTTAATTTACATTAGAGAGGTCGAAAATGTCCTTAGCCAATTAAAAGCACCAGGTAGAAGCCACCGCGCATTATTAAGTGTTATTAAAGTAATTTAAGTGTCGCAGCTACAGAAGCGATTGCCTCTGAGGAAAACTTAGATTCGAGATAAAAAATGCAATATTGAGACGTTTAGGCGAACCCCCTAACGAGATGCGAAAGCAAAAGCAAAAAATGAGATGCAAAAGCTGACAAGAACCAGAAAATTTAAATTAGAATCATTCTGGATCACTTGGCCAGCGATTATGCGACTTCCTCGATACCTTGTATTCCGTTGGTAGGCATGGAAATAAAAGTTATTATGAAGACTTGGTCATTGATCAGTACACTAATAACTTAGATTTCCACGTGTCTTTAGATGTTAGGATAGCAAGGTCAAAAGCATTCACCATTGAACCTAAATGTGAGAAAGTATTAACAAATAAAACAAACTATACTGACGGACAATATAATTCACATTGCTTGTCAGAAGGTTTAGAATACCCTACAGTTTTTGTAACAGTCAAAGTCGGTTCATGTAAAACTGTTAACTGTTAAATAAATTATACTAACGAAAATAAATATATCCCCAATAAAATCCCGATATTAAACTCATTAGATATGAATATCAGACATTGAAAAAGAACTATGTGGCAATTTAAATAAAATTCCAACATATCACATGAAAGAGGAGGAAAGAAGTACGGTAATTAAGCTTTGTTATGATTAGCATGAAATATTTCATTCTGAAAATATGCCATTAACATTTAAAAAGGTAAAAGGTAAAAGTCGCGGATAAACGGGTATGTTCGCAGTTACAGAAAGCCTCCAAAACATCGCTCTGAAACTCGTCAGCAAATTGATAGCTTACTTAACCAGGGTATCATGAGAGAAAGTATTTTCCCTTCGCGGTCGCGTCCTGTTTATGTTATAATTTATATTAATTAATTTATAATTTATACCAACAAATGCTTAGCAATCTTAAATTTTAGCAGCTCAGCTCACTTATAACAATTTAAATAAAAATTTTAACGAAGAAAATTACTTTACGAGTTTTCAAAATTGTTTTGATTAGACGAAAAATGTCTTAGTAGTTACAGTTGGTATAACTAGACCACTGTGTTAACTTTATCATTTACATAATTATAAGATTATTTATTTATTATTTACAAAAGAAATATTTATGAATTGAGGCAAAACAATTTATGTAAAAGATGAACACTACAAGCTAAATCTACATATTTTTCACAGAAATCGCTCCTCACCAATAAATTTACAACGACAGATATAAGCACTATGAAAGGTATTACGTATTGTTAATTATAAATAACAATGTTTAATATCAGTAGGGCGCAATTTATGAATGTAACTTTATTTATTTTAGCGGTATGTTGATATGAACTGATGACGTCATTAACCATTAATTAAATGACATTATGCCATTGTTTATCTGATAGTTAGCTGTAATTTATAACCCGCCGGTTTTATATATAATATATAAAACTGCCATTGCTGTTGGTATTAATATTTATACACAAATATAATGTTGTAACAGTTCTTGAAACTATGTTTCACTACTGATACCCATCAGTATCATCAGTGTCAGTATCAGCTGTAGAGCCGTTGGTCTAGTATATTCGTATTCGTTTGCAGTGCCATCTACAGGATCCAATTATAAATTTAAATGATCTAGAAGCAAATGCAAGTAGACATTAAAAAAACCAATGCAATTACTCCAATTGGTTATACGACATTAATTTATGTCAGAATGTAAATCTATGACTTTATGTGACGTTTAAATTTACTGCTACGTTTAAATTAAATGACTGAGTGACTGATGTGTGGGTACTTCAATAAATTTTAAAACATCAGTTATTCCCGTTTTACGTATTTTTACCAAAAAATTAACGTATAATATGCTTTATATAATAAGATTTTACGTCATGTAACCTCAGCCATGTCATTTTTAAATTAATAAACAATATAAAAAAATATATATTTGAAATGAATTTGATATCAAGGAATATAATAGTCACGTGGGAATACAACAAACAAGTTAAAGTTAGTTTTATTAAATTTCATTCTACCGGTTCTAAAGTACCTTCAAGTTTCTTAAGTATTTGAGCTTCCTTATAACTTTATTATGATTTCATAATATTCCTGTTTCTTTAATAAGTTAGTTACACTTTTCATGTATATATCAGACAATTAAAATTTATAATACATATATAATAAATTTTATAACATTGTAAGTTTGACTAAAGTTTAAGAGATGCAAAACTTATACTAAATAAGTTCACATACGAGTATATAAAAAATTGTATATGCACGGTTCTCAATTCATATCACAATAAGTTACATCATTGTGTTTGTGCTTTCGTCATTTTTTTTTACAAGAACTTACAAAGTCAGTTTATAGTATTACATAAAGTTTTCATAATTACAATGTTCCGTTACATATAATAATATAGTCAGTAATTGTGATATGATATCATGGATGGATCATGGATAGTTACTGTAATACCAAAAGAATAATTAGAAGTCAAACAGTGGACAGTGATGAATAATAAACTACAAGAACACAATAAAACAAATGCACCCCAGAAATATTTGATAATTTCGTGAAAATAGTTTATTTCCATTTCTATTCACCAACACGATAGCTACCGTAGTATATGCAATGACAATTGGCTCATATTTGTGCCAACATTGCAATATGAAATATTTAAGAATATTTTTGAATTATACAGTAAAATTTTATATGAATACATAAATTAATTATTAGTAAAATTATTGAAAAGATCAGAAGTTAGTTAGTGAATTTTGTGATAAAGAGAATCTACATGAATGAACAATTTAAATTACAAGAAGTATGTAATTTAAATAAAAAACTTGTTATAGATCTCTTTGGTACATAGAAATAGTAATTATTTTGGCATAACAAATAATTAAAAAAAATTTTTATTCTTTGTCTGTCCGCCTGCTCTATTTGAATTGAATTGCAAGGTTTCTTCGCGAAATTCGGTTATGGGTTTTAAAATAATATTAAAAAAACAATTTCTGTTTATAAATGTATTTAGTTTAGCTTCATTTGGCTTCGGTACATCTCTTATAACCGTTTCAATAATTGATTTTCATTGACGTATATTAAGGACTTTGTTTTTTAATAAAACATGGTTTTGTTACCTTAGCTCCTTATTTTTAAATTTAATGAAGATATAAAACCAATATTTATTTTTATGATTTTATTTAGAATTAATTTTCTACAATCAAATAATATGAATGAATTGAATAACCAAAAAAATCAGTAATAACCACTTATATATTATCAGTAAAATAGAAACAACTTTTAATAAATAGATGACTATCACACACAACACACAGATCATAACACCATAACTTTCACAGTCATTTGTTAAATCTCTGAATCTAAAATAATTTATTTCTGTTACTATCGAAGCGTCTTAAATCATAGGAAAGGGAAAACAAGGTTTATGTGATACAAACATTATTTTTTATTACAAACATTATTATTAACTTTATGTGTTTGCATTTCATTAAAATCCTCTGTTAGTAGAATGTTGTTATTCGAGATAATGTTTAGTTTTAACACATTCATTCTTTTTATGTTTAAAACTCAAATGTTTATAAATTTTGTGCTGCTGAGTTAATGAGAATTTTTCATCATTTTTTTTTTATTAAACTCGCCCACGGGTAAATTCTTTTAATAAAAAAAATATATTATTTGCCTCTACGTGTCTTCTACGTTGGTTCTTGCTTCAGAACATTTTATGTCCCACGTCTAACGTTTTGGAATGACAATAAAAATTTCTTTAAATATATAAAAATAAAATATATTTCTTTATAAATATGTACCTGTTCATAACATAATAGTATTCTTTTTATAATTTATAATTTGTAGAAATGAATAAATACTCTAAAACGTCCACAGGAAAAACAAAATTATCATTAACATTAATCAAGAGCACAAGAATTGTTTAAAAATTATATAGTTATTATGATTCAATATATGACATTACATCTCTGGAGACAACTTTATTTTAATTTATAAATACAACTTTAATATTGTAACAAATACAGCTGGGATCGGCATAATAAGATACAAATTATAAATATAAACATAATTTTTATTCTTAATTAATGGAATGTTATTATTAATTATTGGAGTCGATAAATTACGGTTAGAGCAATTGCTTAAATTTTTTCCTTCTCTTTCAAGCTTATTACGGAATCATCAAGTCCCTGAAAAGAGACTCATTTTTATTAAAGAACGGATATAGTTCCGCTTCGCATCTCTGCAAACTTTGCTACAGCGATTTGGTAAGGATATATACTTGGCTTGCTTTTCATGACTCGACTTTCTTTTATGTTTCGTCTTAATAGTATTGCGCTTCACCATCAATACTTTAATCTCTTTTGATAGCGCAGGGGGCTGGCAGGTGCTTCAGTTTAATAGGATGAAGACGAGTATGTTTCTTAAATAAACCGGGCTACTGTTTCTGTTTTATTATTTACATTGAGTACATACTTAAGATTAGCAGCAAAAGTGAAAAAGTTTTTATTAAAATGTTTGAAACTTAAAAATCGTGGACCTTGCTTTTGGAGGATGGATATTATAACATAGGAATAGAAGATCGTGGTAGGAAAATGTATTAGTGGAAAACTGATCACAGCTACTAACGCGGTCAGGGGGTGAAGTTATTGTTACATCTAATTGATAAGGAATTTATTTAGGGCTTTCCCTTCTCTTTAGAAGTGACTTTGGTAGGAAGAATATAGATATTGCAGGCGGTTACCATTTTATAAAGACTCTTTTTCCTTAAATCCTTTTTTTTAGGTATTGAAATCAAGAAGAAGTAATTTCAATTCTTTCTCAAACCAACTGAATATGTACGTGTTTTGAAGACTAGGACTATTGCGAAGGAGGCGAGTATACTATATATACGAGTATAGGTAAATTTCTGCTTAGTATTCTGTTTATTGTTAATTTATTTTATACAATTACATATTAGTGCTGATTTTTATTTTTCATTAACTATATTAGTACTCTTTTGCAACTGGCTGTTGTTGTTTTAGCTGCTATGAAACATTTGGCTCCAATTTAAATGTAACGAAAATATTTTATTATCTACGTACATAAATTAATAATAAAATAAATATATTTAATCGAATAAATGTTTCATGTTAGTGTGGTTATAAAGTAATAGAAATTGGTTATTCAATAATTTATTATAAGTCAATATTTAATTCATTATAATAATGTATATAATAATAATAGCTCTTCTGTAGGTAGTTAGTACATGGGTTGTTTCTCGACATGGTTTCATTAATAAATCCAGTAAGTCATCATTTATTTCTACTTTAAATCCCGTTTATTATAATATCAAAGTTTCATTTTATAATTAAGAAAATAAATTTTCTTTTATATATAAGAATACAATTTACCTTTGCTATACGAAGAAAAATAGAAGATTTCAAGGGAAGTTTTGTAGTTTGAGAAGATAATAGAGTTAGGTGGTACTTGAATATCTTGTTGGTTTGTAGGTATTTATAAAAAAATACAAAGACTCATAAATGCTTAAGTCTAGTAATAGTTAGAAGTTGGTATAACCAAAATTACTTTTTAGGTGTGTGGGTCATGATTACGTGATCGGGATTTAGTGAAACATAGACGTTGCTTGAGATACGTTTATTCACACCCAATTACGTTGCGCGACTGACTCCATGCCTGAGTGTGGTGCGTTCATCGCACCTCAATTATATACATTTAATATTTCTTACTTGCACAATGTATCCCCTACAACTTCATTGCTAATCTTTTCAAGCAATGCAATAAATAGAATATTAATCATCTATTTAAATTTTTATATATTAATTGTAATAATGATTATGCAACCATTATATCTGCATCAGATGGTTAATTCCATTTGTCTCCCACTGGGTATACGTTAATCGTGGATTCGGGTATTTGTTTTGTTCTGTTCTATGTTCCGGTAGTCAGATGAAAAAAAAATGTAATCTAATAATGTTGTTTTTTTAGCAAAATGCGATTGGTTTTATTTGTTCAATTTTCATCGAAATTTGTTCATTGGTGACGTATATGTCTATAAAACCCAGTGGTTCGAAAAAATTGTGTTTTTCATCTGCAATCAGTTTTCTCTGCGATTTCGAGTAACTACCTTATTCTACTTTCCCCGGTCTTTCCAATACATCACAGCGACACCAGGGTATATAGTCAAGTTTTAGAGCCAACCCGCTGCACGAAACCAAATTCACAAACTATGTAAATCAAATGGTCATAATTTTGAAATGTGAAAAATCGGCTTTTGAAGGCATGGTATCATTTGCATGAGTTGTTTGTCTGTTTAAAATTAATGATATTTGCATAGTATCTCCTTATTATTTTTTATGTTAAAAGATTACCATTTTTTTACAGCTCATAGCTTATAAATACTTATTTTATTTACAATTAATCAATATTTTAGAACGTTCATCGCGTTTCTAAAAAAAAAGAGTTTGGAAATATATAAAAACTGTTTAAATAATATTTATTTTAAAAACATTCATGGCAAAAAAAATAGTTATTTTCAATTTCAAAACATGCGAGACCGTTTCATACACTATATTTAGATCATTTAGGATCATTTGTAAAGACTACCCAAAATTAACATCAATTTAATAGTTACTAATTAGTTACTAATAGTCTTTTATAAAATTTGTTTTTGTGTCTGACATTAAGAAAACGAAAAGTCAACCTCTTATTAATGATTTTTTTTAATAATTAAAAAAATATATATATTTTGAGATGCATTTACATCAGAATTATTTGCTAAATATTTCGTGAATAAATACCGAGATAAGTAGAACCACACAATTAAACCTTATAAGAAACATGTAGTATAAGGTCAAATACGGATAATAACAAAGGGGATCAACATTTCATAAACATTCAACAATGTGTTAACAGCAAGTTTAAATAGACGACGGCAGCGGTACCAAGTGAAGTATGTTTTAGTTATCGTGTACGTGTGCCTTATGATATGACATCAGATAGTGAAGAACATGTAATCGATGTTACTGAATTACCAAATTAAGTTGATAGGAATATTAAAACAAATGCAGATATACAGAAAAGAGCCTCTGTTATTAAATGAAAAGAAGCACCTTAATATAAAATCGGTGATCTTGCAGTTATTAAAATGCAAATAGTATAATTTGAAATCAGTGTAGATAAAAATGAAAATGAAAATGAGTTACAGATGCGAAATGCAAAATGCAAAATGCGAGGAACAGAAAAGTACCAAGCTATATAACACTCATAGGAAACATGAAACTCGGAAATAATTATTTGTAATCCGGATGTTATCAAAAGTTGATTTAATGTAACACTTTTCTATTTTATATCTTTTATGACATTTTATTGTCTAATGTATTTGCTTCGAACTTAGGATGTCAATGTGGTGCTGCTGTAGATATCCGTTATGAACACTACTGTATTGCTAACGTGGTGATGAATGTGTGGGGTGGCTTTAGGCATCTCTATTTTAAAATAAGATTAATCAATCAATCAATCAGTCAATCAATTTTCAAGTGATTTAAGACTTTCTAAGGTTACGATCTTTATTACCTCACAGATACATTGAGCTATTTTATTAGACAAATTATTTTATATTCTTCCTGAATTCAACATAGACATTAAAAGAATAATTGTTGTATAATCGTAGATCATTTACTAAAATTTATTATTTATTATTTCCAACCACAGCAATGGTATTAGACCACACCGATTCTAGGCCAAATGCGTTGCGTAAGCGCCGGATGTTATGGCCAATACTTTTACGAGGGCATTTATGAATATTCTCAATACTTTGTGCATGAAGTTCGAATTGATAAAGATGGCAACACCGCTGAATGAATGAATCTTACGTCAGAACTGTATATTAGCCGCTCGCTGGTCAGGTGAGAACATTCGTATCGTTGGAACTATTGGCATCAAGAAAGTTAAGTAAACCTTGTATAATCTGTGTTTGTGATTATAGTGAATAAATTATGCCGTCATAATAAGGTTTTTGAGCGGTGCGAGCGGAGTGCTCTACTGGAGACTTTTTTACATTCTTTTTTATGAATAGGTTCAAAACTATTTGACGGAAAATTATGAAATTTTGCAATCAAAAAGACACATATTAGATGATAGTTTAAAAATAAATTTGGAAAAATGTTATTTCGTTGAGGAGTAATCGTCAAAAAACTGATATCCTATTGAAGTCAATAGGATCGCGGCGATCATAGGCTCAGCCTTATCTGAAATCTCCTACATTACCGACATTGTCTACAACAATGAGTCATTACACTGGGCTCACTTTGCTCAATATGCAAATGCATATGGTCTGTTGGCGCCCCTAGTAAAACTAATAACAATTGATTTACAATTTTTCCGTTGCTCTCTACCTCCCGCCTATTTGACTGTACTAGGTAATGTTTAGTCTTAACAACTTTAAATTACTGTTAAAATTTAAATATTTATCGCTATTTACAAAGAAACCTGTTTTTTGACAAAACCTGCAATGGGTAATTTTTTTTTGTAAACATTTTATTTTTAATCTACATATCTTTTAAATTTCTTTTTAGTTCAGAATAAGCTCAACGATGCTGTTGAACTTCATCCTTATTTGTTCCTTAAATAATTTCGAAATTATAGGAAGTCATTTAAATTGCTTTAAATGGAAAAAAGTACAATAAATTGATATATAAATATATATATAATACTATTATTTTTTAATTTAGTATTTTCAGAAGTTACAATTTATAATAAAATGAATAAATGAAGAAAATATTTCAGATAAAAAATAAATAACAATTTATTTTGACCGTAAGCCAAAGGTCAATATGGAATTACATAATTGCAAAGGGCTTCATGTTATTTAATAAATATAACTTTAATAATATAGAACATGCTTTCAGGTTGGGCGTACTAAGATATTGAATATAAATTTAGACTGAGTGGAGTGGACATCAATAAAATTTGTAAACAGTGCACACTTCACGCGTCAGTCAACAGCTCTCCGTGATTAACTTATCAAACACTCCAGTTACAGTGTACACAATTTTTTTATGTATGAAAATTTCAGGAGTACAATTTTAAACACTGCTTTTATAAGGAATAGACAATTTTGATAAATTCCATAAAAACACATAATACCGCCGGAATTTAAGGCTTAAGAGATAATTTCTGAAGGCATGGAATTTGAAACTACTGAGAAAAATGTGATTTCTAAATAGTATCGAATGTTTTTTGGTACGAAGAAAATTTCAGAACATTTGTTTGGAGTTTTGTGTCATTGCGCTTGTATAAAAATGTAATATTTTTTTTAATACACGTACTCCTACATTACTTTGTATGGCAGTATACATAAATAGGTAACAGGGCGTTGGATAATCTCAACCGAGTTCCTTCCTTTTACTATATGTCTTGCAGGATTTTAATTTAATTAATTTTATATGGAATGCGTTTCAATGTAGCAAGATACCTTTAATTTGTTGTTAATATTATAGATGAATTTAAGGAGATACATCGTAAAAAATGTTTTAAAAGTGATAGGCTGAAACATAATAACAAATTAATAATCAATTATTTTGTTTCTATTTTATTATATACTTGTCCGCTATGTTAATCTGGTTTTAATGTATAATAATTTAGAATGAAAGACCGACTTGAATAAGACTAAACATTTACTATTTAACATAAAAACATTTAAGACTAAACATAAACTATTACTCACCTTGAAGATTATGACAGTTGTAGGTAAATGTTTTTATCGGAATATTCATTTGTTTGTATTCAAACCAATTCATAATTCTTTCTTACGTTGTATTTAGTCCATAACCAATGTTTATACAGACTTATTTGTTATCACAACAAACTGAAATACCACACTATTGTATATATATATTATAGTTATAACTATAATTTATAGTTAATTTGTACGGTGTAGAATTCGGAGCGAGAGGTATGACAGCAAAATCTCTGTACAACTTACTTAAGGATCTCGGCCTTCCTAGAACGATCATCGGTTCATTTCTAGAACGTATTTCAAAGGCTGTTTTAGTAGGTTGTTATGATATTTGCTTAGGTAGGGAGAGGAGCGTAGACAGTGAAGGTGAGCGTGTATGCGCACAGTAAAAGGGCTTCTTAAACTTACACCTGGATCGCAAGTCCCTGGCATTTTTTGCAATCCTCTCCTTGCAACGCGATGGGCTCGGCACCCGCACGGTGAATCCATGGAATACTAAGAAGCTTCGTCTCTTGTTATGGTACTGAGTATGTTTTTAGATCTTGATTATTACGAATTGAGATTATTGATGTAGTACGAATTTTGTTAAATATTACGATTCTAATACTGTAATGCAAAATAAAATTCACAACACAGCAAATTCTTATTTTCATAACAATGTCGATTTTAAAATAGTTTTTATTGATTTATCATTGCTAGATATACATCCTCCTAAATTAAAAGATATATATTTGTATTCATAACATTCAATAAACTAGGGGCGCCAACAAACCCTCAATTTCGACTCGCTGCGCTTGCGAAATTTCGGGTGCCGTTTGCATATTGAGCGAAGCGAGCCCAGTGTAATGACTCATCGTTTCCCATTAATTTCAATGGGATGTCAGTTTTTTGACATGATAGTAAAAAAAAATATTTTTTTTTTGACATTTTTCAAAAATGTTTTTTTTAAAAACCATCACCTAATGTGTGTCTTTTTGTTTGCAGAGTTTCATAATTTTCCGTCAAGTAGTTTTTGAGCCAATTCGTGACAAAGAATACAAAAAGTCTCCAGTAAAACGCTCCGCTCACTTCGTTCGCTTCGCTCAATAAATCGTTCTGTAAGCAAAAATAATAATTAAAGTTTAATTTATATCTTATTATTATTATTTATTATTATTATTTATCTATATCGTAACTATGTGATAATTCTTTCTTACTTTACCTAACTCATAAAATATTGATAATGGTATTTACGTTAAATATTCTTAATTTTGTGACTAGAATACGTTGCAAAATGATCTTAAATTCCTATCCGCGGGTGGTCGGTAATTACAAAAGCCGCTTTGTTATCTTTCTAATAAGAGAGTTATTACATATTTCGTAGGATTAAATAATAATTTATATTTAGAAGTTCAAAACGTCAAAGAAGTTATTTATATAACACTTTTACAATAAGTAATACATAATAATTATATACCGCATAGTTTGTTTTGGGCAGAAGAAGTAATTAAACTGAAGCACACTGAAATAACCTCAAAAACCATGTAAACTTTAAAGAGACTTCTACGAGACCTACTTGTAATTTATAACATTATACAAAAATACAAACATATTATAATAATAATATAAATTTTATTCATTATCCTGGAAAAACATTTTAAAATATGATATATATACCGTATAAACAAAAATATGTAAAATATCACAATAACTCGACCACTTTAAATTTAAATTACATTCAACTATTTTGGCACAATAAAACAATGATTTACTATCATAATAAAATAATTGAAATACCTTTGCGGCATTATCACCGTTGGCTGTGAGTGGGGTTTCATTCTGATTGTGATGAGACTGCGAGTATAATTATAAAATACGGAGAGTCGCAGCGATTTACTTGAGCGTATTTTTTTTTCTCTGTTACAATATACCTTCCTTAGTAATCTTCTATTTAAGTTGAAGAGTATCTGTAAAGAGGGGTTATTTCAATAAGTGTGGTATCAAAATAGGCTATTTGACGTACACAAGTCGTCACTGGTATTGATTAAAAGATATATACATATATATAAATTCCATAATTACGAACGATAACAAAATATTTAATAAAGTTACGGCATTGAACACTTAAATTATTTTCTTAACTTTTGATTAAATAATGAAATTCTCGTCGCAAATCAAAACCACTTATAACGGGTTAATTGTTGATGATCTCATAAAGTAGGTACGAGTAGGTAACCTAACCCAACCTATGTTACAAGCTGAGGATAAAATCATATACCCCTATATCAAGCCTTAGTATAATAGTAATTATACATTTATTTTTTAGAATACAGGTAGTAGAAGACATAAATTTAAAAAATTCAAATTCAAATTGATTCTTTGTCATTTAAAAATTAATAATGAAAATTAATGATAGAACCACTTACTAAATGTTACTGTCACCACCATCTTTTGTATTTTGATTTAGACCTACTCACATTGTTTTCTAAATTCTTTTACTATGGTAATTATTCTTGAGATATATATTGACTCAGTCAATTAATACTTAATATTGTAAATGCTTTTTTTATTGGTAGCAAGATATATTTTTGTTTTGTAGACACACATGAAGTACATGAAGTACATATTAAAAAAAAAAATCAAGTTTCATGTTGGTTCATTTATTAAATTAATATTTGGCAGAGGAACTGCACTTATTCGTAGCTTCATTATAAAATGAAGACTCCTAGGCATTACGCCAATGTTTTTTTTTTTGTTTTACAAATGAGAACTCGTTTTAGTTTTATTCATACCTCGTGTAAGTGAAATGAAAATAAATGTAGATGTTTTAAAAATACTAGTTTACGTCTACGATTTCGGATTAAAACTGTTTCCTGTAAATTGCTAAAATTTACTTTTGAATTATAATGCTTTCTTCGATATCTTTATTACTTTTGTTACTTTAGATGTAGTTTTTATTGGATCGAAAAAATGTTCGTTCTTGACTGTAATATAAAGAACGTATTTATTTTCTTTAATCAATTTTATTTAATATGCTTTCACGTTATATGCAAATATCTATTGAATCTTTTCTCTCTTAACACTCAATAGAACACAGTCTATTCTGATGTTCAATAAACAATAACGACCATCTGGTTAGCTTCCTTAAAGATATTAAAACAGCTTTTGTAATTCCAATGACACATAAAAATCCGAGAACTGAACAAGACGGTACTGTAAAACTATACTGCCCAGACCAGACGGATCCAACAATAATATTGACATATAATGTTGGATTTAAACTATACGTCAATAAATAAGATGACTCTTCTGTTGGCTGTTGGTATCCAGGCAGATGTGTCTTATTACAGTACTCACGTCTGTTACTAATAATACCTATTACTCAATAAACAAACAATATTTTATTCAATAAATGGTTGGTGTAAATTGTTATTACTTATTTAACATCAAAACCGTACCCATTATTTTGTGATTAGGTTTACTTCGTTTTTTTTTAATAATTATTGACGATAGTATATTTATAAAACTTTAACATGATATACTAGACTTCTGTATTAAAATATATAAAAGTTTTCTTTAAAAAGTAACGAATAAACTATTTAAAACGACCATTTATACACGATAATTTATTAAGTATCGATTTTAGCATTGGGGGCGCGTTGTTTGAAATGAACAATTAAAATAATATAATAATTAGTCAATATTATTTCATGACTCAATGGTCACTGGTGTCAATAGTAACTAGTGAATAACGCCAGCGACATAACATTTTAGTTTTGATATCGTATACATAAAAATAAATTATATTTACAAATTGTTACGGGAATAAATTAATGTCATCTATAAGTATAATAAAAATACATTTTTTAAAAATCATTACTGGGGCTCTGTAGTGACAATTAGAACTGCAAAACAATTATATTAAATTAAAAAACACTGCAGTCATCAGTAGAAAATAAGATATCTAATAATTTTATTGTCATGCCGCAGTATGAACATCATATATTTGTTTTTTTTAATTTTAAACCATTGTAGTCATTTATAAACGAACGCAACAAAATCATTGTACATTTTATGAATTGCAAAATGTTTTCACTCGATTCTAAGATGTTACTAATGTATTAATTAACATTGCCAAATCTACAAAAATAGGTAATTCAGTCCTGTTCCATGTCTTTTGTATTTGCGATACTATTAATTATATATATTTTTGTACTATTTATTATAAGTTTAGTTATATTTGTATTATAAAAACTTCCTAAAATATTGATAAATACCGTTATATTAAATATACTTATTGTATATACAAATATATATGTCATATATATATATTATGGTTGCTGACAACATTCGATGGACTATGGATAAAAGAGAACTTACAATATTAACACTCCTAGATCTTAATAATGCCTTTTGTTTTAACACATTTCCATTAGTAATTGATTGGCTTTATTCGCACGAGACTTTATCGTCCTGGAGCGAGGTTCGTGCCAGAATACCTGAGGGTGGCGTTTTATCTCCTTTACTATTTACAATTTTTATTAACTCTGTATCTCTTAAAACATCTTCTTTCTATCATATGTGTTCAGACTATTCACAAATATATTCTCATTGCGCGATCGAAAACATAGCGAATGCAATAATTACTAAACAGGCATCTTAATTACATCTACGACTGGAATGTCCTATGGCCTTACAGTTAAGGCTCTACAGTCATAAGCCATTATTATGGTTGCCCTAGCATGCCTTCAAAACACTTCACTACCCAGTATAACATTCCATACAGTTCTACCGCATACGTCCGCCGTTAAAAAAATCTTGGTATCAACGGACAGTACATTGATTGGACATTGATCTTAAAAATATTAGTTGTAAAACAACAAAATTTTACCAATTTTACTAAGCATTTCTTAGCACCGTCTGTAACTTTACCTTCTCTGGATTATACTGACGCAAGCTATACTCTTACAAACCTTACTGAGGACCAAATTACAAATTTGAAAGAATTCAAAATCTTTTGATATGTTATTTGTATTTGGATTAATCAAATTCTTTTTATGTAAAATACAATATTATTAAGATACCGTTTTGTTGAAATGCTTAAAACCATATACGAGTAACAAGTCTGTATAACATGGTGGTTAAAAGGCACCCTGCTATAAAAACAAACCCTGTGCGACCCACATGCACAAGTGATTTATTATAAAATAATCATAATAGGTACGACGCTTCCAGAAAATTAATAAGCTAACCATAATTTATTCGAAGGTTAAACATACTAATTATCACTACTTATCAAACAACACCCCAAAATTTTCGTTCAAGACAAGGCGTGTTCTTGATAAATAAGGGTGTAGCGATTGCTTGTAATTGGCAAAAAAGAGTGTTTACTATTACTTCTTTATATTTCATTAAGTTAATAAAAAACAGTAATAGGACTACATAGGTAGTAAGAAACAGTAGTGTTCCTAGTATTTTTTCGGCGAAATACATTTTCATCGTATATTTGTGGAAGAATTGATCTCTACACTCTATTATGTGTTAGACTAATAATATATTTTTTTAATTATTGTGTGTTTTACAAGCAAACAGATTATATTAATATTTTTTTTCCCGAAGCGATAGTAACACATAAATCAATAAATTATTATTTGTAGACATTTTTTATAAATTTCTGTGCTCACCAGTGGGATGAACGGTAGTGAACGGTAGTGAACGGTAGTGAACGGTAGTGAACGGTAGTGAACGGTAGTGAACGGTAGTGAACGGTGTGTATTGTAGCTTTAGACAAGGTGCCATTAGGGTTACCTAACAACAACCTACCTACGTAGTAACTAATAAAAAACATGAAGAGAAGTTCATCTTTCGTATTAGTTCTGTCCAATTGTATTATTACATTAATATCCATTTCGAATTGGAAGTTTTATTTGATATTTAGCTTTAACAAATTAAATGCATATAAATTTTACTCTCCGATGAGGTATCTAATATAATAAAGTACACTAATTGTATTAATATTGTGTTTAAAACCATTTTGAAATGTATCTTCGTAATTCATATTAATGTGGCAAAAAAAATAATAAAGCCTGGTTACTCAAAGTTTCATCATAAGCCTACAATTAGGTTACACCTGATATTTTATTTCAATCTTGATTAACTCTAATTAAACTAATTGTTTCTCGTAATCGAATTTTTATATTTTTTCTTTTGTTTGCTTATTTAGGAGTACGAGTTCCACCGTGGTACCAGTGCTGCGGCAACGGCTCGAAGGGTAACCGATGTCTATCGCGATCAATAGAAAACACAGCGCGTATTTGGATAAAATGTTTTCGTTTAGAAAATGTTGACCTGCGAAACAAAGTCCTTGACAAACAAGACAGTTGGTAGGACCCAGTTGATAATGAAGGATTGAAGGCTATTGTGGATAAAAATAACCCATTGCTTCAATTACATTGTCAAATACATCCAGCGTACTCCCCAGACCTTACTCCAAGAGATTACCATTTTTTTTTAATTGGATAACTTCTTGCAAGGGAAAGATTACAATTCCGATGGGGCAGTCCAAACCACCTTCAAATATTTTATTGATTCCCGTCCGAATGTTTTTTTAGTAAAAGGATCAATGAACTACCTATGAGATGACAAAATAAACATGTTACATTAAAAATATTCGACTTTTTGTTCCTCCCATACCTAACGCCAATTTAATATGCAAGGACTTAATCACATCACATAATATTGTATAAAAAAAATCTTTCATACTATGTATTATTGTAATTTTAGTTTTAAACGTTCTATCTGAATATTGTTGATAATGTTTTAGCTTATTAAAAATAATACATGCGATGAAAAAATTCGTCAGCAGGGGCAGGATTGTAATTTTGACCACTGAAACCAACCAACTGAAAGACAGAGAAACTCATTCTCGTATCGACGAGCACATAACAATAAAACACGGTTTTCTATTACTAAGCTAACTACATTTCACATGTTCATATCTTATTTACGAGTGTGTTATATGACACGCGCTAATGGATTACAAAACTTTAAAACTTGTTTTACACTTTATAAACATCACTTCAGACTTCTAGTTTAAAAGGAATATTTTACTTCGTTATATTTAGCATTAATAGTTAATAAATTACAATTGAACTTTGTGTTAAATCAGCAGTTTAAAAATTAATTGTGTAACAACTTTGACTTTGAATAATTCAATAAGATCTATAAGAGCTAAATCTTTATCTTAAGATTCTTATCTATAATTATAGTACAATGAGGAAAGATTTGATTTTTTTACTAGACCGATTGTAGAAAGTCTATCATGTGTCAAAATGTGTCTATATAACAGCGAATTAGTCAGTCTACATTTTGTGCAATTATTTCAACGGGGTAGGGGCCTACGCATTACGTGAGCATGATCAGCCAGTCTTCAATAAAGTTAAAACTTAAATACTATAATAAAATAATGTTGTTTTATTTGAAATATATCTTAAATCAAATTAAAACAAATATTTTCCATATATATGTCTGTGTGCGTTATTAAATATATTTTATGACAAAAATTATTTTCAGTTAAACAACATCAATTATTTAAATTTAAATGACCGTTTTAATTTTAAATATTACATCTCGAAAACCCGCTGCAATCTCTCTGCCTCCAATAGTTTTGCAAATAAACTTTTGCTTATTAAAAGCAAACATACAATTATATAGTTCTTAATTTATATATTTGTCGAAGGTGGTTATGAGTACGGACGCCCACGGAGTCGCAGGATGTTGTCCAAACGATGGAAGCACCGTCGCAATTACGACACCGACGGAGCCTACATGGTGTTGAGGTATTAAAGAACGACATCTGCCCTCTAGTCACGGTAAAGACTTTTGATGACTACGTATTTCATTTCATTTGCTCAATTACCAAACGATTCGTCTATGTGATGTCTGACGATAGACCTAATAACGACGTCGATATAATATAAATAATATCATTTATAATTCTACAGCAAAAATACATTAAACATATTTTAATAGTTCTATTTATTACATACAGAACTCTCATTTTTTAATTTTTAGTTGAAGGATTTATATTTATATAATAAAGATTCATGTGATTTTTCAAAATCATTTTTAACACATTCCAATTGTTATTAATTGTTATAATTGATATGATTAGTTAGCTTTTAGCAACCACTAACTGTACCTATTATTAATAGTTTGAAACACATGTTAAATATATCTCCGAATAAGGTAATTCATTTTCAATCCCACGGTGTAGATAACGCATTCTCGTTTCTATTAACTTAGCAAAGCAACGCCACTTAAGGGGGGAAGTCCATGTAAAATTTTCAAAAAATCGTTTTTTTTTTTATTCGATAATCTGAAAGTATGGTATATTGAGCGTGTACTGACAAGAGGGGGAAATAAAATCTTGAATATTTACTGAGTTATAGCTATTTGAATCGAGCAAGCCGGAGCGCCTACTGTAAAGTAGAGACTCAGGTAGTCGGACCGCTCCATACAAAAGGGTCCCTTCAATTGTAATTACTGAAATAATTAATTAATTAATAACTGTATTCCTTTTGTCCTACAACTGGAAATCGACTATCGACTTTTTTGTTTCTGTACACGTGTAATATACTACAATAATAAAGTTTAGTCGAGAAATATAGTAATTCTAGCCTGAATATTCGTAGCGTTCAGTCGATTTTAAAGTATAAAATTGCCGAATTATATTGCATGAAAACCTAATAGAAAACGACGTTATCAGGGCAATCAGTTTATGGATAAAGAAGGTGAAAAATTCGAAGCTAGTACAAGCCTAAATGAGAGTGCCAGCGGAAAAAAAACTCCATACGCGTGATATGGAAGATATAATTATTAATCCTTTGCACGGGTACAGAATAATTGAATTTTTTACGGTGTTCACAGCTTTATCTGAAATTGTGAAGTGCTCAGAGTGTAATCAAAAGAAAAATTTCAGTGAGAGTGCTTGCAGAGATCTCGGGTTTAAAATTGTTGCCAAGTGTCCATGTGCTAATGGTTGAAATCTCAGCATACATGGCTGCTGGGATATTCAACGAAGGTTTCAGTTCAGTTTTACAGATAATGAACCGTCTAAACTTGACCGTTGGTACTTGTGCAAAAATTTTTGCTTTCAACACAGACGAGGTGCGAATATCCCGACAGAATCGCAAAAGCCTTTCAGAGACAAAAGATGCTCGTACAGCTCGTAAACAACAGCTATTAGAAGAAAATCAGCTTTTTGAAGAGGAGGAAGGACTATTGTATGGACCTGGCATTGCTGATTAATAAGTAAGTAATAAAAACTAGTCATTTTCCTGTCCTAAAACTTTAAACGCGATTATCTCGAAACTGTGTTTTTAAAAACTGCTCGTGTTGTAACTCAAAAAGTTATCGACCGATTTGTTTGAAATTTGGTGAGGCCTTTCTCTACATTACTACCGGAAGGACAAACCTAAAACTTTTGATATTTCGCATTGATAAATCACTTTTTAAGGATTAACAATGTCACAAAAACAGCCCTAAATCGTAACTTTTTTTTCAAAGGCTTATTTTTTAATGAATTTCATTAATTTTTTTTAATTTTTTAGGTTTATCCTTCCCGTTAATATCTTATAAAAAGAAAACACTTCAGTTTTTTTGTTTCAGATCGATAGATTAAGAGCTATAAATGCAGCAGTTTGGGACCTCGCGCCGGAGGCAGCCGACAAAAAATGATCCAGAGCCGCCATTTTGAAAAAAATAATAATAATAATAATTTTTTTGTATTGTTTAAAGGTTAAATAAACTTGTGTTAAAATTTCAAAACATTATTATTATTTTATCACCTTTAAAAATACGTTTAAAAAATGACCGATTTTGAGGCTTCTACATGGACTTCCCCCCTTAAAGCAAAATCCAATTTCACGTAGTACTTTTAGTGTGACATTATTTTACAAATATACACACAGAATTAAATGTTTAACAATTAATGAAGAAATCAAATAAAAAGATGATTTTTCTATTTGTATTAAATTTTTATAGAAATTTTGGTCAAACACTTTTTTTTTATATATAAATAAATAGTCTTTTTTTTTAAAGACAAACATCATAAATATCAAAAGTATTAAAAACTTCAAATATATACACTGTTCATTAAAACTGCGCCTTGAATGCTTTTCAAAACGATTTATTTCATTCATTATAGCAAAAAATAATTTTAATAAGCCAGGGTTATCATTTACAAAAGTTTAAATAAAAAAAAATAGAAAGAAAATTCTTTCAAAGTTATTATGGCTCATGAAGAACTATTTAAATTTTAATAATAATAATAATTTTTATTGCACATCCTCAGATAGTAACAAAAGTATATTGTAAGAGCAAAACAAAAGATACAACAAAAATTTACAAAGGACGACCTCATCGTTAATAAACGATCTCTTCCAGGTAACCCCAATGTCATAGGAATTACAACAAATAAAGCTAGAAGAGGTATACAACTGATAAGATACCATACAGCACATATATATATATATATATATATATATATATATATATATATATATATATATATATATATATAATATAATACAATATAATTAAAATATATTTCAAATATAACACATATATTCGGATTACTATAAACATAATATTAATTTACAATGAAGATATGACAGAATTTATGGGAAGAGCAGTTACTTCGACAGAAAATAATTTTTTTACAGCATTTTTGATATTGTACAGGGAATAAGCGCGTCGAATATGTGGAGGAATTCCAGGGACGAAAACCTTGGGCTGTGTAGAAATTTGTATAGAAGCTATCTTGTTACGTTATTATTGACGTGAGACGGAATTTTAAGTAACAATTGTGGATAAAGTGTAGAGCTACCAAAAATATTGGATTGGGCTTTTGTAGCATTAACTTTGAGACCAAAAGATTTACACTAAATAACTATAGACTGTAAATCGCTATTTATTTTCCTAATCGTTTCTGGTATAGTCGAGATTAGAGAGTGGTAATAGATTTGGAGATTGCCAGCACACATATGGTAGATAGAAGAAATATTAGTGCTAATTGAGTTGATGAATACAGAAATAAGAAGTGGAGACAACACGTCACCATGTGGAGCTGCGCTAATGGTCAAGGAACAATCAGAAAATAAGTCGTCAACTCTTACTCTTTGCCTTCGTCTGCGCAATTATGAATGAAACCATTCAATTACCTTAGGAGAAATATTAAGAGAACCTAGAATACTTAAAAGTACATAAAAGTCAACGGTGCTAAAAGCGTTACTGTCGTCTAATAACGTTAAGACCGTAACCTGATGGTGTTCCATGGCACCCCTGATATCATCTGTGATTTTTACAAATGCACTAGCCATACTGTGACTACAACTAGAATTTAAGGAACCAAAAACTGTGAAACCAGATTTTAAGGAATTGATTTGACTATGTTTCATGAAGAAACTGTTTAGTTGATCATGGATAAGACGCTGAAGGATCTTGCACAAAAAGGGAAAGCTATCCTTCCCTTTATCTGTATATAGGACGATAATCAGAAGGAGATTTCGAATTCTTTTTTTTGGGTAATGGTACAATCTGAACATCATTCCAGAAGGGAAAGATATTCCTTATGGATTGATTAAAAATGCGAGTAATTATGATGTATATAATAGGAATAATCATATTACGACTAATGCAATCGGACCCTACGGAGTCAGAGGTATACAAAAGATTTTATGGAACTTATCTACATCTACTTAATTAAAATGCACATTGTATCTGGTAAGGTATTACAAATTAGAAATCATAAGAAATCATACAAATCATATTATAATATTGCAATTATTAGTGAGGACAGTTGTATTTAATTTACCTGAAAAGTAATGAGATTTAATTGTGGTATCTAATTTAATTAAAATGTAGGTTGCGCCAAGTATACCAATACATACAAAATACAATCGCTTTACGTGTTTTGGAAATCATTGACCAATACAATACATTTTTTTTTAATTCTGAGGAGGGCAAAGGGGTTGGCGGGTCACAGATGGACGTGATCACTGCCGCCCAAGAAATCCTGCAACCTCCGAGGATTCACAGGAGAGTTGCCGGCCTTGAAGGTACGAGTAAACTCCTTTTTTGAAGGTTGAAGGTATCCACGTCGTACCGATCTGGAAATACCGCCGAAGAGAGTTCGTTACACAAGCGAGTGGAACGTGGTAAAAAGGTCCTCGAGAGCCGCACAGTGGAGGATTGCCACGCATCCAAGTGATAGGGATAGTAAAGGAGTCGATGGCGTGCTGTGCGGTGATGAAATTCATCGGTAGGCATCAAATCGAATAGCTCATCGGAACACTCCCCGTGGTAAATGCGATAAAAGACGCACAGAGAAGCAACGTCTCTACGCAATGTCAAAGAGTCCAGCCGTTCGCAGAGCACTGGGTTCCCTACAACCCGAACGGCTCTCCGGTCAAATGGTAGAAGCTGATATTGGGGTGATCTGGACCAGAGATGAAAACAGTAATTCATGTGGGGCCGGATCTGCGCTTTGTGGAGCGCAAGTCTTTGGCCAGGATTGAAATACTGCCTCGCTCTATTGATCACTGGCAATTTCTTAGATATCGATGCGGTGATACGACAAATGGGGCTTTCTTAGTGGTCATATTTTCGATGTTTTCCCGAGAGAGAACTGCACGGCCGGAATATACCGCATCCCCAGTGCTGTCATCCGCATAACAATGTATGTTGGAAATATCCAACATATCGTTGATATGCAGGAGGAACAGAGTCGGGGATAGCACGCAGCCTTGGGGTACACCAGCGTTCACGGGTGTGGGGTACGAGCAAAAACCGTCGAGAACGACCTCTATGCTCCGCCCAGTGAGGAAGCTGGTGATCCACTTGCATAAACTCTCGGGAAGCCCATAGGAAGGTAGCTTCGAAAGAAGCCCCTTGTGCCATACACGATCGAAGGCTTTCACCATATCCAGACTAACTGCCAGACCCTCTCCCTTGTTTTGCAGTTGCCCAACAGTTACCCAACGGTGCGTAAGATATAACAGAAGATCACCGGCCGATCGACCAAGGCGAAAGCCATATTGCCGGTCATTGAACAACAGGTGATCCTCGAGGTAGGTTAGGAGCTGTTTATTGATAATGCTCTCCATTACTTTGGAGAGAAGAGAGGTAATGGCGATAAGTCTGTAGCAGCTGGGTCCGAGCTATCACCTTTTTTAGGAATCGGTTGGACAAGGGCACGCTTCCATGAGACCGGGACTACGCCTATACGACTATATATAGTGACTATGTATATGACTACGACTATATATAGTGACTATGTATATATTAAAGGCGTAGTGACTATATATATATATATATATATATATATATATATATATATATAGTCACTGACCATGTATTAATAATAAATAATGTTTATACAGAAAGTTAAAATAATTATATAAAATACCATTTATAAAAAAATAATAATAAATATCCCACCGATTGTATGATATTCCTTTATGATGTGTATGTATGTATGTAATGTGTTTGTGTTCGATAAAAAAATATAGTATGCAAAATGTCGTAGTATATAATAGTATATCATTTTAAGTTTAATTTAAAATTAATTTGAGATCATGACATGAAACAATGGGATAACCATAATTGAGTTTCATAAATCCAAAATTCGTTATGGGTATAACTTCTCAGATTTTTTACATAAAATTTGTTATATTTCTATTTCTATTCCTATTCTATTCGATAAACTAGGTTTAGTTCCTTTTCGATTCACTATCAACACATTAGTTATATTCATACCGTGGTATATTCATTGTAAAGTGGGTCAGATTTGTGCAACATGTGAAATATTTCAACCACGTCTTGGCTCTTCGCCATACTAGTTAAACATACATTTAAGTGAACAAAGCTGAATAATTTGTTTGTTGCAGCATCCCACCTTCTACGCCGAACTACCAGTTTCATTCGAAGATGATTTTGCATTTAATGAATTCTTATTTACTAATGTCCTAATATAGTCTATAATCACGCACCAGATAACAGCGTGATATGGAACTAAGGAACTACATAGTATATTAGTATAGTATATTATTTACAATTCCTCTTTTATACTTACGTATATATTTTTGCTTTATTATCATAAGATCCTGTATTTGCTTCAGTTACTTATCCTACACTCAAGGTAGATAAGTAGTCTATCTTTTATCAAATATTATTGTCAACAAAATGATTTTTCTGTTCATTGACTTGATCAGTAATACGTACATGAAGCTTTAAAACAGAAATGTCGCGGTACCCCTTTTATGAATAGAATTTTTACCATATAAAATTGAGAATACTGCTACCAAATCTGTCAGAAATATACATTTTGTTTTTCTGTATCTATTGGCAAGAAATGGTTTGTGATTTTTATAGAAACTCAAAGTAATCCAAAATTATAATCTTTATTTAGCGTAAACATTGAAATGTGCTACATAGAATTTATACAGCGACGACAATTCTTCTTATTTATACATCTATATAGGAAACAATACCTGCTTAAATTTTATATCAGAAATACATTACACACATATATTTATTTTATATTGACATGCAATAAACAACTTATAATTTATGATAAATGCGACATCGGTCATCTTTGGTCGATTTTTTATATAAAATACCTTTCTGGATGCTATTTTGAATTTACTGTTTAATTTAAATTACTTTGTATTTATATAAGCTCATACATACTAGTATATGAAGGTCATAATTACTGGATATGTCTATTTTAATTATCTGTTTAATTAAAATTAATCAAAGAGAATAATAGTATTATATAAATTATATTTTAAATTTAAAATAACAAGTAACAGAGCTACATTTTTATATATAAATTAAACTATACCTTGCTCGATATATTGAGTGCACAACACATTGTACTACATTTATTAACTAACCTTATACTATAATAAATAAATTATTATATTATAAAGAAAACCTACAAATTACAAAATATAATTTATTAATGTGTACACTATTTACATTTTACGAAACCTTTATATAATAACACAGGCACACAAAAAAAAAAAAGTCATGAACCAGAGGGGAGACCCCATTATTCTTAGGTTTTTGGGATCGCTGAAACCGAATATGACAATAAAAACTAATTTTAAATGCCCGTTTTCCCGCTAGCACCCCCTTACTACCTCTTAAGCGGTGAAAATTGAAATTTTTGTATAAAATCAAGATAGATGTGTATTTCTATGTTTTTGGGGATGCTGAAACCGAAAATGATATCTAAAAATAAATTCATGACCACTATCACCCCCTACCATCCCTTACAGGGGGTGAAAATTTCAATTTTTTCTATAAAATCAAGACAGATGTATATTTCTACGTTTTCTGTGATGCTGAAACCGAAAATGATAACTAAAAATAAATTTATGACCACTTTCACCCCCTACCACCCCTTACAGGGGGTGAAAATATCAATTTTTATATAAAATCAAGATGGATGTGAATTTCTATGTTTTTCAAGATGCTGAGAGAAAAATGATTATAAAGTATATGGTAACCTTATTGTATGCATATATTTGTTATTATAATGCTAAGACTGAATCATGATTTTTGTCTTATTCTTAACAAGTTTTTTCATTTTTTGTTTTTTTTTTGTTTTCTATTTAATTCTACTTATACTGTTATCCATTCGGCAGTCTTGTAAAACGCTTAAAAGATGCTGAACCTAATTCTATGCTTCCGAAATAGAAGGAACTATTTTCCTGACAATTTAAGAGACTACAGTGAGGAGCAAGGTGAAAGGTTCCATCAGGATCTTAAGACAATGGAACAGCTCTATCAGGGTAAATGGGATGTCAATATGTTAGCAGACTACTGTTGGAATTTAAAAAGAGATTTGCCAGAACAGAAAAGAACCAATAAACGGAAACCACTTAGAAGAACCTTTTACAACAAGAAAGTTCGTTATCGTAGAAACAGGTAGACGCTGAATAGTGCGAGGCAAGGGGACTCACTTTAATCCAGCACCCCAAAAGGGAACAGAAATCTAATATGTCCACGCCATTGTTTCTGGGTTACGCTAAGGGTAGAATTAAATCATAAATATATATCAGATACTTCTGATCGATAAAACATTTGAATTGCTAATATAAGAGCTAAGAGTAACCTCAAACTAGTTTGATAAACATGTCATTTACTGTAAATCGTTAAAATTTCTTCATACATCTTGATTTTATACAAAATTGAAACTACCCCCACCCCCCCGTTAGGGGTGGTTAGGAGGTGGTATTGAGTAAAACAGGTATCAAATTCACTTTTGGTTGTCATTTTCGGTTTCAGCATCACAAAAAACGTAGAAATACACATGTGTCTTGATTTTATAGAAAAAAATGAAATTTTCACCCCCTGTAAGGGATGGTAGGGGGTGATAGTGGTCATGAATTTATTTTTAGATATCATTTTCGGTTTCAGCATCCCAAAAAACATAGAAATACACATCTATCTTGATTTTATTCAAAAATTTCAATTTTCACCCCTTAAGAGGTAGTAAGGGGGTGCTAGCGGGAAAACGGGCATTTAAAATTAGTTTTTATTGTCATATTCGGTTTCAGCGATCCCAAAAACCTTAGAATAATGGGGTCTCCCCTCTGGTTCATGACTTTTTTTTTTTGTGTGCCTGTGTAATTAATGAAAGACTTCCAGACTTTCAATAATATGAAATTATAGAAAATTATATAAAAGTTTTAAAAAATACATTACTCGATTGACAATCCATTTTTGAAGGAGACTGTGACAAGGCTAACCGAATATGCTGTGACATTTACTCTCCCTATTACTTTTAATTTATTACGTGGCGAGTCTTCCTTTAATCTTTATTATTATTTTATATATACAACTGATTCCTACAACTTCCTTAGTAAAAATCAAGACAAAATTATATCGAAAGATTGATAATTACATCGAGCTAATTTTATGGTGACGATGGTGACGAGATTTGTAAAAGGTCAAAGTGAACGAGATGGTAGAAAACTTGATATCTATGATATTTTACATTGATTTTTTAGAAAAAAATAAATTTCGAAACATAATTACCCTACAACTAAAAAATATATATTATATAAAAATAATAAATAAATATTATACAACAATATTAAAGTACTACAATAATACTTATACGTATAGATAAAATGTCCGCAGACCGTCTACACACACACACACACACACACTAACCACGCACCAAGCTGTCGAGAGGTAAGAGAAAGCTCTCAGTGCTAACTTCTTTAGAGTCCAAGTTAGTTTCCTTAACGTCCGCCTCGCAGCATTTAGGGAAAGGTGGTATATTGTCCGGTTTAAACACTAAGCACTTGCTATAGTTCTCTTTAGTGCGCTCATTGTTGTTGGCGAGACGCGAACGCCGGTCTCAGAGACGATTTGAACCGTTGTTCAGCAAACGGATGCTGCTGTCCCTTCCCACGCTCGTTCTGTTAGAAATTATTTTAATATATTACACTATATATGATGGGTATTGTTTTTATTATAAATTATAAAATTATTTTAAAAAACTTTAATATATTGGAAATGAAACGTTAACCGGTGATTTTATCAACGTGCTTTTCATTGGATCATCTGGAAGAATAATTGATTGCACTGAATATCTTAAATATTAAGAAGAGACTTCTCACGTCCTCGGCACCATGCTGATGTTAGTCTTTCTGCTGGAGTGGAGCCGTCGCGATGTCGACAGCGACAGTGACCCGCGCTGCCCGTGCACTGAAGTACTGCGACACAGCAAATATCTGCCACAGTTAGTACATGAGGTAAGCTATTGTTAATCAAAATTAATTTATTTTAAACGAGACACAGAAGTAACGTAAGCTGTGCCTCTTAATTCCTGTAGTAATAAGATTAGCAAGTACGGGTATACACCTTAGAAAGTTTTTACCGTTGTTCATGACGGTATCATTCCTGCACTTGCTGATATAAATATAATTAAACCGTGTTCTAAATTTTGTTAATTAATAATTGAATAATTAATTAAATTCCCATTATTTTTACCGGATGGTAATGTATTAGAACTTTGAACTGAGTCTCTTAAAAGTTCAGTGAATATACAGGCGGTATCAGATAACTTGGTGATCCTTACTAGCTAAAACTTAAAATTGCTTATCAGTTATTTAATAGAGTCAATTGCTTAGTAGTTTCTGACAACTTAACTCATATAAGGCTATTACTTAAAATAGATAAACGATTCTCACCTTTTGTATTTCTAACTAATTTATAATTTCTATACAAAAAAGTTCAACAATCTAGTCTCTCAAATACAATATACCAAAAAAAATATTACTCACTTTTAAACTTTATGATGTGATACAAAATAATTGTCAATGAAAATGACTGTTAGACACGTCCCAGGAGATTTCAAATGAAATGTTAACATTCAACGAAATTAATTAAGCTCAATGTTCAAGAAATTTTTATTAAACGAAAAAGCACTCGCGAAGCATTATTCATATTTAATGATTTCAAGTGAAACTGACGGTATTACCTTAATATATTTTTTGTATTGTATACAAATAATTAAATTGTTACTTTTGATAACATTTATGAATTTTCTAAATAAAAAAATAAATTTAAAATATATATGTTTGTGACCAAGTTTTTTAATATAATAGTCACCTATTAAAATGTTTCCTGAAGATGCCGCTGGTGCAATACAAAGCGATGGGATTTACGCAACTATTGAGAAATGAGAAACAAAATCCCACGATACGAAGTCCATGCCACCACATATTGTAATCATCTGGCGCCGTGGGGCTGGAATTTATAAATAATATGAGTAAAATTGTAACCAATTTTAATTTATATTGTATTTATTTATATTTTTGGCACTTAGAATCAATACAAATCAAAAGTGATCACTTGTGTACGTCAAATGGAAGTTAGCAGAAGGGCCTATTTTGATACAATACTTATCAAAATAAGCCCTTCTGCAAAGACACTCTCCAACTAAAAATAAGACTACGAGGGTTTAGAACGCGCCCCGCGCTGAGAAAAACCACACCATATATTCAGCCGGGTATTTATTTATTTTCATTGCTGTTTCACAAATCGCAGTATTTACAATTTACTAACAACTAGAACCATCGCAATCATTTTTAGTAAAATGTTTAGCTAGTTGACTGAGAATATATATTTTTTAAAATCTTACTAAATGTTGCTAATACTGAAATAGGTCTATAGTGAGTTGGATTTAATGTACTACCAGATAGATATAAATAATGTTAAACTGTGATCATCACTATCATCAGATCATACCGCAATTAATACAGTTATGGAACACTTTAGCGCTATTAGTGCCCTAAGTATATTAACTTATATTTGGATATTGCATTTTGAGTTGTATGTTTTAGAAAGCGAAACTTTAGGCTCGGGATAAAAATTATTCCACGATGTAATGTATTTTCTATTTAATCATCTCACCAGAAGTAGAACCACAACATAAACACATGTGACGGCAGAAAACACGCCGCAAACACAAGCACAAACGCCAATACTGTTAGCGCTACTTTCCTCCTCGCACGCATCTGCAACAAATCTTAATATTGGGTATATTTATGATATTCAATTACTAAATGTACTTTTTTATTTATTCTGAACACTGACACTTAATACTAGTGGTATTTTAGTTAGTTAGTTAGTTATTTTTGTTTTCCATTCAAAATCTCACAAAAAAATCAAAAGTTTTTATTTCAATTTGGTATTCGTTGCATTAATCAAATGTCAGACGTTAGTTGCAAGGTTCTAAAGGGAAGGTTCACGCGAGCAGAAGAAGTAAAAAGATTTGGCTAACCCGCTTAACAAGATTAAGGAATCTTATAAACTCCCAATCGGAATATCACAAAATTAATTTGCTAGCATCATAATACTTGTCAATACAAATAGATATTTAAAATTAAAGTAAACATGACATAACTAACTCGAGATATGTCAAGGGCATGACATATTTATTATAAATAAATGATTTAATAAGTATGCTTGTGCATAGTTATAATTTACGAACAAGTTGTTAAGTTCTCAGATATTTTATTACACTTTAGTATAAGTACTCCACGGACGGGTCATTTATCGGTTCAGATTTTTAACAAGTAGTTATATATCCTATATAAAATGTTTTTTTAATAATAGAAAATAACTAATGATATTTTTAGACGATCCCTGCCAATAAAGCTTTGTATCAAATTTAATTAAAAAGCCCCCGCTGTTTCTTTTCTTAAAAAAAAAATTCTAACGCTGATGATTTTGTTATTATTTATTTAAACATTTTACAAATTACAGCCAAAAATTTGTAACAAAACAACTTTATTTATGTAATTTAACCTATCTATAAATCAAGACATACACAAAAGGTATTCAATTAATACAGAAGAATGAAATAGTGCTATTAGATGATACATTACATGAAACATGAAATATATAACACAATATGAAAATGGTACCGAATACGACTACTACTTTTAGTCGACAAGACAACGGCAGTCATTGAAATCCATATAATTAGTATTAGTTCCGATTCGTTTCGGCGATACCGGCTCGTAAATCGCATTCGAGTACAATACTTGAAAGATATATTAATATAATGTTTTGTATTTTGTATCGAACACTTTTAATTAAAACCATTGAAATGAAAATACAATTATGTTATCTGGTTCGCTCTGAGGATTGATTTATTCGTGTATGTCACAGTTTAATATATAATGTCCTCCGATTTTTGCCAGTTTTCATGGACCTATTACTTTAGAATAATGCAACTAGAATATTATTCTTTATAAGTGATCCCTCCCTAAGTCCCTAATTACAATAACAAGTTTAAATTTGAAACTGTTCAAACCGTGACTCTTATTGCTAAGTAAATTAAGAGTAAGCTTTGATGAATATTTTTATTACTACAAATCGTCTTCAAAAACAACAGGGTTTTTAATGTTGTATACATACGACATACCTGTCTCTGCGTGCCCTGCATCTCGCCAGGAACGTTCTGTGTACTCAGCACGAGATGGCGTGCCATCAACACATAGAATATAGCGATCACAGCCAGAGGTAAAGAGTAGTATACAATGAAGCGCAGCAAAACCATCGCCCGGGCGTACGACTCCCCCCACTCTTGAGGATATGGATAGCATACCAGGAACTGACACCAAAACATTTATAAATACCAAATATAAAAAAATATAATATTAAATGCATTCTAGGGCTTAGGCAAGAATGTTAAATATAGTTTTTGAATATGAAAATATATGTAAAAAGCATACTCTGCATTTCAAAAGCTTTTATATCTTTCACTAAAATTTATTGTGGACATTCTGGGTTCACAAAGGCCGTATATTATTCTATTGATCAGGACAAGACAGACGGCATCGCGGGCGAGTGGTAGTAATCTATAAATATTTTAATATTATATATGCAGTATAATAGTATGTTTGTAACCCACCTGGGTAGTAGGGTTAACTACGAAGGCACGCAAGTGTGAGCCGATGTAGGCAGGCACTGCGAGCGCAGCAGCCAATATCCATATCCCGACTGCGGTCGCTACTGTTAAACGGGTAGCTCGCTTACTACCACCTGCGTCCAGAGATATAAGAAGGTTAATTTTGTAATAAAATTATTATGTATGTTTTGGTGTTAAAAAAAGTATTTTATTATATGAATGACTATCAATTTTATAATTATAAAGTATAATTATAGATATTATGCTGCATTTATGTTATAATTCTCCATTACGGTTCTTTTGTTTAAAAAAATATTGAACAAATAAGACGAAAAAATCAAAATATTGTAATAATAGTATATATATCTATACTAATATCCTAATAAAATGAAACTATTTCATCATCGAGATAATTTCAAAGAGAATTTTTTTTGTCGTTCAATTATTACAATTCGTTGAGATATTACTTAATTATGAACATTTTATTTTGCAGTTGTCATGAGTGTATAAATGAGTACACGCACCGCTGCCGCGTGCCGCGACGCTCTCTTCTCTATCTACACCCAAATTTAATGTTTTTTTTTTGGAATAAAATAACTCTTTGGCTTTATTTTCAACTTAATTACTTAATTTTTTATCTATTTTTATTTTGAAATAGTAAGTATGCCTAAAAGAGGAAGATCACAGCTTTGAATGAGTTAGGTATAGTACACAAATAGAATATAGAATATGACCTAGAATTACACGCAGGCTACGTTTTATCGGGAAGATATATTGCCTTCTGGAAAAACCTAAGAACCTATCAAATATTGACTATATTTGATTAGTAATTGTTCTCATCTATACTGGTAGGCTTTACACAAAGCTCACGCGGGCGAAGCCGTAGGTCAACAAGTTTAATAATAAAACCGAATTACTACTATTACTATTTAAGTCATTCTATCCGCAAGAAAGACTTTCCTATTTTTGTAGTTTTATTGTGTAATAACTTACTTCTTTAAGCAGCACGAGCCTTGACCTTTGTCAAGCTATTCGTTTATGTCGTGCTCTAAGAAAATGTATTATAAAAAGTTTATTTAATAAGGATTCTTGTTTTATATTATTTTGTAACTTAATGTTTGAAAGAAATTAATTACAAAAAAGATGTTCAGTCCTCAGAACTATATTCTATTTTTGACATAATTTGTTAATAAAGCTCTTACCAGATTTTTACCAGATTATTATAGAAATAATAGGTACATATTTCGAGTCTATGAAATATAAGTTTATAAGCTCGAATACTCAAACTGTTCCAAAACATTGGTTCACCAATCAAAACAAATCAAAAGATGCAGTAAACTTCGTTGTACATTTTCAAAGTGTTGTAGCACTATAGTCCTAATATTTAACAACTAAATTCCCATCGCATCATAAATCTCAAGACACGAAAATACTGAATTACGCAACACATCGAGTGTCTTAACGATGTAGATACAACAGCCTTGTTTCTGGAATTATTGCGGTGATAAAGCTATCTTTATAAACATCGGTTGTGGGCTAAATAGAAATGATCGTAATTCCGAACTCCCACTGTTCACGTTGAGCGCACCTTGGTTTGAATAAGAATTATAAATTGTTTGTTCTCGTGAAGGTTCTCAATACTTTTTTGTTTTCTATTTACGTCATTAATTTTTATGGGCCAACGTTTAACACATATTTTTAAGTAATGTAAAGACGTTATATTTTGTTTTTATTTTATTTGCTTACTTAAGAGCAATTAAAAAATAATACTTATTTACTAATTAATTCTTTTAATTAATGTCTTAATACTTATATCTTAAATTAAATAAATATATTTAATTCTTTAATACAGTAATTTTAAAGGAAAGATAGTAAATAAATAAGATGCGGTTTTTCTAAACTCAAAACTCAATGCTTCAAAAGAATAACATAAAAATTCGTAAGATTTTAAAATTCAACTGCTAAGGCGAATTGAGCTTCAAAACCACTTTACAGTACTCTGTAATTGATATCTGGGTTTTGAGTAACGCCTTTTCTCTCGCTTTTCTGCGATTATTACATAACAAGAGTCGAGCACAAATAGGTACGGTTGGCAACGAAAGAGCTGATGAACTCGCCAAAAGCGCTACGCTAATTAACAGTAAATATGATTATGCTTAGATATCAGTAGCTTACGTTAAGAGGACTATCCGTGAAGAATCTGTACAAAAGTGGCAGGACAGATATACAACATCCAGCACAGGAAAAATCACAAAGGAGTTCCTACCAGATGTCGCCACAGCTTTTCGTATTACAAGGAAAACCAAGTGGAATCCTATACACGTGCAAATCCTGACAGGCCACGGAGGCATAGCAAAATACCTACACCTATTCAAATTAAAAGACTCTCCGGGCTGTGAGTGTGACTCGTCTATCGAAGAGACAGTGTGGCACATAATACTAGACTGTCCGCGTTTTTCGTCAGCTCGATCGGACCTGGAAACTCAACTTCACACCAAACTGGAGAAAATCGGCATAAAAACCCTCATGGCCGATGATCAAAAACGCCCAGTTCTCTTAGATTTTCTAGAAGAAATTTTCCTGGTTGCCATGAGAAGAAATGACAGTAAAATCGCTTTAAGGAAAAGACCTCTGGAAAACAAGAGTCTTATCAAACTCACACCAAAAACACCTATCAAACCTACAGGGATACAAGAGTCGAACCTACAACGCTTTTTGGATAATGGACAACCTAGTAGGGGAGACCGGGGATGGTTGACCAATTTTCAGTTAAAAACTTAATATTTTTATTGCTTTAATGATTATTTTTGTGAAAAGCAATTTCATTGATAGTGACACTATTCAGCTTTAGAAAGAAATTACAATAAGCTCGATATCAATCAAAACAAAGTATATGGGCTCGATTTTATAGAATGGGAAAAACGAGTCAACCTACCCCGTGCCTGGGGCAGGTTGACTTGTCACTAGGGGTAAGTTGACCTAAGAAGTAATGAGTACCAAAACTACGAAATAACAAGATTAAAATACTAAAGTAAATGCAATCATCATTTTTAAGAAAATCTTCAACAACATTAAACATCGTTAAGAACCTATCGGTCCACCTCCAATCTAAAATAGTCTTTGATAGTCCTTTAGTCTAAAATAGTCAAAATAGTATTTATAGTGAACACGTGGGAAAACAAAGAACGGAAGGACCCTATTGCCGAGGCCGAGATAGCAACTACGACTGTCACCAGCGAACCTCGGTCAGCAGACCAATTTTTGCTGCCAAGATGAGCTATTACTCTATCAGGAATGTGAACCGTTATCAGTCCTGTTTCATCTACATTCCAAATATACCAAGGGCTTACATTTAAACGTAGGTAAACGGTTCTTAGGAAATCAAAGAACAACTGTACGTTGTTTTTGTTGAAAGAAGTGGCTCGAAATAAACTCGTAGCTTGAAGAGATCGAATAGAGAGAATAGGATGACGCTTAAGCAAACTCCCTACCCAATCTTCATCAGCAATCTGTTTTTTATCCCATGATTCAGGAATAGATTTATTTATTTTTTTGCAAATTCATATGCAAATTTTCGGGACTCGTAAGGCGTTAATCCATAATAAACATCATCAGCTCCCTTATGGACAATTTTCTGATGCATGCTCTTCCTCGTCACTGAATACTTGTCTGTTTTTTATGTAGCCAACGCTTTCCAAGGTCAATTGAGATCTAGACAGTCCGGGATTGCATTCTTTTTTTTTTTTCATATTTACTACATGGCGATATTTTATATGGTATAGCAAATTCTTTTGCTGGAATTGATACTTCGGCGGAAATAACTTGTGGACATACTCTCTCCAGTATGTCTTTACGTCTTTTTGACTTTCGTTTATAGATTCCCATCGTTCTAAACTGGAAATGTTAGGTTAAGAACAATAATTTTTATACCAATTTATATCTAGTATATCCAAAATTGTATGGGGCAGGTTGACTTATCTAGTCAACCAACCCCTTTATAAATGAGTCAACCAGCCCCAAACGACCTAGTAATTTTTAACTACGTGCCAAAACCTTAAAATGGTGTCGTAATTAAAAATAATAAGGAAGCATACAAAGTTCGGAAATCAAACAATCGTATTAAACAGTTTGACAAGCAATCAAAACAAAATGAAAAGAGTTATAACAAATAGAATTAAGGCAAAAGTAGTTACTTAAGAGTCTTGTTTTCGAACAATAGGCTCTAGCTGACAAACGGTTTGGGTCTGCTCCGCGGTTTTTCTGATGATTGTGCGCGGGGGAATAATGGATACGCTCACCTAGTCGATCTTTGCAAAAAGTTTGCCTAACTCGCGTTTTTGACAATTAGTCTACCTGCCCCTATAGTCAACCATCCCTGGTCTCCCCTACACCAGGGCTTCGGACTAAACCAGTATAACGTTTGTAGCAGTAACGTTTTATACATGAACGACGACCAAGAAAAAATAGGTGTCAGTTTCTGCATCGTAAGACCGAAAAACTGGGTATACATCTCACCCGGACTAGCTGCCCTCACTAAAGGAAATACCGATAGGGCAACAATGAAGAGGTCGGTGTACGACAGCATACCAAAAGTCACATTGGGGGACTGGGATTGTCGAATAGTGCGGAGGAAGAACAAAACCATCGCACTACAAGACGCTAATTAAACAGAGTCCCCTAACACAAATGCATGCTCGATCACCTGAGCACACTAGGATCTGAAAATATTAACACAAGTCCAAAAACAACAAGCGTTGACGCTATGCGAGTTGGCTATGACAAAGGAACTGTAGCAAATCTCATAGGATCTATAAATGCTTCAAGGTACCAGGACGTGGTTGTATATGAAGTCCGCGGTGAAGACCTGACGTTCCTTAAAATAAGAAAAACACCAAAATAGGACTACGACCCCCGAAAACACCTGGGGCGAACCAAGCAACCAGAACCTACAAAGCAGCGCCGCACGCCTTCAAGAGAAAATTGCCATCGAAATTCAATCCAACAAAATAACACAGGACAAATTAAAAACTAAGAAAGGATTTAATAAGATGATTACAATGCTAAAACCGAAACAAAAATATTATAAAAAGAACAGAATTAGAGCCGACATGGGACAAACAAGTGCACCCGATTTACCATCCGCCAGTGGTGCCAACGAACATATGCGAAACGCGTTTCTTGAGTACACAGCATCTATAAGGGAAACAATCAAAACTAACCTTGCGATCTGTAAAAAGATCAGGCGGAACTTCGAACTTGAAAACGAAGGTCTTCTTAAAGTATTACTCAAGGAAGAAAAAGCCATTTTCAACAACACCACATCTGAATATGTACGGGGTAAAACACCTAAAATTCCCCACATGGCGGCTTACAGCGTTAAAGATGGATTCGTTAAAATAATTGAAACCCCCAAAGGAGTAACTGGACCGCCCAAGTATTTAACACCCGCCGAAGGCTCAATACTTGTAGTAGCCCGCTGCACGGAGGTCTCGCTGGAAGATAACATCCTCCAAATGGCTACAGCCGTAGAGGATTCAGCAAGACCCTGGGAAGAGTGGGAAGCACCAATTTTCCACTGGGTCAACGGCGTTCCTGGATGTGGAAAATCGACTTGGGTAGTAAACAACTTCGTATTTGAAAGTGACTTGATAACAACAGCGACGACTGAGGCAGCATTAGAGCTCAGGAATAAACTCCCCTCAGTTGTCTAAAGGACGGGAAGACCAAAGTCCGAACGATCGCTTCAATATTAATAAATGGCGTTAAAGAAAAGCCTGAACGACTTATCGTCGACGAGGCCTTGATGAACCATTTCGAAGCGATAGTTATGGCGGCCCGACTAACAGAGGCCAAAACAGTCGGCAACACTAATCGGAGACACAAACCAGATTCCTTATATAGACCGGCTAAATCTGTTCCATATGAAATATAATAGCCCATACCTCGTGACGTCTATCAGTCAAGAGCTCTTAAGAACCTACCGATGTCCCCTGGACGTAAGCTATGCTCTTAACGAGGTATACAACGGCATATACTCAGCCCATTCATTGACTCGCTCTCTGAGAACAGTCAGGTTTACGGGTGCTACCATCGGAGCTGATTTCCCTAATACCCTGTACCTGGTCCGCACACAGACTGAAAAAGCGGACCTTATAAACCTAGGGTACGGAAAAGGGGAAAACTAGCGCATCCTCACCATCAATGAAGCTCAGGGATTAACATACGAGTCGGTAATAATCATGCAAACTATAATCGTACCTGACAAGTGTCCCACACGCAGTGGTGGCTATATCTAGACACACAAGAAGCTCTACGTACTACACGGATATCGACGAAGACGCCATTGTGAGATTCATTAGGCGGGCCGGCGATACCCCCGATAGAAACCTTGTAGAGTACAACCTCAAGATGGCAATTTCTCACCGTGACTCCGAGGCTATGAAAAAGCTAGTGAACTTAATAACCTAGCTTACTACTACTACTATTTACTTTATTTATTATTACTATTAATATCTAAAATAGCTTCCGAAAACTTGTGCAGGTGTGCAATTTCCTGCGAAGTTACCATCGCAATTAAAATCGTAACAAAATTGTTTTAAAATTACAATGAAAGGCATGGACAAATGTCTATGGTCATTAAGAGAAAAAAAAAACATAACAAGAGAGGAGTGTAGAGCAGTAATATTTGACCAATGAGTAAGAGAAGTTAGTTTAATAAAATTTCCCTATTTTCATTTTCAGATAGAAACTTTATTTAAAAATAAATTTATTGTTCATAGTGCTTGGAATATTTTTTCATTATTTTATCTTTATTAAAAAGCAAACAATATAATGAATACTTATTCCAGTAAATATTTTAGTATTATAGTTTTTAAAAAGATTAACTCAAGCCAGAAATGATGAAAAGTCTAAATGTTACGAAAGGTATCAGTGATTCCAGTTTTAGTTTTTCCATGGATTTTTAAAATTTTGAAATAACAAGTAAATTGATATTTTATTAATAATAACCCTTTTGTCTGCGCTCTCTTCGAAGTTGAACGAAAGTAGCTATTCTTAATGAACAAAGGATTACTTCTAGTATTGATTAGATAAAATACGAGTACATAATACGTTTCTTCATTAAAAAATAACTTCTAATGATAATAATAATGTTGTTTATAACTAATTTTCTTTAAAGAAGAAACATAAAAACCGACACAAGTCAACAATCTTTCGGTTAAAGTGCATAATAGTTCGCATATACACACTCTACTAAAAGCATTCCCCGTTTATAACTTTCTTGGCAACTGGTTATAATTTTCTTGGCAATTCAGTATGGTGTTACCGAAGCAATACTTTTCAACTAGCATTACACAAAAACACTTGTGTTGTGAAATATTTGATATAAACCAGTACAACAGTCTACAAATAAATTATCAAAATATTCTAAATGTACTTTTAAGTTGTTTTGCGCTTATCTATACATGATTATGTGATCGAATGATCTTGAAACAATGAAAGGTATATAGATTTAAAGATATTTAAGGCAAGTTCCGACGCGGTAACTCACTTAATGGGTCTTAGAAGACGAAATCATACGAGGTCACCTGTATGAATCCTGTTCGTGTTACTGAAATAAAAAAACATAAAGTCTTCATCACCTTTAAGTATTACAACCGACAGCCTTGATCCTTGATGTAATGTTTGAGTGTACTCTGTAACGGGAGTGTTTGATAAATTAATCTCTAGCGTAGCTGTTGACTAATACTTGTGTTTACTGTTATTGATTACAAATGTTATTGATAAACCACTTATTCTAAATTAACATGTTTACTTCAATATTTTGGCATGGACATATTAAAGGTATAACGGTTATTTAAATTACAATATTGTTGTATACACTACAGCGCCGCCTCGAGAGCTGGCACTTGAAACTATAATGCTCGAAAATATTTTAAGTAAAATTTATCTAAAACTGAATTACTACCTAATAGCGGTTACGTAAGACTTGTGTAAAAGCATTGTAGCGTACAGCAAATATTATAAAGGAATTCTATTTATAGAATGTTTAAAATTAGCGCTTCTAATTGTTTATTTCAATTGTTATACACATTTGTTGTCTATTTCATATTTATGACATTTTAATATTAACAGAAATAAATTATAAGCAAAAATCTTGGATAATCAAGATATATTATGACAGTGTTAACAAAATATATAATGACAGTGCTATACACACGTCATACGGTTATATATATCACACTATATTGATATAACAACATTGATTTAGTTACTGTTCTGTGGTCGTTCATCTGGTCTGAGTGTTTGTTCTAAAATATCTTATTCAAACTATTTCCGTTCATTCTGTTTCATAAACATTTACTGATGACATGATAGCTAGACATTTTATTTATATGAACTTTAAAATGTACCAAGAAAATTCTATCTTGAGAATAAGTCCAGATATATATTAAAGATAAGACATTTTTATGAGATCTGAAGAGAGAGAGAGAGAGATGCAAAACAATAAGTTATTACATATTAATGAAGTAATTATTAATTCATATTACTAATTCAATCAATTCATTATTTAATGAATATTAATTACAATAAACGTTAATATTATTTAATTATAATTAATGTATTTAATTTGTAAAATATTATAGTCCAGTCATATCAGTAGTTTTAAAACTCAATCTGCGGAAGAATTCCAAACGAGCTGATTTTTTTATACAGTTTTATTACGGCTACTTTAATAAATAAATCTGTTGGTACTTCTCATAGCACGCTCTTATGAAATAAGCACTCGTTATGAAAACTGTTCGCGAACATGAAACCAAAATAACATGCGTCTGTTTTAAAATGTACTAACACACCAGCACTTTCAGACACGCAGTTTAAAAGGATGGTCCTCGGAATATTTGAGAGTCCAAGTCGTTTGTATAAGAAAATTTTATTAAGTTTCGAAATCTTTTTTAATCTCAAAATTAACGAGATTAGATATTGATATTGTGCGATATGAGTACACACTGGTCGCTTTATCAGCGCGCTACTCCAATAAGTTTGATTTCACAGAAAAATGCAAGACATTTTTTGTAGACTTTGTTTTGTTGTTTGTGTGTTTTGTTTTGCATGACGAATATTTTTTATAATGACCTCTATTGACCTCCGAGAAATAGGTCGGGATTTTCCTGGAAAACAAATTTTTTGACCTTGTAACTTTCTTTTTAGCTGGCCCGATATCAATGTCGATTTTTCACATCTTCACTCAAACGTCGTAAAAATGTGTATTGCTTGGAATTTTTCCAAAGATAAAACCTAAAATGACTAGACTATTATTTTAATATATGGATGGTAGAAAATATTGGTTTGGAAAGCTATTTTGCGGGGGTGATGGCTGACCCTTGCGTTATGCTCGTAAAAGAGTGCGACTTGCGTTGACTAGTCCTCGTCGTCTTGCTAGCCATGGATTTCTTTTTTCTTATTATTAACTAATAATTAGCCCGACTTATCTAATTAATTGCGATGTTTCTAGTTGTTCGTTCATTGCTCACTAAATATATTGATCACTAAATATGTTAATGAAACAGCAATCACAATAAAAAAACGACTGAGTTTGTTGTGTGATTTTTCCTAAACCAGGTCGCGTGCGGAACCCTCGTAGCCTTAATTTAATTTGGAGAGCGTTTTTACAGAAGAGCTTATTTCTATCAGTATGATATCAAAATAAGCTATCCTGAAATTCCTATTGGACGTACATAAGCGATCATTGATATCGGTTCAAAGTAGAAAAGATATAAATATATATGTAGCTTATATTGTTTATATATATATATATATTTAGACATGTTCTATAAAGAGCTTTTAAGAATGTTTTGAACATTTTAATCATGAAATTTTCTGTTTAAATTAATGCTTAAAATCAATTGTTAAATGGATTTTCATTTGCGAAACGGACCTAGTATATGACAGTTTTAGTTCTAGTTACTACTTGGAGTATAAAAAAAATTAAAGTAAAACTATATACTTATAACTTTTATCTAAAACTAACGGCTAAAATTAGTAAGGCTTCCTTATAAATAATCAATTTTATATATAATATTACAATGATAAACATAGTTATGTTACATAATAAGAACCTCTTACTTAATTGGAGAGAAGGCCTCTTGGAATAGGCAATTACTATGAACGATGACAATTAATTGAAAGTGAATCCTTACACAGGGAAGGAAAAAAATTAATTATAATTTAAATTATCTGAAACAAGACCATAGAATTCATTATTTTTTTGAAAAATAGGGCTTATTCTTTATTACAGATTATTTTTTATAAAATATTTAAAGAATAATTTAGATAATTACATATTATCAATGTGTACTTAAAACTTGCAGAAGAACACAAAAAGGTAGTATTTATTAAATCCACCTGTGAGCGTCGGTGACGCCATTCATTATATAAAGTGGTTATACCACTTATGGTTTGAACAGGGAACTTTTAAAACAGTGGTTTTAATTTTATTTTAATTTACTGTCGCATATAAATAAATAATCGATTTTATTATTTTGATAGTTGTCTTAATTTTTATAATATTGTATATTTGGTTTGTTGAATTATTATTTTGTTCATCGTTAATGAAAATATCATATATTCTTTTTATAACAAAACTTTTTTTTATTTTTTTTATTCGGTATAATTAAAGTTATTTTAATTAAAATCGAAATTATGAACTAAACACCGAAACCCGACCGTACGTGACGTCACAATGTTAATTTCTATTCGTTATAAGATGCAGTTGATAACACGTTTATGTTTTGAACCGATCAAATCTCGATATTATCGTTGGTCCTCGTGTACTGGTATACATTTACTAGAAGTATCGCATCTCAATAGTTATAGCGCTTGTTTCGTACCATTGTATAAAAATAAACTCCTCAAAAAGTGTTTTTAATTGTACAACAACATGCAAAACGTCGAAAGGAAGGCTTCAAGCAGGGCGCCGAAATAATCCTAACTCAGATCACTAAAATATAAGTTAAATATAATAATACCTGATATCTATTTCATAATCATTAATTCCCTAATTAATTTCCGCTATAACCGGTCAAAGGATAAAAATAGCACAACACCGTCTTACCTTAAATTATTTTTGATCAATTTAACTTATCGCCGAGGGCCGTAAATAGGATAGTAGATAGTCAACGATCAGAAGCAGGGGATTTGCAACTTCTTTGCTGTAAGTAGGGTTTAAATGTGCTTACAAAATCTATATTCAGCTGGTTTCTTTAATGCCATAGAGAAAAACGTGTTTGCCATTTCATTTATAATGTAAATATATGTATTATCCGTAAATTAAACATTACTAGTATTAAAATAATGTTATTTTGGGTAGACCTCGAAGAATTCGGTCTGCCCATTCATTTGTCCCCTACTTTCGAAATTTGGAAAAATTTCTTCACAGGAGGTCTTCTTATGACCGCCTGAGTCCGAAATGACCATTGGTCAAAAAGTTTATATATATATATATATATATATATATATATATATGCGTGCGTGCGTCCAGATTCGACTTTTGTCAGCACGATAGCGTCCGCAGTTTCGCTCGGATCGCTTTCAAACTTTGCGCAAAAATCAACCATCCAAAAATGAAGGTCAAGTTCGTTAACCAGAGAAATCCGGTCACAGGGGGCGCTATGGCCTCACTTTTTCAGATTTCAGTTTTTCGACCATAACTTTGTATATATACAAAGGAGATCAATCGCGTTCATAATATATGATGTCTTTGATAAATACCTATAACTAATGTAGATAAACCGAAAACCTAACTTCAATAACTTAGGGGTGGGGGTAAAAAAACCAAAAAATTTTGGAAAAAAAATCATAACTTTTTTCTGGTAAACATTCTTGCATCACAAGTATTTTTAATAGAAAGGTTATTTTTTACTCTAAATTTAAGTACCAAAAGTTTTTTCGTAAAATGTACCGTTTCCGAGAAAAAAAATTAAAACCACTTTTAGCTTTTAAATTTTAGGTAGGTAAAACCACGGCAACTTTTTTCTGGTAAACATTCCCTCCTCGCAAATATTTTTAATAGAAAGATTATTTTTTACTCTAAATTTAAGTACCAAAAGTATTTCCAAAAAAGATACCTTTTCCGAGAAAAAAAATTAAAACAGCTTTTTGCTTGAAAATTTTTGATGTAAACAACGGCATCATGTATTATTCTTAGGTAGTGACTTATATTTTAAACGAGTTACACACGAGGTCTACCCACGCGTGTCCCCCTGCGGGCACGGATTTTTTTTGTATACTATTTTTTTTAATATTATACAGTTCTACACAAGAATAAAAACTTTATTTATTTGTGATGTTTCTTAAAGTAATGTCAACGTTATAAGTTATAAAATAAAATTACAAATAAGGGCAGGTTCAATTATCTATTCGTCACGGTGAGTGCGAAAACGATCCTGTGGCAACCCTTGTTTCTTTAGCGGGTAGCCATAAAAATTACTGTTGCTGGGTAGGCTTACGTAATCCCTGAGCCTTACCTTGGCTGGTAGGTACCTACCTATAATTAATTTATTCAACGTGAAATAAAAAAAAATTTAGTTATCGATATTGCCGCTACATTTTAATTATCATACCTATACATATGTAAAAAAATGATTATATAACTTTTATATATAACGTTATTCAAATGATTTGTCGGGATGAGTATAAAATATTTTATTTAAATTCTTCCGCCAAAAAAAATGCCTTAAATATTCTTTTTTTCTTTCACGGTCATTCACGGTTCAATCACGGTTCGTTAAGTTTCTGAGACCGTGAAGTCGCTGACGCATCTAATTTGTCAGTAAAGGATATGTGATAAATCAGGCATAATCATATGGTAAGGTCTTTCCCGAATAAATTATTTATATTTTCTTGAACAATTTAAATTTATATTAAAAAATTATATAAGATTACGAAATCGTAGTTTTTATATATTTTATATGGAAAAGATACAGTCGTTTGGTTATTTCTTTTACCATCGTATTTTTTTTATTGCAATCTTACATCTAATTACAATCTGTATTATCCTAACTTAAATTCATTTTTTGAATCCCGTTTGTTTGAGAAAGCTTGAGAAAGAAAGCTAGGTAGGTTATCAAAGGATAAAAATAATTTTAATTAAGTACCACGCAAATATTCCATTAAGCTTTAATACTTAAAAATGCATAATCTTTTACAAATAAACTTATATATCAATTAGCTTAGAGTTCTTTTAATAGAATCTATACAATAAATTGTCTATTGATTTTTGTATATTTCTCTGAAACTGTAAAAATATATCTTTTTTTTTAAGTGTTTAGAAATATGCGTAGTTAATAGACATGCAAAAATTTATCATACTGCGATATTAAAATATCAAAACAAAGATTAGAGGAAACTTACCAGTAGCGTGAAGCTTCCTCAATGGATCTACAATGGCGAAGTATCGATCAGCGGAGAGTGCGGTGAGCGTGAAGACAGACACTCCAATGCTGATGTCCTTCGCGGCTTCTGACACTCGACAGACGGTGACACCCCAGGGCCAGGACTCCAAGGTATACACGAGAGAAGTGAATGGGACGCATGTGATAATTACCAGCAGGTCAGCCAACGCGAGAGATAAGATGTATCTGCAAATATGCTACTATTAAATTTCATCAGTTTTAATAAAAAAATAAAGGTTTTTTAAATAACAACGAATTCTTAATGTCATTTCTGACTATATCGCCAGGGATTACCCCAGTTGGTTGATTACAACCAAAAGGTTTGAGATAAAATTTAAGGTATGGTTTTGTGTCCCAAAAACATGGATTACCTTAAGACCCGCATTACACTTCCACACCTAATTCCTCAAGGGGACACTATAAAGTAAAGTATTGAATACCAATTATCATTTATTAAAGGACATAGGGTATTTGTAATCTCGAAAATATGATCCTGAGGATTATAAATAACTTATAAGTAATGTACTTATAAGTAATGTATTACTTAGCTTTATTTTTTTTACATATAATTAGATTCAACAAAGCCGTTGGTAAAACTGATATCTGTATAAAAACTGCAAAATTAAAAATAAAGTATAAATACGGTAGTTACGTAAAGCTTATTTATTTTTCTAAATAAAATGGAATGAAATATTCATCATCACGGAGAAGGTATGCCGGAGGACGAGGGTGTTTCTTAAAAAATCATATTTCTCTAAATATTGTTAATCGTTCGAAAATATGCAATTCATATTTTGCAATACCTCCATAAAAAGGCTTACATAGCCTCACTATATTTATCACAGTCAGATCTGCTTTTAGCGGCGACACGTTGAAGATTTCTATGAAAGGGCATTGAATCTCAATAGGTCCCTTGTAAGTGTCTGCGACTGCTAACTTGTTCTCGCCCTTCTTGTTATTTTATCAATTTTACTTATTAAATACTGTATTTAATACAAAGTTACTTCGTTATAGATTTACACTGATCCTTTCATATAATACTATTAGGCAACAAAATATATCTAAGTATCTTCAAAAGTTAGTCCAATACCGTCTTCTCCTCTTAATTTCCATTTATTATATTTTGGTACAAAAATAACCAAGGCCCTTTTTATTTTTCTTTTCATTATATAAGTTTTATAAAGAATATATTTTAATTATAATAATGACGTCGACAAATCACAGCAATTGTGGACGAAAATACTAGTCATTATTTTCAATTTGGTCCATGAAATTCGAGATAATGGATCAATTTGCATATTAATATTTACACAGCTATCGAGTTCTGTATGTTTTATATATGTATAAAATTTATTAATACTGATATGATTTGTAGTTGTCTAAAAACAAAGCTTACGTATTGGGCACATTCCGCATTGCTTTATGTCGCACAAAGACAGCGACGAGAGTTCCATTGCCCACGACTCCGATAATAAATATGAGAGCGAAAAGCACAGGCACGATGTAGGTCTCCGGGCGCTCGTAGTACGGCTTGTAGGTCTCCGAGATGTTTGCACTGTCGTTGTAGTCCATGATGCATATTACCTACAACCAATTATATGTCAATAAATACTTACTAATGTAATACATATAGTTATTGTAAAAGATTATGTATGTAAAGGAATATCCTAAATTAATTTGATTATAAAATGTCATAATCAACGTTTATTACTTAAAAAAACAGTATGATATTTTTCTTTCCAAAAAAAAACTTAACTAAATTTAAAAAGTTAAATCGTTGAATATTGAAATAACAACAATATTATTTAAGTTGTTTTTGTAAGGGCTGCATCGATATAAATCATCAAAAGCAGGAAGTAACAATACAGTCTAAATCCGATTTTACGGTGGTATTGTTATTATAATTTACACTTATTGTCTGAACACTGCCAAATATACAATACCGGGAAAAACAAGTTATTCATTATTCGGGCGATTTTTTGTAACTTGTATGATCTTTTATAGTAGAGCGATAATAACATATGTTGTGTTAATAAGAAGTAAACTTATTAAGATTTTTTAAATAAGATGTAGAGGAATAGAATTTATAATGTGATTGAAAATTTAAAGATCAATAACATAAATAACGAGGGATAGAACCTGTATATGGTTTGGTTAAAGAAGAAAGCTTTGGACTAAACAAAGATTCTTTTTAACTACACTTTAATTAAATAGATGGTAATGTAACAATAAAATGTTTAAAATCGTCTTTTACCAGCTTTTATTTTACTTTTATTTTACTTTTATTTTACTTTTATTTTACTTTTATTTTACTTTTATTTTACTTTTATTTGCTGGAAGAAATCTTTTGAATTTGGAAGCGTCTCCCACAACACATATTTGTTCTGATGACATTGCCAATGATATTACGAGTTCAATATTAAAAGCGGGCAGAAAATATGGAAAGGGAATATTATTATATAGAAAAAAGAATTTGACATACAGAAACGATATTTTAAATAAGTAAAGAATTAGTTGAGCTATGAATCGGTTTCTCAAAGATTGTAAGTATGAATCCTATCCGTGACGATGAGTTTTTCATTCTAACTGAATAAAACTTTTGATAACCTCAACATGGCTAAACATGTTTATAGACATTTATAAAAAGAATTCGTTATATGACTCTGCAGGCGAATAAAAAGTAACAGGCGATAAACTCCGACGTCATTCAAAATTATGTAACTGTACCTAACAAGAAAATGTCGATGTAACAATCGTGCGTTATTTAAATTACTACAAAAACAGAAACATAAAATTATAAATTTAGATGTATACAAGTAGTCATGTACTTGTATGTATGTATATATAACATATATAAGAAATTTGTGTAGATAGACAACTATCCAAAAAGAACTATAGCATTAACAATATTCAGCGTTACGATGTATTAAATATGTATATAAAGTAACATACGAAATATTCATTTAATGTTCCAAAATTCCTTCCAAATATTTACTAAATGTCTACTTAGATTCAACTGATTTGTAAATCACAAGGGACAGAACGACCATAAGAATAAAATTTTCAACTAAATATGAAGTAGCATACAAATAATAGAGATAAATCGTAATAAATTTTTATTTCATACTAGGAATAAAATGATTTTAAAAATAAATACAACGGTACACAGGGAGTTCCGCCCCTCGATGGCTATTCCGATTTTATTTATAATAATTCACCATCAGTCTAAGAGTCCTTTTCACTATTGCTTCTTAAACAATTTTCCATTTTATAAAATCCCCAGTTGACGGAACGCTCTTAGGTGAATGTTTTATTCATATTCAGTACGGCAGTGTGACACAGACTAGGGTTTACAGTTCAGTGTTATGCAATGAAGCTTTCTTTATTATAGCAATTGGTATTTTGACATAGGTTGTTTAAAGATAACTCAATAAACTGTCTTTAAGACGATTATCAGTTTACTAAAAGTTATTATTCGCTTTTTAATATTTTCCTTGCAATCGTTATTAAATTTAAGCTTGAAATTTTTAAATACATTTTAAAATCTGTGTCAAGAGTAAGCTTAGAATTGTTTCACATATTTGCACCTGTTTACAATCTATTAAAATATATTATAGTTTACTTTTAAAAATATAATATTTTTTTATACTTAATTAGGGGTTAGGGTAGAGAGGCGAACTCAGAAGGTCCTTCCGGTGAGGGTAATCCGGAGGTATCGAACGGTGTCAGTCACTGCGGTTACACTTCTGACGAGGGAGCCGCTTTGGGACCTACAGGCGGAGATGCTGGCGAAGGTGTATTAGCACCGGGGAGAAGCCAGAGGCAAATGAGATAGGCTCGAGGCAGTTTGGGTCAGGGCTCTAGCATAACGAACCCTAACTGAAACCAATGTGACGAGGCCGTGACGCGATGGAAGGTGGAAGGAAAGAAGGAAGGAAACCGCGGAGCTTTTCAGGAGGCTAGCCTCTAGCGCCACCGACCAGTCCCGTAGGGGTAGGTTGGGCAGACGGAGGCGGGAGTAAGACCGCAACTTCTTTCCCCAACTATAGAGTCAAGGTGAGAAGGAAGGGTGGTTTCTCTAACCTACTATAAGCCTACGCCCTACCGGCATTCCAAGTTTCTCGTAGCACCCTCATAATGGAAGGGCATCGCGGTGAATGCGAACTTGTGGCATCCCATTTAGGTTATAAAGGCAACCGTTAGTTTTTTAGTGGGTAGCCTTAAAAAGAACAGCGTCCTTTATGCTGCCGGTTAGTACCGTAGTATTATATATATATTTATATTTCTAGATAGTAAAATTATATAGACTAAGATTTACACTACATTTTAATATTCCAGCAATTAGAATGTATTACCTCATAATTTTTCATTTCTTTATCTTGTTAAGAAACGATAGAAGAATATGTATTAACTTATATATTATTTATTTGTTATACTATAGCATGAAAGGAAAAAAGTTCTAAAAGCAATTTTAGAAGATTACTTTCATACGTTATTCGTGTTCTCTATCTAATATGGTGATACGGAACATAAAACCCCAAAAGTTTTTTAGGGCACGTTATAAATTGGTTTTCATTTTATTTTCTTCTTTTAACACTTTATGGTATCTGATTACAGTATTTTCAAAGCCTTATCCAGTCTGCAAAAACAAAATATGTTATTGTATAATATTTTGATTTGGATGTATACTTTTTAATTTATTTCATTTAAGATAGAAACAATTTTATTGTAAACAAATTGTTCAGTGATTAAAATATTCTCTACCTAATGTATCAGTGACTCTAACTTAAAATTACAATTAAAGGAATAATAATTATAAGTCTCATTTCATGATGTTTCACCAACATTAATTGCATTTAATAAATATTTTATATTTTATATATAATACAACAAAGAGAACATATTTTCTCGATACTTCCAAATAATTCCAAATCTTTTAAATATTTTTCACTCTTCGCCGTAGTAAGACTGCTTCAGCTGTGATATCGTTTATTATAACAAGTACTCTTTCAACGAAGGTTATAATGCTCGCGCTTTATCGTTCAAAGTGCAGCATTTTCCAACAAATAATTATTTATAGAAACAGCAGGTTTTTTTTAATCGTTTAAAATCATCTGAAATTCTATTTAAACGAATATTTAAAGTAGGGTGTTCTGGTTTATTATGTAAGTATACACTCCCTGAATTATCTTAAAACAAAATAGTTACAAACTTTTGGATCTATGTCAGAGCTCTAATCAAAAATTAAACTAAAAAAAGGTTTTTGAATGGATTGTAAAGAAAAATATAAAAAAGGATGTCACTATTATTCATTTTATCTTTACAAAATAATAATATTTCCCAACTACTATCTTCACAATGTGATATCAAAATCAAAATATACACCTTACCAAAGGAAGAAATAGCTGATTTGTTTGTGATTTCGTTCCGTAATTATTATTTTTTATGTCACTGTAACCACATTTATATAATTCAAGCATACTAAGGAAGCTTTTGATTTCAGTGGGAAAAAAAGTATTTTATAATTGGTCAATAATAAATAATCCTTTAATATTAATTGAAGATATCACATACATGTCTGTGCTAACATAACAGACTCTTGTTTATAAAAACCTTCAAGTTCTTAACCAAACATATCATGAAATTTAGCGAGTACCTGCTTTTCTACATTTTTTTGAATGAGTTTATAGTAAATATGTAATGTAACTAATGTATTGTTTGTCTGAAAGATGGGAAAATTAAAAAAATAATATTTAAAATTGTACTAAAGTTAATGTGTTTGAATAATAAAATTTTATCTCCCTTATTTTTCGCAATTTTCATTAATTCCATAACTCAATATATATCTTCTCTCTTTCACATGTATGCAGACGATATTCAAATTTACCGCCATACTAACGCTGACAATCTGCATTCCTCCATATATGCCATTAATGATGACCTGACTGAAATTTTAAAATGGAGTTGTCTCTATGGTTTGAAAATAAATCCCACTAAATCACAGGCAATTATTATTGGAAGACCCGGCATGATTGCTAAAATTAATAAATTAAATCTCCCACCGATCTTATATGACGGTATAGCAATACCATACTGTGACTCCGCTAAAGATCTTGGGTTATACATAGACCAAACATTAAGTTGGTCCGTTCACATAAAAGATCTCAGTAGGAAAACATTCATCGCAATGAATTCTCTTCAGCGACTAAGATATTTTCTACCTATTCCTACCAAAATTATGTTAGCACATTCTCTCCTACTTTCTATTCTAGATTATGCCGATGTAAGCTTTCTTAATTTGACCGAGGACCAATTAAATAAACTTGAGCGACTTCAAAACATAGCTATAAGGTTCGTATTTGGCTTGCGCAAATATGACCACATTTCACAATTTCGTCAACAGCTCAAGTGGCTTACTATTCGTCGACGCCGGGATTTACATGTACTTTCTCTGCTGTACTGTGTATTATTCCATCCAATTACACCCTCATACCTAAAGGAAAGATTTGAATTTCTAGGACCACAGGAAGATTTGAGATCGTCACAATTATTAATATTAAAAATGCCATTCCATAACTCAAAATTTTATAAGCACTCTTTTACAGTGCTTGCCACAAAACTGTGGAACACTCTTCCTTTGTCTATACGGCAATCGAAAACATTAATTATATTTAAAAAAACTGTAAAACGATACTTTCTGATTAAAGATAGTTAAAACAACTTCTGTATAACACTCACTAAACATCACTTATTTATTTATTTATTTTAATTATGTAGTATATAATATAAGTAGTGTATTGCATTGTTTAGTTTATTACGTTTTATAGTTTTTTTACATTATATGTTTATTAGTGTGTTATTATTTATATGTATGTTTAGTCTGTAACTTTACGACACCTACCTGTACCAATGTTTTTTTATTTTTTTAATACTTAATGTTTGTAAGGTTGCCTGGAAGAAATCGCCGTTAGGCGATAAGGCCGCCTGTTGTACTTTTTATGTGTTATTTTATTTTTTATTTTTTTTTCATATTTTGTGGTGTACAATAAAGAATAAAGAATATAATACCGAATTCTGTAAAGCATTCATTAAGAGTTGGCGACGTGCTGCTGAAGTGAGTGGGCACAGTTGAGGACTTTTCACTTAAAAAACCATGTCAAGGACCTATCTTTGAATATTTGTTTGATATTGATTTTATAATAACTTTATTACAGTTAAAAGTTCAGAATGTAGTTTTATACGATTTTAAGGGGCTTTGTGAATTATTAAGCTCGGCTAAGTTTGTCTTATCATAAGCTGATTATTAGTAAATATTATAGATCGTTTTAGGACAGTTTTTGAATAATGAAAATCTCTCTATTCTGTGTTCCTTACAAGTAATCTTTACTTATTTATTAAAATATCATTGAACATGAACATTTGGCAAATCAATCAAACACAAGACATCAGTTTTACTTAGTTCATACCGTTCAGTAACTATTGGGAACAAACATACCAATTTAAACGATTTATTAAGATTCACTTCAATAATTTGGGGTCGTATTTTTAATTATATTTTCTTAAACACTGTGTGACCTTTTTGCATTTGTTACACAATCACACTTAAACTTCTTTTTCGTCTTATAATTATCAAGGACATTTTGATTAACATCAAGTTCGTGAAATTGAAGACAAACATCAACAAAACAACAAAAAGACAAGAATTCACATTAATTTCTTATAATGTCTTGAGTACAAAAAGACGACAGCCTCAACTCAAATACCCGTTTCTGTTTTAAGGACATTATATAATATATTAGGATTTATTTGATTACATTAAGAAATCATTAATAATTTCCAATATAAACACTACATTTAGATTTCAGGCTCTCGAGCAATCATCTGAAAATTATAATCTCGAGTTTTTGTTAACGATTATAAATTTAGTAAAAGAAGTATGCTGTGTTTATTGTTCATTTTAATTGGGTCACATTGTAACAATATCCCTTAAAACTGAAAGCGTCAAAAACGTTTCTTACATTTTACTCATTACGATGGGGACGAAAGAATGATTGTTATATCATATGTTATAGAGTTTCCGTAAATCAAAAAGACTCACATAAAGGGATGATTACCAAAAATATTGTTATCTATATGATGGGTAAACTGAAAGGGAGTTTTTTCACATTTTACGTACATTCCAAGTTAACAATTGGGGTAAGGGTGAAGGATCTTTGATGCTTTTATGTTTCGTCTATTCAATTGCAAAATTAATTTTACTTATAGAAAATAAGTACACAAAAATTACTTACTAACAGTACTAAAAATATGAAAATAATATTATATTTTTGTTGAACAAAATCGTAATTCACTTAGAATTTCCTAAAAGGTTTTACTTTCTGATTTATTAACGCCTGTTTATTTGTTACCTGATTTAAGATGACTCTTAAGAGAAATACCTTTCAGGGATTCGGACCGAAATAATTTCATTACGTAGTAGTTCTAAGAACAAACTTTACTGCTGTCTAGCTTAAAAGTTTCATTTATTAGAAATGTCTCGGTTTTATTTACAATATAAAATTTACAATATGTGAAAAAGTTTAAAATGATAGGATAGTTTTTAAAGAAATCATTTATTAAAATGTACTTTTTTTGAATTATAAATTTATTGGGAAGCCCAATTGGTAAAAAATAGAATAATGATTTCTTTTTACCAAATAATTTTGCTTTATGCACTTTCTTTTTAATGAATTATTTATTAAAGTGAAGATCGTATAAAATAATAAGTGTGCGTTGGTTGGTTGGATATTTTTCGCCTATCCCAGACTTGGATAGGTGAAAAATATTTATATTGCACTTTGATTGATAAACTCAATTATAAAATTTTGTTTTAACGGATTATTCAATTTCATTAAATTTTACTTGTGTGGATAAAACTCTGTTTTGTGGATTGGTTTGTGAAATAATATAAAAGTGTTTATATTTGTCACATAGACAGTTCACCTCCTTCACCTCGCGGACGCATTGACACCAAGACGACATACAGGGCACTTCGATTTTAGGGCAATGCTTTTTGATCACTATCCTTACATCGGTTCGGTCAATCGTGGCTCAGATGTAAGAATTTTCGTTTTGTTCTGTTTTTTTTTTGAGATCCTCGACTATCTCTCCTGTAGTTAAATATAATATATAATATTTTGTATTAAAGCTTTCTGAAACAATAAAATCTATTTATTGCAATGAAATGAATTTTATTAAAAAAAATATTTTCTCAGTTGGTAGATAAACAAGCTTTGGATTTGCCCGTAAAAAACTTTTACGTTTTGATGAGGTGCGTTCGTGTAATACAGAAACTTTTAATTCTGTTGTTACTTTGACGATTAACCTTAAAACACATGAAATATAAATCCTTGAATTGAGTTAACATTCAGTTCGTCTGCGATAACATCCGACGATGGCAATCTTCTATTTTGACATTTTAGTGGTTGAGACATAAAAGTGGCACCCACGATGGTATAATGTTTTAAAAACCACCTTCAAAAGAAGTTAAGTTACATTTTTTCTATAAAACATAGTATATATTATATATTACCTTTCATATTTAAAAAGTTTTTTATTACAATATTTTATAAGGCTATTTGTGGCTCTGTTCGGATTCAAAGTTATTTACAAAATGACGTACAAAAGTCAAATTAACCTTTAAACTTATTGTATTACGAATTTGCATATAAATTACTCTCCGTATTTTTTGGAGAATAATTTTATGGATGATTCGATCACCAAGTACTAATGTTCCGAACGTTTGCCTCTTCTGAAGTTCAGGCCAACGGACTCGCGGGTAAAAGATAGTTAAGGGAAATTTTTAAATTTAGTTAGAGCATTTTCTTTGAGAAAAATTACAACTAATTAATAATCTAATACAGTTACAGATTAATATCAAATAGGCAGTGAAAGTCTTTTTCTTACGCTCCTTGTAAGCTTTACCAACACTAAATATATTTATCTAAGAAACATATTATATAAATATTTGAAGTAAATTCAACTCTAACCTTATAACTCTAAAGATCAAAAATGTCTGCACTCGTATCCCTCACTAGTGTTCATAATATTTTGATGTTGTCATTACAAAACCTAAATGAAACGACACGCTTCCATAAAATTTGGTATAAAAATAGTAATTACGTCAATAACGTGACTTATACTTTTCGAACGTAATGTTTGTACAAGACTTGATTTACGACTCTCATCGGTCACAAATATATATTTTATTGCCTCAATAACATATATTATTCTAATGTCTCTATGGACGGTTTATTATCATATATTTTTATTTTCTTCTCTAGCCATGTGTGCTGTTTAATATGTTTATAATTTTACTAGTTTTTTCCCGCGACGTGGACTGCACCGGAAAATTGAACTTTAAAATCCGTCCCGTCTATTTCAATAATATTTTAAAGTGCATATCGAACCTCTTCCTTCCTGTTATTATTATTTTCTTATGTTATTGCGTAAAAATCAAACCGTGAACCAACTTTGTAAGAACAGAGTAAAAAAATTATCCGCCGATACGGCTTCCATGCTTCCAACTGAGAACTAAAGAATTAATATAATGTGAACGTATAAACTGTAATATTCACCACATCAGTATTTTTTTCATAAAGTAAACTTTCTATTAACTATAAAGAATACTTGGAAAGTTTTAAGAATCCATAAATAATCTTAACCACCGCAAAGTACCGCATCTACATGTTTAACACTGGGCGCATTATTTTCATTTACATTATTTTTCTCCAAACGCATCATTAACCATGGACTTCAGAAGTTCGGAACACGTACGGAATATTAAGTCAGAGCTATTTATCGAACCCGGGAAAAAGAGTATCATCGGTATATTTGCAATAATTTTGTTTGAAACGGCCTTAGAATACTACATATGTTATATGACCTCTAAGTATCCGCAATTAAATGGCTATTAATTGGAAAAGTTTTTTTTTTAACGCAAGGATTAAATCAAATAAACAAACATAACTTTAAATATAGATAAACTATATACTTTAAATATATAATAGATAAACATGTTTCTTTGTATCAATCTAATACGCAATTACCAAATTTTAATATGATCATTTTATTGTAACCAATTAAAAATAGGGTCCTTCTAAATTCTTATTTTAAACTAGATGGTAGAGAATGTTTGGTATTTTTATATCATCTTTTGCTTTTTTTCTTTTTTTTATGTCAGAAGGGGATAAAGGAGCTGGCGGGTCACAGATGACACGTGATCACTGCCGCCCATGAACTCTTGCAACATCCGAACATTCACAGGAGCGCAGCCGGTCTTGACTTTACTTTAACCTATTTAATTATAAATTGAGTACATTGAATAATATAAAAGCTAAGTTCTATTTAGTTATACAGATTTATTATTATTAAATTTTAAGAATCACACGTCACAGGTTAAGGAGGATGAAAGGAAATAGGTTAGATGGAGGGCTGTGATTGGCGATATCCGTGAATGAAAGATTATTTGTTTTATAATATTATGAGATCGACTCTCAAGTATATAAAAGATAAAGACAGAAAGAATCATTATGCTTCTTGCCCGTTGATTGTTTTTTAAGAACGTTTTCTTTGTTATCCGGTATAATAAAAATAAATATTTAAAAGTAATAATAGTGTTTTACGTATACTTTAACTGAAAAATAAAACTATTCAATCGATATTAGTCACATTAAATAAGATAATAAAATAAAATACGGTACGTACGGTAAATAAGTTTCTAAGCTTTAAATCTATAACTAACTAATATTTTTAGTTATAGTAATATAATGATTACTGTAAAGGTAGAAAATGCATTGCGTTGGCGGTAAGCCATAACTTTGTACAGATTTTGTTCCATTAAAAAATTAAATAAGTAAGACAGATACATTACGATAAAGTATTTCAGTCATTTCGTTCAGCAAATATCATTTAACTATGAATATTTCATTTTACTTATTTATATTTTGATACAGTAATATGGGCTGGAATAACATATATACTAAAGGAAAAATCTAACAAGTCAATATTTGGCAAATAGAAGAGTTCCCGCGGGCAAAGCCGTGTAGGTAAGCTACTTTATAATACACTTCAAACATTCAACAAAACCTGTACTGAGTCCTGTAAAGTGATATTTGGAATATGGATAAATATTGAAAGTATTTTTAAAAACCTTTAATATGAACATTAAATGATGATAAATGGGAGAGTAACTTTGTATTAATGTTTTAGTTCTGTGAAGTGACAAACTCGAAATTTTATAAAAACGCCATCAACAAGAGCAAGAAAAATTGGTTTAGGTTTTTGAAAGAAAACTTATATCAGACTCTTTCTCACGTAACGTGTTTTTACAAACATTTATCAAATAGACCCACGACCACAAATTTACACATTACTCATATAATTATTCAAGAGAAGAAAAAAATTCTCAAGATAAGAAATGTTATGAATAATTAATAGGTTTTATTATAAAAGAGTACTATTGAAGAACGTTTGTATTCTCGTCACGTATCTTATAAACTCACGCTATTATATTATTTGATTTTCAGGCTTTGGGATTAATATGAGGATATATAATTATTATAATTTAAGAAAATACAACTATCGCTCAAATGAAAGGTCCTTATTTTCCAAACTATATTTAAATCGGCTAGCATTAAATTCTATCTAAGATATCCAAAAACAGATAGATGAGATAAAAATTTATTCTAATGACATTTCACAATAAAAAAAAAATTACATGTAACAGATCACGCTACCTGGGAGGTTTTTAATAGTATCATGCTTCTGGAGTATGCACACCATAGAACTAAGACTTCTATTATACTGCGTCGTAAGTTTCATCCATTAAAACATTGTCCTATTTTAAGACCACAATTTTCCACAAATTAGTTCTCCAATTACGATCAGGATTACGATTAGGGTCAATTATATCAGATAAATGGCTAAATGAAAACTACACTATGTTGAATATGTAATACTTGTCAATATATATTTCCTGTTCACGACGTCCTCTCGCCATTGCCATAAAACCAATTGAAATTCGTCCATATCTTTCCTTTATAGTAAAACTAGCAGGTTACCCAACCTTCGCAACGGAAGGCGAAAGTGATCAAACATTTTGTTTGAATTTCCACACCACCTATTTAGGTATCAAACAGGCGCGTTATATTTTTTGCAGTTTTTAGCTGTAACTTTGGAACGGTTTGGACCTTTGCATAATCCTTTCTTATTGCACCTATTCAATATGTCAGGAGTCTTGTGTCCAAATTTCAGTTTTCTAGGTATTACGGTTTGGGCTGCAGAGCGATGAATAAGTCAGGGAGTCAGTGAGTGTCTTTGTATTTTATATATTAAGATTGTCGTCGAAATTATGAAAAAAAAATACAATAAAATTAAAAAAAATAAAGATCCTTGTAACCAATACTACACTAAAGTAATAAAGCATTCTAAGATATATCAATAATTCTTTGATGTTTCAAATAAAGTATACTAATACATTTATTTCTTTAAGAGTATCGCCTTCATTACCCAGCACTGGCAGTTTCCAGTGGAAATGAAAGCATAGAACATGTGCGTTGTTAATGGAAGTAATCAGATCTAACAGCGACCTCCATCACAAGACCTCATTCCAATGCAGGACTAACACTCTGAACAACAAGCTCTATCATTCCGCATTTCATTAGAATTTATTTCCATAGAGCGTTAGTTACTTTCAATATTGGTTTCAAGCATTACTAGAATAATAAATTTATCTCCACCATAACAACGGAAATTTTCCTGATCATTTGACGACTTTAGTAATAACGTTCTTATATTTTAGTTTTTTATTATTTATTTTTAATTATCTTTGCAGAGAAAGGTAGCACGAGACAGAGATGAGTGGAAAAAACTGGGGGAGGTCTATGTCGAAAGACAACCTGATGAAGAAACTGGTTGATGAACAATATTATATAATGTTTAAAAATTTTATAAAAACTAGTTATTTAAATGTAAAATGTAGTTAGATAGGTATGATCAGCGAATAAAGGCTTTTATTATTATTATTTATTATTATATTATATCTTTGCAGAAGCAATAGAATTAATATAAATACAATCTATAATAATAAACTTATTTCAGAGTTGGTAAAAATTTAATATTTTTGGTATTTTGGTACCATTGCAATGGAATTATAGATATTAAAATGTATTTTGTATAAGAAACTGTATTGTTTTAAATTTCAAGTTATATAAGAGTTTTAAGACACGGTTGTTAAAAGTATTATAAATATTTTAACACGGCACAGACAAAAAAATCATCCCCGCACCAAATTTTATCAAAACTAATAATAGTTTTCATATGGAACGCAAAACAAATAAACAAAAGCAGTTATTTCTGGCTCGATGTCGATATCGGTGTAAACTACAATAAAATGATATTATAACGAAACGGTAAAAACTAATAAGAACGAAACATGGAATATTCTACAAGTCAATGTTACGTTATAAATACATTTAATAGAATTGTATGTTTTACGACTAAATTTATAATTATTTTTTTTTAGCGCATTGGCAGGTAGCGTTTACTGTGTCTCTTTATCATATTGGTGCCAAATACCACAGACACACTAATGAACGTATTGATTTGCTAATGAGAGGTTCCCACGCTGGCTGCGCACTAAGACCATAAGGTATATGAAATAATCACTCGTTAGTTAAAGTTAGTTAAAATTTTACTATATAAATATTGGAATTGGAATTATATATATATATATAATTTTATATAGAAAATAAAAAAAACAAATAAGAATGTAATATATAAAGTGTTGTAGAACCTTTTATCTTCTGACATTAGTTCGGGTTCATATAAAAATGATCTTCTGCATATGTTATACTCAATGTTAAATTTAATTTCTTTTTTTTTAAATCTATAACAAAAATGGTTGAAATCTATTGTCAAAAATATATTAAACAGGAATGCTCCAAGATGAATGAGCAAAACGTGATTGATTCTTGCTTAACATATTCCTTCTACTTTAACTTCAAATCATTAACATTAACATTCGAAATATCTCAAAAAATCAATAAAGACAGAGAACATGAATTGTAAAATTGAATTTAAATTCAATAGTAATTATAGATTTTTACTCGAACGTTGAAAATGTCAATGTATAAATGGATTTCGAAGTTTAAAAAGATATGATTTTGATATATTTGCTTTTTACTCACAAAATTTATTGATCTTAAAATTGTATAATAATATATATTAGTATATTAGTAATGTAGGCAAAATTTAATCTTAATAAATTTCATAGAAGTGCTCGCTCCATCCATCAACCAGTGTGTTTTTAATCCGCAGCGATAACATTATTTAAATGCTATTTTTAGATTGTATAAATATTTAGATAGTATTGATGATGTAGGGAAAGGGCAAAAAAAAATATTTTATACCGCACGTTGACTAAAGAAAACCTATTAAGACGAAAACAATGAAAACTATATTTAAATGTATCTCAAATATCTATTTTGAAGCACTTAAATTGTATCATAGTCTTCTTAGACCACGCAATGATAACACTAACTAAAAGGAAAATGATAATAGTACAAATAATACAAGTATCAGGAAAACGTAAAAAGATAAATAACAAAACAAAAGTTAAAATTCTATTACATATATAATACTATTAGGAATTTGACGAAAGTGTGGTGACTTAACATGTAGCCGTATCATTTATACACAGACCTCTATACAACATGTAATATTTCGAGTCAAATGGTTTAATCGTCGGAAGGTTTCGAGTTTATGATGAAACGATACGATGAAGTAATAAAACCAATAAAGCAATAAAAGATATAGATTCGTAAATATAAAATTTATGGCTGTAAATATAAATGATCACTCTTAACTTTTATGTCAAATGCAAATGGAAGACATTGACGTCACAAGATGACAGATATTCAATTGATAAAAATTTTATATAGAATTTATAGAACGGAAAAACAACAATAATATAAATTATAAAGATATTGTAAGATAACCATCACTGTAAGCAGGCACTCACGTAACACCGAGTAACACCAGACTCACAGACTCAACCAGCAGGTAATAACGGAAGTCATATAATTTACTCAGCTGTTTTAGAAACATTTAAACTGATTCATTGATTCAGGATATTTATGGCTCAAATGAATTACAAATATTTCAAGTACTAATAAAAATATTTCAGACCGGATTATTTAAAACGTATTTGCCATTACATTCCCACCTCCATAGAGAAATGTTAAAACAATGTAAATAATTTAGAGTTAAATTTAACTGAAATCTATACATATAAATATATAAATAAAATTGAAATGTCTGTCTGTAATTCGAAATTAACAGCTTTTTACTAAATACATATGAAAGTATAAACGGTACTTACATGAAAGAAAAAGTGCTGCACTGAATTTAATAGGACTTTCACTTCCAGATAGATGCTGTTATTAAAAGTAACTCGGGCTACTTTTACTTTAAAAAACATATTCCAAGCGAACGTAGGCACGGCAAGTAAATAATATTATTAATCAGTAATATTTTAATTTGAGTTCTGTGTACACATCATTGTATTTTTATATTTGAACGGTTTATAAAATTTAATTATATTCATCTCTCTGCTGAAATTTTGAGATTGAAATCCGATTATCGTAGTTTTGAATTAGTTGGGTATTCCAAATTTATAACTGAAAATAATATGTAAAATGTCAGTAGACTGTTAATTTCACATGATATCCTGAGAGAAGTAAGCACCTAATAATATAAAAGACATTTAACAACGAGGAGAGAAACGTTTCAACATTCTTGTTAATATTAATATAGATTAAAGTGAAAGAAAGAAAAAGCATGATTATCGGTAAATAATCACAAGTTGGTATTAATAATTCATAGCGTTAAAATTTATTATAAAGAGACGTTTCCATGAAAAGAAGAAATAGGCATATAAAAAATATTTCACTTATTTCATTTAACGAAGCATACGTTGAAACATTCGGCGTGAAATGTTTTTTTTTTAGATAACCAACAAACCTCGATATCTTTTATTGAGCCGTGGCTTAAATTTAAATAATTGATTAAATATAAAAAATATATCAACATATTGAATATTTAAATACTAGCTTTTGCCCGCGACTTCGTCCGCGTTTCCGTCGTTTTTCGAAAAAAAATTAGCAGATGTCCTCCCTCATAGTTTTGACGTAACAGGCAGATTCATGAATCAATTGTTCTTGTCTCAAAGAATTGTAATAATCGCGTCCCGACTCTAGTCGTTGTTCATGCTCATGTTCATCTTCAAGAGATCGAATCATGTTATGGTGCGCCCTATCATTTGTCAAATGGTCTTGATATTGAGTAAAAGTTTCAGATTCTCGAGACAAAATATGACGTTCGCGATCAGCTGTAAGCCGTAATTCCCTCTCAGTGAAGGTTTCGGACTCGCGAGATAAAATATGACGTTCGTGGTCAGCTGTAAGCCGTAATTCCCTCTCAGTGAAGGTTTCGGACTCGCGAGATAAAATATGACGTTCGCGGTCAGCTGTAAGCCGTAATTCCCTCTCAGTGAAGGTTTCAGACTCGCGAGATAATGTATGCCGTTCGCGGTCAGCTGTGAGTCGCAATTCTCGTTGTAAAGCAGTTTCAGCTTCTCGGGATAACGCATGTTGTTCCCGGTCAATAGAACGCCTTAGCTCTCGTTGAGAAGAGCTTTGAGAAGCCCGTGTTGTAGCTCGTCTCGCTCTTTCAGCTGCTAATCGCATCTCTCTTTCTGGAGAGCTTTCATTAGCTCGAGATGTTGAGGCACTAACTCTCATAGAGTTTAACCGATGTGCTCTTTCCTCTTCCGATTCTTGAGAACGCGTCATTCTCATTCTCCTAGCTTGACTCGAAGTTCGAGATAAAGATGGTCGTTTTTTAGGTGGCATCGTTTATTTTATTTTTAATCGACGGTAACTTAAATTCTATTTAGTTACCCAACAAAAAACTTACGTCAGAGGTCCTAACTATAGCTAAGTATATAATAAATAGAATATAAATCTAAGTGCCTATTAAAACTAAAATAATATTCTAATCGAATTATAAATATGTACGTAGGTACCTACAAATTACAAAAGAATAAAAAATGAAAATAAAGCTATACTTAATGCGTGTGCAATACTATCTACACTTACCTACTTCACTTAAAAATGAATAATAAGAAATATTCTTTTTTTATTGAATTGGTGCTAATGTTTATTTTTTTTTTAATTAGGAATGATGGTGAGCATTATTGGTTTTATAAACGTAAAAGTAAACAAATATAATAAGAAATCTCCGAACTGCTAAGCTATCGAGAGTTATGCGTGTTATTGTGAGTTAACTATAAAAGGTAGATATATGCTGTCTTGGAATATTTTTCGTGTATTTTTATGTAGAATATTTCCGTTATACATAGTTTCTATGTAGCTCTAACCATTAAGGCTGCACACGCGACGGAAGCTTAAAAAATCAAGCAACTTCTCCCATTTTCTCAACATTTCCTTTCACTGCTCTGCTCCTATTCATTGTAGTGTGATGAAAAGTATACTATTACCTGCCCAGGAGTATAAAGAATAATTGTACTAAGTTTCGTTAAAATCCGTCGAGTAGTTTTTTTTTCTATAAATAACATACAAACAGACAGACAGACAGACAGACAGACAAAAATTTTTTTAACTGCATTTTTGGCATCAGTATCGAACACTAATCACCCCCTGCTACTTATTTTGTAAATATATTTCATGTACAGAATTGACCTCTCTACAGATTTATTATAAGTATAGATATAGATTATATCTTACAGAGCAGTGTTAACTTTGTATACTTATATATTAATTTCAAATATAATTTCAAAAATTGCGCACGATTATATTTAGAGTAGGAGAATAAATGGTCAAAAAACTAATAAAGAAATAAATCTACAATCCAATTAAATTTAAAGGCAGCCTTCCTTGACCTTCAATACAATTTGCCTTTGTAGTACTTGCTCTGTGGGCCGCTATGACCATAAGGGTTTCGGTACAATATGTATATGTTGCTTCTCTGGTACTTTCTAACTTAACAGTAATTGGATAATAAGAATAATTAACAAAATATATTCATTTAATACAATTTGGAAACATCTACTTATTTTAATTTTAAATTTTTTAACAGTTTTATTTTGTACAACCTAAACAACTTAATTTCATTTTTATCATTAAAATGACTTGTAAACAGTTGTTAGTATTAATCTTAAAAACTAAAACTAAACTGGACGTCATAATAAAACCGCAGACTAAAATAAAACGGAACAAATCTCTTTTGTTGGTTAACAAGAAGATAAAGGCGTGCTGTCTTTATGTGGTCTATTGTTGTGACTTTGAACAATGTCTACAACAATGGCTGAATTAAATAAATTTCTTTACATGTTAAATGTCTATTTGAATGCTATGTATTTTTACAATCCTTAGGCTGAAGTTTCTGTAATGTGAAGTTTAGATGTTCGTAAGACGCCTAGGGCACAGGAACATCCACCTCGGTTAGGAGTCAGGAAAACATGTTTTTTATTATTTTTCAAATCATAGCATATTGTTTTATGCGAATTTAAATGATTTTTCTGGCCAAGATATAAAACGGTTAACACATCTTTTTTAGAGTTCGTACATTGAGTTTTAATTTAACTTAAAAATAAGAGTTGATTTGAAAAAAAAAATTGTAAAATTGAAATATTTTATAAAATAATATGTATACTATACACCAAATCACATCAAATATAGTTTAGTACTTTTTTCGTGAAGTCTATCGATTATACAGAGGTCCAAAATGAACTTTATAAGTTCATTTACTTGATTTAAATAATAATAAGGTTTCGTTAGTATTTTATTACATGTGAAGTAGTCTACAGACAATTACATTATGTTATGGTAAGAAATATATCTTATAGAATAATTAATTAAAACATCTTGTCTGCAATGTGAAGTTACCAACTTTTAGTAACTTATCGTCGGCCATTGTGTGAACTAAATAAAGATCTATATAACATTTAGTTGTTTTGTAGGTTACTGAGAGCAGTGTTTAATAAACTACTTACGTATTGTATACATTTTTAGCAACAATAAAATGCAAAACAACAAAAAGGAATAAAATGAGAGTCACAGAGTTTTTATAGAATTTATATAAGTTGTCTGAAATTTCTAAATTATTGGCAGCAAATTATATATCATTTTTTAATAATGTTAAATATGTTTGGAAAAAAACATATATATTAATTAAGCTTTATTATATGTTAATGTAATTCAAAATGTCAATATTTTGCTGACATACCTCAGTATGCGCAGTTAATGTTTTAGTAATCAAGGTCATCTAAGGTGTGTTTGTCTCCAAGAAGACAGCAGTTGATTAGCTGTCTAGTAAATTGTATGTGATTCTGTAAGTCACCGCTAAAAGCAATTTGTAGCGGTATCGATATCCTCGGAATTGTTACTTTTTCTTTCAATTTATTTAGGACTCCTCACCAAATGTAATCGAAAACTTACTGAACCTCCGATAACAATACTTTCATCAAAGTATCAGACACACGAGACACTGCACACGCCCACTGCGGAACATTACAATTTTCTATAATTATGTACAATTAACGACCGTTTCATTGTTTATATATACTTTTTGCACTCTAATGCGTTTAGTGAATTACATTTACTCTTATTTCGGTCGTCAAATTTATGTCTTTATTATTGAGTTTGTGCTTATTTGTGTGTTCATACTTTGCATTTTATAAGTAAACAAAATATTGTCAATACTTGATAAAAATTAAGAAAAATTAATCAATTTTCTATTAAAGGAAAATGATACATAAAATGATTTACGACTCTACTGTATCAATTTAATATCTATTTCAAGTGTTCAAAATAATATTGATATTCTTAGTTTCCTTTTTAATAAAAAATGTTACTAAAGCAGTTTAGATAACAATTATCTCGGTTTGAAATTTTCTAAATGTTTTACAACATCTTTTAAACGCAATACAACGTCCGCTTGGAATATTGAATGTAATATCATTTTCAGAACCTTATAAAGATTAAATTAAAATTCAGACATCTTTGCCAACTCATAAATATCCCTAAGATCGTTCATCTTCATCATTTTCCATGAATATTTAATAAGATATCAATTTTGCATTTTTTTATGATACCTGAGATACCTTGGTTTCCGGAGAATCGTGTGAGTTATAATATTTATATTACACAGAATATGTTAAATGATTAAAATAAATATATAAATATCTTTCTCTAATACTTCAATTATATCTGAAAGATATTTGCATAACCGTGTCGACACCATCTTTGCACCCACTTAAGACAATTTTTACAAACCCCTCTCCCATTTTAATTGAAATATGTAATTAATTGAAACAAAAAAATAATATTATTCCAAACCTCTCTACAACCTGAATAATTGAGTTTTCGACGCGGACGTTTTAAAAAGCTTTTAAAATAATAGTCCTTTAGTGCACAGTAATTAGTATTTAGCGGGATATTTACCATACGAGTATATTACTATTTTATTTATTGAGCTGAGCGTAAACGAAGCTCTTAATGTTTGGGAGACCTTTTTTTGCGCTTAGATGTCTCCAGAATGCGACGAGATAATTAGCTAAAAATGTTCTCATGTATGTTTGACCCGAACGCGGATGCTACAGCGAAAACAGATTGAAAAAATGTTTAGCCATTTAAAAGTTATCAAGAAAAGAAGAAAAGAGAGGGACTCAGCTCAACACCCGCCGCGCGCGGTTGGCGGATCCTAGTATATTACTTTTTTATTTATTTCGGTACTGTTTTAAGTATCATGACGACATAATAACAAATTATATTTTTATATATGAACTATATCAAAATATTTCTTACAATATATGAATATTATAAACAAGCAGATAAAATTATAAACATATAATTAAAATTCATCTGTATTACAATTATGAAAAAGGTAATTAAAATTACTTTTAAAAATATTTTGTTTATTTCATACGGCTGAGCTCCAGTTACAAAACCATGCAACTTTTTGTCATATTTTATTACGAGATCAATTATTTATTGATTATGTTCACATGTTCATGATCACATACATGTTACTAATTAGTAAAGGTCGGACTTTACCCGCTATAGCCGCATATGTGTTCGTAAAATACAAATAAGCTTAGAATACCGTATTATCAAATGACGTTGAAACGGATACACTCTGAACTGTGAACTACACTACGGTCTAGCCTAGCCTAGTATGAGTAATGTAACAAAGAAACCTTTAACCTTAAAACATAGATTATACTTTTGGATAAAATTATTTTATCATGTAAAATTAATTTTATCATTAATTTTATTTTGTTTTCTTTTCCAATAGTAAATGGTCAAATGGGTCAAATAGAGGTTAGTAAATTATCGTGTTTGTGTCTCTTTCTATGCAATAATTCTATCGGTTTATGACTTTAGACTCCTTCGTTCGAATAATAAAAACTGATTAAATTACTAAGTTCGAACGAGAAAATAAAATCAGTGATTTATTATCCCATTTACACAGGTACAAAAGGTTACAAAAGTGGGAAATACTTTCGTAAATTCCCCCGGGCACGTGGGATCTAAGATGATAGGGCGCTTTCAATGTCCGAGAGTACCGTTTTTGAAAATACCGCTCTGAAGTTAAAGACATCGAAACCTCATTTACACTTAAATTTTCTAGATGTTTGTCTTTTTTACTAAAAACCTAATCTAAATCTCCTGTGTTATTAGCTTAAATTTTTAATTATTGTCACTAGTGTACTTTTCCGATGCCCCGTCGCATACAACTGATTTTTTTAAGATGTACTAGTTTTGTCGCTAATTTCCTGAACGACTGTTAAAATTACAGTGATATATAAATTTATCAGGTATTTATCTCGGTTTTCTTAAGATCTATCTATTTTATAAAAAGATTAAACATTTTTCGTTTCATCTATTTTTCTACTTAAATGGGCAAAACACTTAACAACGTCAACGTCAACGTAAAGCATTAATGTCGTTTACATCCATGTTTTAATAGTATCGACTTAGCTTAGATCGCTTGGCGTCGAATCATAATAATAGGGAAAGTATTAGGGACCATTCAATATTTCTAGTCTGACTCACTCATTGTGACTGTTTCTGGTAGAAGCACGGACGTACTGACGAGCGGTGAGACACAACAAAGTGATCGTATAAGGGTTTTTTTTTTCTGTTACGGCAGAAAGATTAAGAATGTAATCTTTCTGCCGTAACAGAAAAAACAGATTAAGATTATAAATATATGGTTTAAAATTTTTATAAGAATTATAACAACAAATATGTAGTATATTTATTGTTACAATTCTTCGAGCCGTTATTAAAAAGTCATAGATGTATAGTTAATTCTGATATTTCTAATCAAGAGAATCAATTTCTTCTAGATTATTCCGTCCATTAAATTCAACTAAATTAAACCAATGGAATACAATAAATTCATAGAACGTGTATTGTTAATGGAAGTAATCACAGCTCTCAGCGGCCTACAGCACTCCGAGAGCCTCATTCCGCTGCAGCCTCTAACACGCGCCGCAACCGGCGCTATCATTCCGCATTTCATTAGCATTTATTTGCATGGCGATAATTCTCAAAGTTGGTTACAAGCATTCCTAGAATATAAATTTAGTAACGCGGATCTTATATTTTTGTTTTTATTATTTATCCTTAATTATCTTTGTGCAAACAAATAAACTAATGAAACTAAAATCTATAATAAGAAACTTATTTCAAAGTTGGAAAATTATGTATTTTTGGTATTTCATGGTATATTGAAAGATATTAAAATGTATTTTATATAAAAAACTGTATCGTTTTAAATTTCAAGTTATATAAGAGTTTTAAGACACGGTTGTTAAAAGTATTATAAATATTTTAACATGGCACAGACAAAGACTATTCCCGCATTAAATTTTAAAACCGATAATAGTTTTCATATGGAACGCAAAACAAATAAACAGAAGCAGTTATTTCTGGCTCGATGTCGATATCGATGTCAACTAAAATAAAATGATATTGTCATGTCATGTCTTACAACTAAATTTATCAAAATTTTATTTGTTTTCAGCGGAAATAGCAGGTGAGCGTTTACTGTGTCTCTTTATCATATTAGTGCTAAATACCACAGACACACTAATGAACGTATTGATTTGCTAATTAGAGATTTCCACGCTGGCTGCGCACTAAGACCATATATGAAATAATCACTCGTTAGTAAGAAATTTTAAAACAGCCCTCTACGAGTATATGCGGAGACTTCATACCGTTCAATGTAAATATTATAATTATAATATATTTATAATTGTTTTATATTTTTATAAAAAATATATGTTATGATCTATATAGACATAAGTTTCTTTACTAAAAAGATAAATATTTTTTTCAAGGCGACCGTACTTTCAGATATTAGTTCGGATTGATATTAATAAAAATCTTTATCTCTATTTGATTAATAGAACTTAAACTGAGTGTTAAATTAAATTACATCCATTTTTTAAACCTAAAACAAAAATAGTAAAATTCTATTCTAAAAAATGTCTGAGAAAAACTGAATGCTCCAGAGGAAATTGATTTGTGCTTGATTAACATATTCCTTCTACTTTAACTTCAAGTTAGTTACGTTAAAAATATGTCAAGAATTCAATAAAGAATGAACATAAAAGATAAAAGAGAATTTCAATTCAGTAATAATTATAGATTTGTTCATTGAAAGTTAAAATATGAAAGGAATTCGAAGTTTTAAAAGATGTGATTTTGATTAGCTTTTGACTTTAAAAAAAATACTTACTTACTTACTTAGCTTCACGCCATAACACTTGCGGGGTAGCCAGAGATGACGGAGCGCCAAACGCTACGGTCCCTACATACCTCATTCGCCTCGACCACAGACATTAACCTCTTCATACTTACCCTCCGGAGGGTCCTCCTGCTTTTTACGTGACCTTCCTCACGACACTCCTTCCTGACGAAACGTGCAGCTATGCTGACGTTTCGTCGTCTCAACAATGCAGCCAAAGCACCGTTGACTCTGTTACCGGCAGCAATTCGCCTTTCCACATCCATTTCATACCTTCCGTCTCTGCTAAACATACTTCCCAAATATACCGCTTGATTCACTTGTTCTATTATCTTACCATTCACGTTGATCTTACTTTCTGTTCTTTCTTCATTTCTTTCAAATATCAGAACCTTCGTCTTAATTTTTAAAAAATAATATAAAAGAATTGATATTAGTAGTAAACGTACTAAAATTTTTAATTTGTTAGAGTCGCTTGCCATCTACATCAGTATACTTTTAATTCCAAACGATAACACTATGTATAAAAATACTGTTTGTGGATGACATAATTAGTAATTATGAGAAGAAATAACAGTACAATCATAACTTAAAAAAAATTTAATGTATCAATTGTTTTTTATTTCAATATTTTTTTTAATTAAAAGTTGGTTCTGGAGATTGGAACGTTTTTGTTTCAATTTTTTTTTTTAATTGTGTCCATGAACAATAATAAAAAACTTTTAAAAATTGCTGTAGGAAAAAAACATTGTCTCAATTATTTTTTAAGCAAATTGTATTTATTAATCTAGAAAGATATTTTTATTTAGTATATTAATTAATATAATTATTAACTATATAAAAATCACGAACGTAAGATCTAAATGACAGCGGCCATTGCGTGTTATTGTGCTTTTGACAGTCCATACATAATATAACATCTAACTAACATTGGTCAAGGAAATGATGTAACACAGATTGTGACATGTTCTGTTATAAGGATCTTCCTTGAGGTTTATAAAATCAATATCTCTTACATGAGATGGTTAAATAAACCAATAAAGCAGCATGGCAGTAAATATAAATGATCACTCTTAACTTTTACGTCAAATGCCAATGGAAGACATTGACGTCACAAGATGTCAGATATTCAATTAATAAAACAACTTACAGGGAATTATAGAACAGAAAAAAAATACAATAATATAATATAAATTATAAAGATATTGTAATAAAACTCTGATTTAAACCAGGTATTCTGTTGCAACCAAAGTTATACTATTTACTCTATCTATTATAAAAACATTTATACTGATTCATTGAAATTCAGTATATTTATGTAAAGCTCAAATTACTTTGAAATTGCAAATGTTTCAAGTGCTGATAAACTTAAATCAGATTATTTTTAACGTGTCTGCTATTATACTTGAGTATAAGTTTGAACTTGTAGAGAGCAATTTTATAACAATTCCAATAATTTAGAGTTATGTTAATCTGAAATCTGAAAATTTAAGTGTCTGTTTGTAATTCTAAAATTAACAGTTTTTCACAAAATGCATTTGAAAATATATACCTTATTTACATAAAAAACGGGGAATAGATGATGTTGTTAGGAGTAAACAGGGTCACTTTTATAAAAAAAAATTATTCCGTACGAACGGAGTCGTGTGGAAAGCCAATGAATAATATTATTATTAATTAATTTAATTAATTATAATTAAATTTATTTTATGTTAAATTTAGTGTAAATAATATAATTTTTATATTTTATCGTTTTGTAGAAGTTAAGTATAATTCATCTATGCTGAAATTTTGAGAACGAAAACAGGAATAGTTTTGAATAAGTTGGGTATTCCATTTTCACAACTGTAAATAATATGTACAATTTCTGTAAACTTTTATGTTCATACAATATCCCCAGAGAAGTGATCACTTCATAAAAATAAAAAAGACATCTAACAACAAGGAGAGAAACGTTTTTTTACATTATTTTTAATATGAATGTAGATTAAAGTAAAAGAAGGAAAATAACATTTACCTATATTTTTTGGCAGGTTGGCATTAACAATTCAAAGCGTTTAATGTAACCATAAAAAGACATTTCTATGAAGAGACGTAATGTATAAAACAGATTTCACTTATTTCAAAGTTAACGAAGCATACATTGAAACACTCGAAATGAAATGTTTCTTTTTATGTGAATGAGCGATCTTTAGTTGGAAAATATACAAATGCTCCCCGTATTTGATCTCCTCTTCAATAACCAACAAACCTTAATATATTTTATTGAGCCGCGGTATAATTCAATTCCAAAAAATATTCGAACGTATTTCATAATCATAAATATTATTTCTTTCACAGGCTGAACAGCTAAACAAACAATTTGTTGCTGACAAATTTTAACTTTATAAACTTATATTTGGTCAATTTATGTTTTTTGTAATATTACATTATATAAAATTTAATTTCAAATGAAAACTTAAACCATATGATTATATTTAGATTAAGAGAATTAATTGTCAGGAAACTAATAAAGGCATAAATTTACAATTCAATCAAATTTAAAGGAAGCCTTTCTTGAACTTTAATACAGTTTGCCTTTATAGTACTTTAACTGCCCACAAGGGTTTCACTACAAAATTTTTATATTGCTTCTCTGGTACTTTCTATTATAACAGAACTTGGATGGTAAGAATAATGAAATAAATATATTCATAGAATACATTTTAGAATCATCTTATTTTAATTTTAAATTTCTTAACAGTATTTTTTTTTATCATCTAGAGAGCTTAATTTTATAATAGTCCTTAAAATGATTTGAGGCCACTTGTTAGTTTTAATTTTAAAAACTAAAACTTGACCGGACGTCATAATAAAACCAAAGAACAGAATAATTATCTTTTTTTGATTAACAAGAACCTAAAGGCATACTGTATTTATGCGGACTTTAAACAATGTCTACATCAATAACCAAATTAAACTAACTGCATGAATTTATATTTATAAATATTGACAGCTTGGAACATGCAATGCTGCTTAGAAGTGTAAAATGATAAATGCCTTTCATTTATATTGGTTATGCTAGTAGTTGTTGACAGCGAGTTAAGATGCTCTTCTTGCCCAAGATATGAATCGTTGCAATCGTCGCAGCACATTTTTTTTTAATTTGTTTTGTTGATTATCTATCTAACAAACTGATGTATTGGTATGTGATTCTCTAAGTCATTTCTACAAGCAATATTGATATCCTCGGGAGTGTTACGTTTTCTTTCAACGGGCAGTTTATTTAGGACTCCTTACCAAACTGTAAGAGAAACCTTGTTACTGAACCTCCGATAAAAAGTAGTTTATTAAAGTAACAGTCTTTACACGTCCCACTGCTGAACATTACCCAAATTTCCGATTGTGGGAAATTGAAGGTTTTGCAATCATGCTGTCTACTGCTCGTCGTTATCGAGCGCACCGAGTGTTTCCAAATATTTTTGATGATATTTTTAGCAAGCTCATTAAAAAATATAAACTTAAGGTTACAACTCCTTGTCTGTAAATTTAATAGACACCTTTTAATATGAAAACAAAATAATTTTCACAACCTAATAAAGATTAAATTAAAATTCAAACAACTTTTCCAACTTATAAATATCTATCAGAAAAATCATCTTCATCTTTTTTCATAAATAGTTAATAACTTCTAAATTTCGCATTATTTTTCGATGACAGAGTTTAATATTTATCGCTCTAAATGAAAACTATTAAAAACTTTAAGCTTTCTTTACTAAGATACTTTGTTTTCTGAAGTAACGCAAGTTTTTGCTATAAAATAACCGTCTAAATTATACACACAGTAAACCTATTATTGTTTCTTCCCTTTTACGGCTTAAAATTATATAAAAAAATAGATTTCATTAATAAAATAGATTATAGCTATATCTAATTATTGCCTATAATATGTAATTTTTATTTATTATAACCTGAAAGACAAGATTTTCGATATATAAATTACATTCATACATATTATAATTATGAAGACGTGCAAATGAAAGTGAGTTCTTAAAAATATTTTGTTAATAACACGTAGTTCAACTCCAGTTAGAAAACCATAAAACTTATTTATGTGATCAATTATTTAAAATTTTGCTGATGATGTATCTGTAACATTATATATTAGGATGTGAAATTTAAAATTAATGTGTGTGCGTTTGTGTACATATAATAAATTTAAACGTTAACTAATACTTTAATAGAGGCATTCTTTCAGAGGTTTATATTTTAAAACGCTGTTCAATTCCTGATCAACGTTTCTGCGGTTAAAATGTATTAATTCAATTCACACATACATATTACTAATTATTAAAGGTCGAACTGCACCCGCTATAGCCGCATATGTGTTCGTAAAATGCAAATAAGCTTAGAATACCGTATTATCAAATGACGTTGAAACGGATACACTCTGAACTGTGAACTACACTACGGTCTAGCCTAGCCTAGTATGAGTAATGTAACAAAGAAACCTTTAACCTTAAAACATAGATTTATGTACGACCTTTGGATTAAAAATAAAACCTTTGAATTAATTAGGAATAAATTGTGTTCTCTATCTATGCAATAATTCTCTATGTTTATGACTTCAAACTTCCTCTTTTTTTATACTTTTTTCTTCGTTTGAATAAAAATACGAATTAAACTACGTAGTTCGCACGAGATAATAAAATCAGCGATTTATTATATGCCATGTCCAGAGGTGAATTTACAAAAGTGCGACCATCTTGAATATAAGATGACGAGGCGTTTCTACTGTCCAAGAGTGACGTCGCTTTTGAATTTACCGCGCTGAAGTTAAAACTATTGAAACCTCATTTACACTTAAGTTTTTTAGATGTAGGCATTTGTTTAAAACCTCAAATTTAAAATTTTGAGTTTGGATTAGCTCCAAGTATACACAAACTATTCTTCCTTTCAAATATAATGAAATGCAAAAATAAAAGTTGTTTTCTTTGCTTCTAGCTTGTTATTTTATTTATTATCTAGTAAGTAGTATAATTTTCCGGTGCTCCGTCGCATACAACAGATTTTTTTTTAAGATGTACTAGTTTTCTCTATAATTAATCAAGTATTTTCCTCCATTTCTCTAGTGGGTATTTTTTTAATTTTTCACCAATAATAATTATTTGTACATCGTAAAGAATAAATAAAATATGTTTTGAAATATTTACATCGAGCCGGTCGTTTATAAGTCACTTGAACTACATTTTAAATGGCAACTATTTGTCTACCTTAAAACTATACTTTTATGATTTTATTAAAGAAAATATTATTCTTACTATGATGGTCTTGTAATGTAAGTATTATAGATTGTATGTTTTTATGTACAATAAAATAATTAATTAATAATAAATAAGGTAATTAAAAAAAAAATCTAATAATAATCTATAAATAAAGTATAAGTTACCTTCGTTCACTATATTTTAAATTTCGAAACATCAATGAAAATGTTTACAGAAACGGAGAATTATTTACGTAATACAATTTCTACACATAGTATATTTACTTAAAGTGATTCAAAAACGATCTCAGCAACGAACATACATTAACCAGAAGAGTAATTTGGGCATAACAAATTATTCCAATAGGAAAATAAACTCAAATTTCATCTGTACCCAGATATAGTGCAGTGAGTGATATAACGTTATCATAATATTTGTGTTGAAAATAATTGTACACTATTTAATTCAGAATAGTCTAAACTTTAAAGCTTTTATTTCAATTCAATACCAAAGTGATGATAATGATATACAGAAATATATCAAATGCAACCTTTCTATTTCGATTGCACTTATAAAAAGTAAAGTTCTAGTTTTCGTACAAACGATTAGTAATAGTAAAATAATAGTGTGAACATATTAAAATAAAAAATGTGGAACAAAAATGACTTCCCCCTACTAGTTCCGCAATTTCGCCGAGCGTAAACGAAGCTCTTAACCGATTGGGAAATTTATTTTTGAAGCAACATCACATAAAAACTACTAAACAGATTTGAATGAAAATTGGCAGAGCTATAGAGCTTGGGAATGGGTTTGGTAAAAAAAAACAGAATTAAAATATCTCATTCCGTTCAGAAATTATGGTCAAAAAACTGTCTCCCATAGACTTAACGTTATCAAAACCTCCGCGCCCTTGCCAATCGTTAACCTATAAATACGCTTAAAAATATATATATACAATATTATATTTTATTCCAAGGGGGAGAGGGTTCAGCTCAACTCCCGCAGAGCACGGCGACGGATTCTAGTAAATTCTAATTTTCAACATTCGAAATCATAGTAATTATATTATAATGGCTTACTCGGACTAAGATACCTCCCTGGAAGCGATTATAGTAACGCAACATGTACATATGTGCGATATGTATATGTATCTACAGTGATTTTCTGATTTCTGACTGCTTTTTTTTTCTTGCAATGTTGCAGAATATTAAGAACCTCCTCTTTTGAGCCAGTCTAAGAAATTGCATACATGTACGTATTTTGATTATTATTATTATATATTTAATAAAATAGAATATTTTGGCGTAAAATTATTTTGGGTCAAAATTAATAACATTTCTTTAGCTAGTGAAGATTGCAATTTCATATCGCTTAGCCCCAAATAGCCGACCTTTGGTATAAGTTTGCAAGAAACCATCTAAAGTTAATATCAATGCTGGCATTTAGATCGTTTGTTTATTTCAACGTTTATAATTGATTAAAGAAGCTTTCATCGTTTTTTCCAGATACTTTAAAGCCATATTTCCTAAAAAGTCTTGTCTTTGCATTGCTCGTTGTATTTACATTTATTGTGCGAGCGAACTCGAGTCATGTTTATAAAGTGGTTTAAAAATAAAAGTTTTCATGAGTTTTTCATTTTGATCCGGCTTAGTCTTCACGAGGTGTGTCCTTGTATAATTTATGAGCAAGAAGTTGTCGGAATTATTTATAAAGGCGTAAACAAATTAACAAAATTAGCAATGTTATTTACTCTAATATAGAAACATTTGTTGAAATGGTTACAAGGTACACATGTTAAAATTACCATGAAGTTTTCCCGATCGCTACATTATTATTAAGTAATTGTCAAATCATAAACATTTCAATTCTTATTCTCTAAAGGTCTCCTTGACCATTCGAAACTAATATTGGGGTTTCAGATCATTTTATTTAGATAGTATAATATAATACAACCTTTCTACATATTTTTACACATGTCATAAACATTTATTACTTTAGATGCGTTCCTACCACTAAATGAAATTCCTTACATTTTCAGACACCTGCTTATGAAGTAAATTGGACAACTTTATGTGTCTACCAAATTCCTATACTGTCTGCATTTCGCGAAAATTTCACTTATTTATATATTCTCCTTAATTCTATATACTCTACAATTAGTAAACATATTTTCATAAACAACCATTTGAAAAATCAGTACAAGAGATTTTCGTCTTCTCTGTTATTAAAATACAAAACTATTTTAATACGCCACTAAGAGTGATTTAAAAGTAATGATAAGCAGTTCACATAAAAATATTTAAAAACACTCTCACCTACAGCTTCGTCAATTGACTCGGTGCATCGAATGTATCAGAGATTCAAAGTTCAAATATTAAAGCAGACCGAAATATAAAATACTTTTATGTTAACTCTGAACTTCATGATAATTCATAGAGTTAGCCTCTGAGCTGCGAAATGTGGATTATTTAATTATTTCTAGATATTTTAAATAAAAATCTAGATTATAACTATTCAACAAATTAATGTATTTTTTGTTGTTAAAATGTTGAAATACATAATATAGTTAGTTCATAAATTCATCAAAACAATCTGCATTTGTAATTGACTTATAAATAATTAATTTCTCCACGGAAGCAGCCGCGCCAAGACTTGTGGTGAATAAATGTCAAGTCTTTTTACAACGGCATTAAGATGCTGCTTTATTTAAGACTGTAACGCGTTTTGTAAGTGGAGCTATTTTTTATTCTGAATCGTTTCATTCGAACATCGCTCTTAACACCCCTTAGTAGCTCAATTCCTTTTTCCTTTTTAATAATTTTAGAAAACCTATGTATAAAATAGTAAAACATTATAAATTTATAACAAAAACAAAAAATTAAAAAACAAAATAGTTTTGATGATTACCGATCGCATTTTCTCATGACATAAATACGTTAAATGTTTGGAAAAAAAATCATTTTTTTATAAGTCGATTTGGTCAAAATACATCTTCACTTGAAGAATTCGTGTCCAAAGTTTAATTTAATTCACTTCACACACATTACTAGTTAGTAGAGGTCGGTCCTTAACCTTTCTTAGTTGTATTTGTATTTCCAAAATGCAAATTTGTTTCAAAAGGGACATCAAAGTCTCGATAGTGGTTTGTAGCACTCGTGAACCTAAATGAGCATTAAAGAGAATTTATCATTATATTGTTTGAGAATAAGCAGTATATATAAGTAACAAGAAATTGCATATTTTGAAGATATTAACAAGAGTTAGTAAGCATTAAAAAGTAATAAAAGTTAATTACTTTTGCTCTGTTGTATGCGAAGATTGTCAATATATTCTGATGCGATGTAAATCAGAACGTCGGCAGTATTGGCATTTAATGTTTATTGAAAACAAATTTAGTTTCTTTAATAAAATGTACTTTATGTACGAAGTGATTAATTTTTACACCAACCTTCACTTACTACAAGTGTACTTCATTATTAGATGAATAAAAATAGTTATTCGTTGTTAAGATCAAACACTTATTGTAAAAATGTATATAAAAGTCCCACTTAGTAATTTAATATTATTTGAATTAACAAACTCTATATTCTGTAACTTAATACAGAACACATTTTAATAATATATTATTAGGAATATCCACAAAATTATATTTTTCTCCACCGACCGATGTTTATAAAATTAATATTTTATTTCATAGATTTTAGAAAATCTGAAATTAAAAAGTTAGTTAATTTGGAAATTTGGAAATCAGAACAAAATATTTTTATGGTTAGTTCGGCCTAGTTTGCGACGACTCACTTCATTATGCAATTTGACAGCACTTAGAGAGATGTCGAGTAATATTAATATGAAAATGAGTTATCTCAGACGTTCAAGGTTAAATATTATGACAATTCAAAAGTTTTTTTTAATACAATTAAACTGTAATAAATTAACTGCAAAATATGCATTTAGTTTATAAATATTTTTTGGCGATATTTCTATCAAGTTATGGGTGCCGTGGACGGGTGGAAAACAAGCCGTCATGAAAATCCTAACCTGCAAATTGTTAGATCTTCATGTGGTTAAAATCTTTCTAAACAACTTGACAAATATTATATTGAAATTTGTTTTAATTACGTATCATTTGTTTTTTATTCCAATTATAAATGTAATTGGAATATTACTTTAGAAGTAATAAAATATCTACAAAAACGTATTACTTTATCTGACAAATAACAATTCATAAAAATGGCTCGTCCATTTATCTGTCAGGCTTTTTGTCATATCTATTTTTCGCTGTGCTCATTTAGTATTAAACAAATAAATCCTTGGTAACAAGCGAACAAGAATTTAACGGAGTCATTTATTTTGAACTATATTATAAAAATATTTCTGACTGGTGGTTGCTAGCCTATTTTTTTTTTAAATAATCTATCCCTATTTTAAAATCGATTGGAAGTAGTGTTTATAAAGATAGTGATGACACTCAATTAAAACGTTTGAACGCGGTTGCGTGCTTGTATTTTCACTTTAATCCGATCCGTAATTCCGTTTAGTTATTCTGCTCTAGTCTTATTTAGACGTGGCTGAGATGGGGGGTGACTGTAAGTGAGTCATGTAATTTTATCTCTATTCATAAATTTATAAGCTTCCGAGACAGTACAGACAGTACAGAGACAGTTCCATTATCTAATTAGACATGTGACTTAATCACTTGTAGTTTAATGTAAAGTTATTCTTTACTGGAGCATCAATACATTTCAGCAAATTGATAGCAAGGGTTTTGAAATTGGCAGAAAGGTTTAGATTGACGGATAGAGTTTCTCAATATTCAACAATATTAGAAATCAAATCCATATCTAAGGAATATATACCTTTTTTATAATCAAAATTTTCTTGTGTATTAATTACGTTTCATAGAATAAATACAACTATGACTTTAGAAGTATATATTAGGGTGATTCAAAAATACATGTGAAATTTTTTATTTATTTTTTTTATGGGGGCACCCTGTCATTTTGTTCTATTGGTTAATAAACTTCCACCAATTTTTTTTTAGATTTTTAAAACAGGTTTTAGGGGTCGCTACCAGGGATGAAAAGTGTTGGGTTTTATGAACGGGTAAAAAATAAGTAATAAACTATTTTATTAAATAACTACAACAATAATTTAAGGATAACTACTATTATAACTATGACTAGTAACTTAAGATGTTAATGTAGATTTGTTACAATCGGGGAATTTTAGCCTAAAGTCTTTGACCGCCAACAATAGGTACTGTTTCTGGTCTTCGTCTGTCGTATGAAGGCGATTGTACTCTTCAATCAACGATACTCCCCTCTCAGCTGTATCTTTGATAACTTTTAGACCCTTTACAACAGTCACACATTTTTTAAACTCACAATCGTCCTTCCAGGTCTGCACGTCCTTTTTTAAAAAATCGCAGGAGATGGAGATACTTTTAAAAAACGTTAATATGTGAGAAGATACGAAGTCCTCCAGGTTTTTTATTGCAATAAGGTTTTGATCCAGGATGGCTCGCTTTGGAGAATCTTCTGACCCTTCTATTTGAAGAGCAGCAACCATCTTTCGCTTAGTTTCCAAAGAAACTGGGTCGTCAGGAAGGCCAAAGCTACAAGTTTTTTTGATAGGTACCAAAGGTGGGGCACCTTTGGTACCTATCAACGCTTGTTTCATAGCAACTTTTGAAAGTGATTCATTCACTTTATTGTAAGCTAATAAATCCTTCAAAAGTTGTAAGTCATTCCTTGGCGCAGACCATGCGCAAAGAGCTTGATACCAGTATTTGGCGTAAATTCGTACAGTAAAAATGCAAATTCTTTTGATTCCTTTAATTTCCCTCTTCGTCAGTTTTTGTTGTTCCCGAAATAGATATATTTTAGAAGAATAGATGGCCTTCGTCATCCACCTTACCCGGTGGAGACCAGCAGGCGCTCGAAAAGACACACCTTTCTCAGGTGTTCCTCCCAAAAATATGATTATCAGGTTAAGTAGTTCCTTATAATCGTCTCGTGGTTGAAACTCGTTAAGTTCGTTCGTGGCTTTCAGCAAATAATGTCATCTCTTCGGGAACATCTGCTACTTTGTTTTAGAGTTTCAGGGTCCGCAGTCCTCTTTTAGTATTTTAACCCAACGTTTTTGCAGTCTTTTGAGGATTTGTATATCTGCCCCACTAGAAGCATTAGTTGCTGAAACTACGATGGCTTCAAGCACAATCTCCAAAATGTGATGCCTGCATGGAGGCCATAATAAATTTTTCTCCAGCTTTTGCTCTAGTAAGGTACAAGCTCCATTGAATCGACCTGTGTTTGATGCTGTGGTATCAAAACACATCGATTTTACTTTTTCATCTAAACTCCAGGACAATAACATTTCATAAACAGCTGAGGCCATCGCCTGCCCTCTTCTGTTGTTCCACTCCCTGTCCTGATACTATAACAGGCAAGCGATCCACAAACTCATGTCCCATTATGTCTTCGAGCATTTTACCATCCCAATGAACGGTAAGCGGAACCTCTGGCTTAAACTCGCTTTATAGAGATTCTGCGATTTTTTTTCGTCGCTGGATTCGCTGACGCCGAATAGAAGAAAAGCTAACGTTATACTTCTCAGCATCACAGCCAGCGCTCTTGAGAGTCGATGTTAATACCACAGCAGCTTTTCGATCGCTTAACTTAGCAACATCAAGACTTACAGACTTATCGATTAATTCTTTCCTCCCTTGTTTTCGCTGTGACTTCGAGGTAGACGGTCCTGGCAATAGAGTAGCTGGCCGATTGTCTAAAGAGGTCGAAGACGACGACAAAAAAGGTTGGCTATATTACTACTTACTTAAAGACTAGCTCACACTCTATTGCGAAATTACTACTTTAATCTTTAAACCCTTTCTGTAGCTTAATAACCGGAAGTCTGAAGAAGTTAAAAAACTTGGATAGAGGATATGTACCAGGTACCTAACGACCTTGTTTACACTCAGGTACAAAAATATACAAAGGCACCGCCATTTTGGTTCCCAAGGGCTGCAACCCCATTGCCGTATGTAACGCATTTTTCAAAAACTTTAATGGATGGTAGCGACCCCTAAAGTTGACTTAAATTAAAAAAAAAAAAATATGGGTATATTTTTTTTCATATTGGAACCATATAAGACAGTGCCCCTATAAAAATTTAAAACTAAGATTTTTTGAATCACCCTAGTATATATATATATATATATATATTAACTAAAGTCGTATACGATTGATGATAAGCCGTGACCTTAGCGGAAAAGAAAATGAAGAAAAACTGCTTTCTACTTAACAGATTGTTCAGAGCTTCAAGTTTAAACTTTTCTTTGCCAATCTCGACGCCGAGATAAGCTGCTTATGAAGCATAAATAGCACACAAGAATGTGTTCTTGCCGTTTATTACTACAATAAATGCATTATAATATTTAAACTGTATGTAATTTCAGATTTGATAAAGAAGATAAATGATTCACGATAATAATTTAAATTGGAAAATTAAGTAAAAATAATATTTTTTAATGAATAGTACAGGACAGTATCCGAGGGGACAAAAGTTCAATGATTCTGTTGATGTTGATGAGGTTTGCGTCATATATTATTTCAAATTTTAATAAACTCAACATGGCTAAACACATTTATAGAGGATTTTAATTATTAAAATTCATAATTTTTACCTATATGATTTACTTTAAAACCACATACTTTACGGTAAAAGTACTAAGTGATGATGATGATTATAAAATTAGTTCAATGATAGATTATGTCCTTGATACATAGTTAAAGACAAATCATTGAAAAGGAATAGATATACTTAGCCATAATTAATTGTCAACCTCTATGACACTCTAAACTTTTCTCATACCTGTTTAAAAAAAACAATACCCGACTATAAATCCAAATCACAAAAACGACAAAAATGACTGATCAAAATACTTCGGTGTTTTTTTTTAAGAAGGGCAAACGAGCTGGCGGGTCACCGTTGATACGTGATCACCACCGCCCATGAACTCGCCCGCAACATCCGAGGATTCACAAGAGCGTTGCCGGCCTTATTAGTGTTATTCAAATATAATATATAATTTAAAAAGCTAAACACCTCGACATACGTTTTATAAAAATAATTTGAACTAGTCGTATTCATTATTTTTATTTATTTTTCGTATTATAGTTACGTTACGTATATCATGAAATCTTTAATAGCGTTAATAGCCGTGATATTGTTTACTTCAAAACAATCCCAGCGACTTCGTGCCAGAAACAATAAACGAACCATTTAATTGCCTAATTTACTGTAATATTATGGTTACTAGAAAATAAAGCGAAACTTATTTATTTATTACGTTTTTGTACCGTGTCGATGAAACATCCAAGTTATTTTCACAACTATGTCATATTTCACAAATTGATGTTTTGAATTTTCCTGTTTATACGATTTTTCTATTTTACAAATGAAAAAACTGACATAAATAAATTTTTCCTTTAAATTTTGCAGACAACTCATAAAATATGATATTCAAATCGTCAAGTTTAAAAAATAATGTTAAGAAATATTTATTCCTTTTTCATGTTATTAGTAAAATAATGTCATGCTAGTTTATTACCAAAGTATGTGCAGATATTTTCTTTACAATCAGTTTCAATATTGAAATTGAAACATGCGAGGCTGGAATTACTTTACAAAGTTTGTTTTTATTAAAGTATTATTCTTTATGAAATATATAGATTTTCGTAAATTTAGAATAAAATAACATGGAAAATAACACTGATCATTTATTTTCTATAATAAAATATTTTTTTTCTCAGAAAGGAATATATTCTACAATTATTATCAAATTCTGATATCAAACTCTTTTATAACTAGGGGCGCCAACAGACCGTCAATTTCGATTCGCTGCGCTCGCGAAATCTCGGGTGCCGTTTGCATATTGAGCGAAGCGAGCCCAGTGTAATGACTCACTTTTATAAATTAATTTAATTATAAGTTTCTAATCTATATTATATTGACAATTTTATCACAACAATATCGTTGATTTTTCTAAAACAACTTTATATTTTTTTTCTTAAAATAATAATAACAATACTTACGGTTAACTCGTCCTTAAATTCACTGTCCACACTTTCACAATAAAATAATAACGATCAGTTTTAAAACTTCAACATTATTTAATAATTTTAATTGAAACTGTTTATAGTTAAAATTTTTGGAATTCACAAACTAAACTTATATAGAACACTTCACTCTTCATCATAAAGTCATCGAAAAGTTCGTACATAAATTCGAAAATGTAACTCTGTCCTCGGAACGTCAACGCGCCCGCCCTGTGCCGACGGTGGCTAGCTTTCGACTGCTGTGAGCGATGAGCGACCGAACGACTCTGTGGATACTCTGGGCTTTGGAATGAGACTTTGTTACCGGAAAATTTATAATTTTATTTAGTTTTTTTATCACCTTTTTTAAGTATAAATTTGACACAGTAAAATACAATTAAATCTTCCCAAAACAGTCAACAGTCTGAATTTTAATAAGTGCAAATGGAGTTGGTTATTGTATTACCTACATAAATTAATGATAAAACTTTTCAAAACTGCTGTCGTTTTAACAACTTTCGTCATTCACATTCTATTGTTATTCAACTCTATCAATAAAGTTGAATAACAATAGAAGGAACAATTAAATGCGTTTATGATTAACATGTTTATTTACTTAACTATTTTGTCTATGAAATTATATTATTAATGAATTGTTTTCAGGTTTAATTAATTAATTAAGGTTTAAAATGCACACTTTTCTTGCAGTTATTTAAAAGTTTTTGGTATATTATTGTTTGCAGTATTCATATAAAAAATCATTTTTTATGTATAATAAACCATAGTTATCTCAGATCAGGACGGTAAGCCGCCCTTACCAAGCTCCATTGTTAAGACTGGGTAAAAGACTTGTTTTAAGTCAATTAATTTTATAACACTTTCAATTTTACTTTTTCTATTACTTTATTATATAGCTATTATCTCAGAAAAATATTATTTATTGTAATATCTCTGTAATAAAAAAAAATATACAAGTAAAATATTAAATTGAGATATAAAATGTAAAGTTTTTATTTTTCTAAGAATGACATTTTATGATTATAAATATGCCAAATTTTTGTACAACATTTCCAATACAAAATAATATTTTAAAATTGATTCTGCCGCTACATACAAACAAACAATCTGTTGATTAAAAAATCAATTTTCCATTTTCAATCGACATTTTGGTAGGTACTAAATAAACATTCTAAAACAAAACGAATTTTCCATAAATAAAGTTTATTTTAACAATAATGTAAATAGTAAGTGCATTGACACTTAGTTGGTCGTCCATTTCACTTGTAATTATATTATTTTTGTGGTAATAACATTTATGAGTATTTTAGATCTTTTTGGATGCGCTTTTTTAAACTTACTCCGATTTTAAGAAGAAGAAGAAGTTAAGAAGAAGAAGAAGACGAAGACGAAGAAGTTAAAGATACATGGTGAAAAAAATTAACTGGCTGATGATGTTGCTTTCGACAAGTGATTTTTTTTTATCGGTCCAGTAACTTTATTATTATCAGATACCTACATACAAATATACAAAAAATCCATTTCTCTTTATAGTACTAGTACAGGCTAAAATAAATGAAACAACATTTAGCTCTTGATTTCTGTTATCATATCATCGTAAAAAAACTTATGAGGTAACAAAATTTTACAGTACCTTACATATATTTCTCATTTTGAAAAGTCTATCTTAGAACTAAAGCACTCAAGTGAAGTTGCTTTCAAGTCAGCGAGTTCCTCGAAGTAGAAAGACATAATTTTCAACTGACAAGGGCTTGACACTTCAGTCCCTCGCGTTAAATGATATAATATATATCAATTCTCTTTGAGGAAAACAACTTGGGTTGCAATATTTATAGTTTACTTTAGAAATAGTTTTATTAATATACCGAAATGATAAAAAGAAGCACTAATATTATATACCATTACATGTTCAATCAAACCCATCAATACTCCTTTTTGCTAACGAGCTGTTCTCCAGGCTTTACATGCGTTACTAAAAAATATTTTTGTTGTAGTCACTGATTGACTAACACATTTTTTATTAAGTGGTGACATTTAAACCATATTTAATTAGGTGTATAACCAAGTTATAACATAATTTCTCTAGAAATTCAAATTGTAACATAAAAGTAAGAAAATTTTTTAAATATCAATAAAACAGATAAATATCACAGTCAACCATTTTCGTCTCTTAGAGCCGGGATTAATACATGGCATATGAAAAAATCCTATCAATTTATTTTTTGTATTCGATAATCCTCTGGAAAACAGTTTTCAAAAGTTTGATCGGACACTTAAAAGCAAAAAGGTATTAATATAATCTTGCAATTGAGAAATTTGTAAAAATACGAATATAATTATTTTTGTTTAAAGTACAAGTAATGCTATGTTACTTTCTCTGAATATATATCTCTATATTTTCACCCATTAATAATATTATGACAAACAATCTGTCTTTATGTAATATTTCTCTAAATAGAAACAAATACTCTCTATGAACCTCTTTGGTCTATGAACCGGTTATATAAAATCGATAATTATATCATTATACGAGTACATCCACCCGTTTTATTTTAGAAAGTGAAAAATTGTCGTACACGTTGTCACTCTTTACCGGCAGAAACTTATTTATATTTATTTATTTAGCTTCACGCCATATCCCTTGCGGTGTAGCCAGAGACGACGGAGCGCCAAACGCTACGGTCCCTGCATACCTCTTTCGCCTCGGCCACAGACATCAACCTCTTCATACATGCCCTCCGGGGGGTCCTCATGCTTTTTACGTCATCTTCCTCCAGTATCATAGATACTGTGTTTTCGAAGGTCACTCAGAAACTTAGAAGACGGAAAAAAATCTTTTTTACACTCTGATAACTTAAAGGTTTACCATCTGGTGAAATAACTTTCACAGCTGCTGCCACGTTACAACTTGAGCTTTTTCTTTAAGCAACACAAAAGTTTCTTGTTCTGGGAGATACTTAAAACTCAATACTGTAACCATCATATGCCTCCGGAATACGTTACTATTATTATCTATATTTACTATAAAAAAAGGTATTTCATTAATTTCAACTATCTCACAAAAATATATAGCCTTATAAAAATGAGGATTCTTAAATAAGATAAAAAGTATCCTAAGTTATTGATGTAAGTTGTTTATATCAAGTTCTCTTATCTCTAATGTAATGTGTAATGTAATGATATTCCGCGAGGTCTTATGATACGACAGTGGGTTTATGAAATATAGTATAAGAGTAATCTTAAATGTTGTTTCTTATGCATACAGTGATTGTCGAAATGAAAAAAATGATGCCATTTTTTATTTAACATTATAAATACACATTTTATCAACTCAATTATTAATTTAATAGATAGTCATAAGGTAACAATACACTTTTATTATATATTGTTAAATATATTAAAAATTAACTTAAATTATTGTTTTTATAACACTGCACCGAACAGAACTGAACTGAGCGTTATGGCAATTGTTTATGAATTCATGGAATTATAATTTTGACAAAAATCCTAAAATCTAAATAAATACTTAATGAAGTTAGTAAAGTTTGAAGCTGAATGAGATATGATCAACAATGTGCAATACTACATTTAATTTAACTTTCGTTGACTTACGTAAAGTCAAACATTCAAATTCCTACTTAGTAACTATGTCATTAATAAATTTAAAGTAAATTTGAATAGAAAATTAATATCTCTGTTTAATAAGGTTATTGATTATAATTTTGATTATATTATTATTATTGATGATAATAAACCTATTTCTGTATGTTAATTAAATACTTATCACATTGAAATTTTTGGCAATATCTTCTTACAAGCACAAAACCACGGAATAAAATGTAATAGAGTTTACGTGTAATTTGGAATTACTTATTCTTAAATTACCCCAAAGGTAATCAAACAAAATAGCAAATTATTTGCTCTTATCTGTTATTTAAATAAATTGTATCTGTAAGCTTAAATATTTTTAGAAACTTTGAAAATGTCTACTTCATCCATTAAGGCGGTAATCCAACTGGTGATAGAGGTAGTACCGAAACTACAACAGATTCATATAATCTCCATACACGTCAATAAAGTGATCTTATCTTATTAACTTTGTTTTGTGAATGGTAATTCAAAAGAAGCCGCAACTTTGTCAATTTTGGCAAACTCCGCTACACCTGGATGGTAAAACTAAAAGTTGTAGATGTATTTTATGTTATGTGTGTTAAAAGCATTTGATAATATTTCTGTCCATTTGTTACTTTCAAGGAAGGATCTGTCACTATACGGTCACAACGGTTGGTCAAAGTGGACTTTCTCAACGTTCTCAGTTTCAAATATAAGGACGTTATTAGTAAACATCTGTTTATTCCGACTGCGAAAGCGGTGTCTGTCCATAAATCAAACATCCAAATCACTGTCTTCTAACTGTTGATAATCAAAAAACTACAAGTCACATTCTTTATGATCAAAATATAATTTAAAGCACTGGTTTAACCATTGGCCAATATTGGATGCCTATTGTATAAAAAATACTTTTAACGTATTTAACTGTAGTATAATTTTTAGGGACGAGCGTTAAATTTCTTAAAAATAGCTTCATTTCTATGTACACTACTCGTGCTGCTCGTTCTCACGTTATTATGGTAAATCGGAATTTTCCAAATTAGTTTTGAACTCTTTCGGGGTTCTTATTCATGAGATACAAGCTTTTCGAAACCGCGTCGTAAACCGCTATGGATTGTAATGTACTTCATTTATGATTAATTACAAAATAATCTAGTACCTATTAGTGCGTGTTGTATACGAGTATATTCGCATTGTATAAGCAATGTATACACTTAATAGGAAATCATTCAACGTCTACACATTACGAAACTATTATCTCTCGTAAGTTTTAAGCTTGAATTAATGTTAAATAAATATCTCATTTTACCGTCAGGAACTCCAATTAATATCTGTTATAACATTAAACCTAACTGTCTCTCGCCCACTTTGCGTAGACTAAGAAAGAATATGAAAATAATCATAATACTAATATTTTAAATAAAGATAAAAAGAAATAAAAATAAAGTAATGATAAATTCTTATTAAATTTCAAGTTTATATTCAGGTTTTATAGTTCCAGATACATTATATAAGTAGGTAGGTGGAAATCTCATATAGGCAGATAAATTAAAAAAATATGAAGTTTTAGGAAACCCGATTCAAGCAAGCGATGTGACGATTATTTTTGGTTTACAAACCTATGAAGGTGAGAACTAACCACGACCTTCAGATGCATAGTGGTACTCTCACTGAAATTTAAATCGTGGTTTAGAAACATGAGTATAAATTTGCGTTTGCAGCAGTGTCTTTTTAATAATATATAATTTTTTACACATTAAAATGCAATTAGAAGCAATAAATAATAATATTTTATAACAATGTTATTTTTATTCCTCTATATTACCTTTCCTTTCTAAAGTTCTTGAGCGCCTTGTTCATCATCAACTTAACTTTTTCCTTACCAAACAAAGCCTTTTAAATCCTCGACAATCCGGATTTCGTCCCTGTCATAGTACGACTACTGCATTGGTGAAAATAACAGATGACATATGTTAAGACATGGTATGGAGTGCCGTAAATTCACGGTCTTAATTTTACTGGATATCAGTAATGCGTTTAATACCGTGGATTTCGACATTCTGCTGGCTACTTTAGGTTCTATTAACATATCTCCTGTGGTACTTGACTGGTTTCATAGTTACTTACATGGTCGCCGCCAACGAGTTAAACTTGGTGACTCTTTATCGGATTGGTCTACAATCATGGCTGAGGTACCGCAAGGTGGCGTGTTGTCTCCTATTTTATTTTCTATATTTATCAATTCTGTTAGTGATCATATTTCTTCTCCCTACCACCTTTATGCTGATGACCTAAACTAAACCTAAATTTACATTCAGGCAACTTTAGAAGATTTACCTCAAGCTATTAATAATTTAAATGACGAACTTAGTAAAATCTCACAATGGAGTAATTCCTTTGGACTTAAAATAAATACAATGAAAACACAAGCAATTATAATTAGTAGCAAAAAACTTCATTCTCGACTTGACCTTGACAAATTACCTGGCGTGCTATTTGACAGAATTCATATACCTTTTAGGGAATATGTGCGCAACTTAGGAATAATCTTTGACCGTCATCTTTCTTGGGAACCTCAGATCAGTGAGGTGAGCAAAAAAATTTTTACCTCAGTAGGAGCTTTAAGAAGGTTGCGTAATTTTCTTCCCATTTCCACGAAGATTGCAGTGGCACAAAGTATCCTTTTTCCTATACTTGATTATGCAGATGTATGTTATTTAGATCTTAGGGAGGAGCAACTGAATAAGCTTGAGCGTCTTCAAAATCTTTGCATAAGGTTCATATTTGGGCTTCGAAAATATGACCACATATTTAAATTAAAAAAAAAAAAATTAAAAAGCTCAAGTTGCTTCCAATTCGCCTTCGCAGGAATACTCATATTTTAAATCTTCTATATCGCATTCTATTCAATTCTGCCCTTATCTAAAACAGCGTTTTAAGCTTCTTGGGGAATCACACAATCATACTCTTCGCTCCGTAAATAAACTTCTCCTAGAAATTCCTCCTCACTCATCTTCCTTCTATGCTAAATCTTTTACTGTTTACGCCGTTCAGCTATGGAACGCCCTTCCCTTACAAGCAAGAAATGCTAAGTCCCTACCACTTTTTAAAAATATTGTAAAAGAGTACTATCTCAAGCATGGTTAATTGGATTCATTTATATATATATATATTTATATATCTTTTTCTTCTTTCCTTTCTTGATGCCAAAATTTTAAGTATTTCTATAATATATATTTATATGTATTTTAAAATGATTTAAGTATATGTAGATATGTATGTACATATATTGATTGTGTATTTTTATAATATTAAATTTATATTTTCTACTACAATATATTGTAAGTTTCATTATTAGTAAGTTGCAGACCCCTTGTACTACTACCACAGCGTATCCCTAGTTTAAAGGTTGCCTGGTAGAGATCGTTTATTAGCGATAAGGCCGCCTTTTTGTATAACCAAATTATTGTATTGTCTATTTGTAACGTGTAAATTAAAAATATTTGTTTTTCTGGTGTGCAATAAAGGGACGACATGAGTACCTTCAAAAAAGGCGTTGACTCCCAACTACTAGGCCGGCAACGCTCCTGTAAATCCTCGGATGTTGCTAGAGTTCATGGGCGGCCGTGATCACAAATCATATGTGACCCGCCGGCTCGTTTGCCATCCTCTTACATAAAAAAATAAGGTGAGCGTGTATGCGCATAGTAAAGGGGCCGCTTAAACATACGCCTGGATCGCAAGTCCCAGGCATTGTTTGCGCTCCTCTTCTTGCAACGCGATGGGCCCGGCACCCGCACGGTGAATCCATGGAATGCTAAGAAGCTTCGTGTCTGTCTATGTGAGCACATTTCAAATATACATTTACTAGATATTAAAGAATAAGAATACCTTCAAAACATAAAACAATATATAATATTCCTAGGTATTATAATATAAAACGTTCATCATAGTTGTGGTCGCCTTTCGATCGTTTGGAGAATACTAGTGAATAATTAGAAGGAACCTCTTAACAATTAAAATATTATAAATAAAGACACACATTAATACTGTTACGATAATTAAGATTTAACAGAAATAACTACCGAACATTTATTTTCACATTGTACATATCTCTTCATTTGTACTCATAATTAATTAATTTTAATCTACTACTCAAAGTCTGTTATTTCATTTTAATACGAGTTCATTTTTTTCATATTTTCTACATTACATTAATTATCAATGAAAAATGAACTTAATTAAATTCAAATAATTGTTGCGTGCATCGGACGGGTGACTACGCATTTACACCTGGACTATTTTATTTGTATAAGGTATTAAGAAGATTGTGACAAAAATTTCTTAAAGTCCGCCAAAATAATTATTTAAAAAAATGCTACAAAGACTTTTTAAAGAAATAAAAATATTTATATTTTTTCAATTATTATTTTATATAATTCGATTTCAATCCCATCAATCTTGATTTTAATGAAGTTCTTGCTAGTTACAATTATTACAATTTGGACAATTGTGTCAAGCACGGCGGAGTGTCTGAATGCTTTGATTTAAATCCTTTTCTGTTATAAAAGATTTTAATTTACATATGGCGGTGAACCGTAATTTTTAATTAGAATTTTCAAATTAAAACATCATTCATTACTTTTGAGCTCAAAGCTTTATCTCGGATGGATTTTATAATATTTTAACAGTTACTTTACTTATAAAATACTATAATTATTTCTGACTTTAATCTGCTATTGACTAATTTATTTATTAAATTAAATTATATTATTACAGACTCATTTATTTATTTTACATATTTGTCACTTATTCGCCACGCAATAAAACACCAAATAGAATTAATAAACAATTTATTAGGATTTGATTTACACTATACGACGATATTGCTTGCTACAAAATTTGTTAATATCGTGTTTTGAAAATTGAAACTATTGATGTTAATGACATCAACATAAATATTCCTAGCTCCTCGATTGATCTGATTTTAACGACATGTTATAACAAGGTTCTGAAATGTGATCAATAATCAGATCCTTGTTTTCTAGAAATATCTTTCCTACCATCTTAAATCACCTAAATCTAAACCTGCAGTATTAAAAAGAAATGGTGTCATCAGTAATGGCGATAAAAAAATAATTAGCGCGCAGCTGACAATCCAATGATTATTTTTCCTATTTTGTGTACTGTGAAAAATATGTCTGAAAATATAATAAAAATGCTGTTTCCGAAAAAATAAGAATGTGTCAAATGGCTGAACGACGAGCCAATTGAGGCGCCAGAGGATTGTATATTTGGTTACTGATTTTATATTGGATTACTGACCAGATTGGATGTGCAATGAAAAAAAGACCGTGCCTTTTGTAAATTTAAGAATAACCGCTCCGAGGTAAGCTGGCACAATTACGAGAAATTCGAAATATATGCAACCCGGTGGTAAGAGCTACTTGCCGACATTCACACAAATATATCCAATTCTTAGACTGCAACTACATGGAAATTTCTAGAGAGTCTTGGTTTTGTCCCTATGGGTGAAAAGTCAAAGTTGATTACATCTTCTAGTGATGTTTTAAACGGTTATTTCTCTTCCGCTCCTTTTCTTATAGCTAAAACAAAACATCACACTATTTCTTTCATTACTTCCATGCCATCACGTTTATCTATCTCCTTCTCCTTTTCTTTACTATCTGAGGAAGAAATAAAAAAAAAAAAATTCCATAAAATCGAATGCTGCTGGTGAGGATAACATAAACCGCTTTATGATCACCATAATTGACGATATCCTTCCTGCCTTAACTTTTTTATAAATACCTCGATTTCCACTAGATTTTTTTCTTTATTCTGGCACGAAATGCACATAATTCCTATACCTAAGGTCGATAATCCTAAAGTCCCTAAAGAATTGCGACCCATCTCTATTTCGCCATACCTGTCAAAATTCCTCAAAGCGACGATATATAAAAAAAATCTCCCTCTTCATATATAGTAACAATCTTATCTCCAATCGTGAGTCTGAATTTCGTTCTGATCACAGTACTATTACTACTTTACTCCAAACTGTGGAAGATATTCGCGATACAATGGAAAATGGTCAGGCAACTGTCTTCGTTCTCATTGATTTTTCAAACACTTTTAATTCAGTTAATCATAATGTCTGGCTTACACTTGTTTCGCATGTAAATATCTTTTCCAAAGAAGTAAATTGGTTCTTGACATATCTTTATGGACGACAGCGAGCTTTACGCGTAAACCAAAATTGTGTGAAGTTGATGTGACGTCGCTGCTCGTGTTCCACAAGACAGTATACCCTCTTATTTTCTTTATTTAATAACTCGGTAACTTATGACTCAACAAGCTCTTATCATCTCTATGCCAAAGAAGTATAAATTTACGCACATAGTATACCCCAAAATATTTATGCATTGCCTAACCACTTAGTAGCTAAACAACATTTTATTAAGTTTGAATATCCCAACTAAATAAATCAGCTTTTTTAAATGTTCAAATACCCATTCACTACAAAGTTTTCTGAAGCAGATACTATAATTAATAAATATAATGATGTAAGATTTTAGAAAAGAGCTGACAGATGTCGTCTCCATTCTGATAAAAACGATTAAATATACTAGAATCATCAAAGCAGAGTGACACTGCAGGTCGATTGATAGATTTCATACGGTTGAGCCATATCAAGATGTTCATATACAATTTCAAACATATTAAACTTCATTCAGAAAAACATATTTTAATTTATTTGTATATGGCAATGAGCTCTACGTTTTTATACGAATGCTTTAGACCATTTGACAAAATCAAAGACATTTGACAAAATCAAAGACATATATATATATAATCCATCTATAGAAAAGCCATTTTTGCATTTTTCTGTCATCATAGAATACTTTCCTAGCATGAAAAAAAATCTGCTGACTTAACTGCTATATATAAATATTTTAGTTATTCTAAAAACAAATGAAAAGAGAATCGATAGAAGAAGAATTTAGTATAAGGGAGTTAAATATACAAAAGAAAACTACATTTTGTTTAATAATTTATTATTCGTCTGTGATAATGATTAAATGTGATACACTGCCATTAACAATAAACGTAAAATTTTGTCAGTAATAATTTTTAACTCGACATTGGTTGCGGTGAAATTTAAATGAAAAGAGTAATTGTTTTAGTAATTACTAGCTTTTGCCCGCGACTTCGTCCGCGTTTCCGTCGTTTTTCGAAAAAAAATTAGCAGATGTCCTCCCTCATAGTTTTGACGTAACAGGCAGATTCACTTTCGTATTTTAGAAGGGAAATAGTAATATAATATGCCAATCCACAAAACTGTTGAAAAATATAAGTAACCGCAGAATATTATAATATACCCACGCTATACCCACGACTCGGTCAGCGTGTAACTCCTTGTTTTTTATTAAGATAATATATTGCTAATATTTTTAGATCAAATTAAAATGTTTCAGCGCAAAGCTTCTGGGTAGACTATGTTAAGAGTCGACCCGTCCGGCACGTGAACGTAAAGATTCCTAGAATTGCTAACCCGGGAAAGAGCGACGTATAATTGACCATGCGAGAAGCAGCTAACACCGAGATCTACTCCAGCAACACGAAAAGTCTGCCCTTGAGCTTTATTGATAGTCATGGCATAGCACACCGATACTGGGAATTGCGTTCTTTTAAATTGGAATGGAAAATTATTTGGTATTATGGGAATTCTGGGAATAAAGACAGTTTCTCCTGCACCGCAACCTGTTAAAATTTGAGCCTCGATTACATTTTGTTGCAACTGGGTTACTTTTAGCCGAGTTCCATTGCAAAGTTGAGGTGGTCTTAAATTTCGGAGCAGAATTATCGGTATGCCAATTTTTAAACAAATTATATGAGAAGGTAGTCCAGGCATACTTAAAGAATTTAAAAATTCTATCGGGTAATTAGTGGCTTCTTGTTCATCAACCATTCTATTTATTGAACTATAAACTTTGCTTTCTCCCTGTATATTAGACAGTATTTTATTATTAATTTCAGATGCCTGGTCATTGCGAGGAGTCAAAATGGACCTTTCGCAAAGCCAAGAATTGTCCCTATTTAATATAATTGTTATGTCACCGTAAACCGAAGATATAAGATGTTGTTGGGATTGCACTATACAACATAACTCAGGTGTCAGAATAAGTTTTCCTTGGTGTAGTTGTGGATAGGTACCTTCACCAATCTTCAATAATGTATCAGAAAATTCACGATTATCTGCGTTGTCTCCAGTTCTCACTCGCATATTTATAGTCAAATGCACCGATTGTATATCACGCCACAAATAAGAGCTTTTCAGGCAAGCCCTAATCTCATCAGCTCGGGTTCCCCGTGGTATTACCGGTAAGGTTTGTCAGAAATCACCACAAAATAAAACCGTAATACCGCCCATTGGTCGATCATTTTGTCTTATGTCCCTTAGAGTTCTGTCTACTGCTTCTACTCCTTTTCGATGGGCCATCGTACATTCATCCCATACGATTAAATTACACTCACGCAATACCTTAGCTTTGTCGCTATTTCTTGAAATACTACAGGTTGGACTTTCCGTGCGATCTAAATTAATTGGTATTTTAAACATAGTGTGAGCAGTCTTACCTCCTGGTAGCAATGTTGCAGCTATACCTGATGAAGCCACGGCAAGAGCGATTTTACGCTGATTTCGAACATAAGCTAATATTAATTTAGTCAAAAAAGTTTTCCCAGTTCCTCCAGGTGCATCTAAAAACCATATTGTTCCTAAATTATTCTGCACACTCTCGCACACGCGATCATAGACTAAGCGTTGTTCTGCAGTCATCATTGGGACACCGTTTTCTAATGTTACCAGCAGTCCATTGGGTTGTAACCAATCTCTGCGGAATATTCCCTATTGGTAACCTCTCCGACTGAGGTTGGCGTTGGCAAACCATATTCACAAAGTGATTTACCGCCTACTGCTGTTAAGTCTTCCTGAAGAGCTAATAAGCACTGATTTATAGCCAGATCTCGAAAATTATCATTAGTTGCGCCTTCATTATTGTGAGATAAATTCCGAAGAAAGTCTTCTGCAAATTTTTCTTTATATTTTTCCCATAATTGGACAGGATCAGATAAATTACAAAATGTGAGTAATGTTACAAATAAATGGCGTAACCGTCGTGGATTATCACTAACACAGGATTCTGCTAAAGCGTCATCCCAATGTTGATCATTTTCAAGCAAATGCCGCGCTTGGCAAGCTGCATGATAAGTTGGATAAACAACATCGTCTACTTTTCTCAAATCTATAAATGATGTTGGTCCTCGCACTGTATGTAATAATAATCTCAAATAAAAACACTCTGCGTTGTTAGGATGAACAGTATACACTCTACCAAGAACATGTTCTTTGAAAATACCTGTCTCGCCATCTACAGGCCTGCCTCGGCGTCTACGGTTAAAGACACCTCGTTGTTTATCGTAGGTATAATACGATGGAACTTCTTCATACAAAAGAGACTTTGCGAAATTATCAGTTTGGCAAAGTCGAAAGAATGCCAATAAAGTTGTTTGTCTAGGGTTCTCTAATCGTTCTGTAACATTTTCGGCGTTAAAATATATACGTTGACCGCCTTCCAGATGAACATCCAGATGGGTCACAGGTGGATATCTTTCGTGAATATTAAAACTTAAGATCCGCCACACAGCTTCTGAAGAGCTGATATATCTGCCTGACTGAAATCTAGTAACTTCATCATGTTCATTTCTTAACGCAAATGTAGCTTGGTCACTGCCCTTGTTAATGTACTTACAAATATATTTAATTGACTCTACACTATTACACATTTCTACATTTATGTGAGCTTGAAATGCTCTGGACAATACAGGCGAATACGGAACGATCCACCTATTATCTAAAGTAACCTGTTGTCCAGACATTCGCTTTTCAACAGTAAAACCACCATTGTCTCTTGAACGGCGACGATATAATGGGTATCCATCATGTCCTGTTACAGTTTCATCCACTAATGCTTTTGGATACCTTTTAGTGCAACGACCGTCTTGCATGCAAGGAGCATTTGCGTTAAATGCCCCACATGGACCATGTATCATATGAGTTTTAACAATGTCGTATAACAGGGGATCTGCAGTCGGATCTGGAATTTCAGCACTGATTAATCTGTCTACATCATTAGGTCGAACCTTATCTTTTAACCAAAGCAAGATATGTGCGTGAGGTAAGCCGCGTTTTTGCCACTCAACACTATACATATAACACAATACTTCTCCAAAAATGTTATCTTTGGTAAGAAGATCTATCATTGATTTTAATTTTAAATGAAACACTCTTGCAATAATATCATGGCGGTCATGCGGTGCCTGACCCTCAAGAAGCTCCCGAGTGATTTCATCCCACTTGGGATTGGTAGTTACAGTAACAAATAAGTCGGGACGTCCATATTTTCTTACGTAACAAAAAGCGTCTTGAGTACGTTCATGCATGTAGCGTGGACCACCAGTAAAAGAAGAGGGTAAAATAACTAAACGACCCATATTCACAGTATCGTTATCTTGCTGCATGGCATCGCGAAGGTGCACGTATTCTTCAGCGCGCAGCTGCCTTTGATTAGATCGTATATAAACTAATCTTTCGGTTTCAATTTTTGCGTACATGTCAACAATAAACTGATTAAATAAGCCACGAAAACGTTGAAAGTATACCAATCTATTCCGTCTCACTTGCAGGTGGTAACAATAAAATTGAAGACATGACACCTTTTTATTATAATTAGGTGCGCCTGTGCGCGGATCGGTTTGGTATACAGCGAAATTATAACCATCTTCCCCTCGACAGTATATCATAGGATATTGCAAACTGTCGTAAGCCCTGTGGGTTTCGAAAATACGTTGCAAACGATTGTCTCTGGAACGTATAACGATATCACGCCTATCACATTCCTGGTCGACCAGTACTACAGCAACTTCATTCGTGGATGGAACGTTATGACGCCCAGGGTGTTCCTGAGTTGGACGCTTATCGGCATTTATAACAATTTTATAATTGTTATTACCATCTTGAGAAAGGGCTTCTAATGCCGATTTAAAACTGCATACGTACGAATTAACCTGATGTAACATGTTCTGAAGTTGTGAAATGAGTTCAGTATTTAAATTCGGAAAATATTGATTTCTTATATTCGACTGTTCGTTGTAATCGGATACAAAATATATTTGAAGAAATTTAGGTTGTTCTTCAGGCAAAAGGGACCCTATCAAATGGTAAACCTGACCTTGTACCTTAAAAGTAGGCATGAAAGGGCCTTCTGAGATTTGTTTAGCACCAAAGGATGTCATTTGGAATGCACTATTATAAGTGCGAATATTATCTAAAAACTGTTTGGATTGCAAATGTTCCCCTAAAAGTAGTGATTTTAAAGGTTCCGGTGGGTCTTCGAACGAAGGCAAATTTATTTTACCTCCAGAACAACAGAAACCAGCAGACTCCTTCCTCCACTTCGAAGCATTACAAAAGGAACATACTACGTTCATATCGCCTATTTCAGAAGATGATCTGTAATCAATTGTGAGGTTATAAGCAAACCCACTTGTATATTTATCGGACCACGCCACCGAATTTGTAGATTGATCTACCACGTGTATATCTAAGTCATTAAGACCATGTCGAAATCTATCTGCAGTAAGACGGGCCTCTCGCTGTTCTTCTGTTTCAAGCGACCGAATATTTTCAATTCTTAATCTTTCATTAGATAAAGTAATCAATTGTTCTTGTCTCAAAGAATTGTAATAATCGCGTCCCGACTCTAGTCGTTGTTCATGCTCATGTTCATCTTCAAGAGATCGAATCATGTTATGGTGCGCCCTATCATTTGTCAAACGGTCTTGATATTGAGTAAAAGTTTCAGATTCTCGAGACAAAATATGACGTTCGCGATCAGCTGTAAGCCGTAATTCCCTCTCAGTGAAGGTTTCGGACTCGCGAGATAAAATATGACGTTCGTGGTCAGCTGTAAGCCGTAATTCCCTCTCAGTGAAGGTTTCGGACTCGCGAGATAAAATATGACGTTCGCGGTCAGCTGTAAGCCGTAATTCCCTCTCAGTGAAGGTTTCAGACTCGCGAGATAATGTATGCCGTTCGCGGTCAGCTGTGAGTCGCAATTCTCGTTGTAAAGCAGTTTCAGCTTCTCGGGATAACGCATGTTGTTCCCGGTCAATGGAACGCCTTAGCTCTCGTTGAGAAGAGCTTTGAGAAGCCCGTGTTGTAGCTCGTCTCGCTCTTTCAGCTGCTAATCGCATCTCTCTTTCTGGAGAGCTTTCATTAGCTCGAGATGTTGAGGCACTAACTCTCATAGAGTTTAACCGATGTGCTCTTTCCTCTTCCGATTCTTGAGAACGCGTCATTCTCATTCTCCTAGCTTGACTCGAAGTTCGAGATAAAGATGGTCGTTTTTTAGGTGGCATCGTTTATTTTATTTTTAATCGACGGTAACTTAAATTCTATTTAGTTACCCAACAAAAAACTTACGTCAGAGGTCCTAACTATAGCTAAGTATATAATAAATAGAATATAAATCTAAGTGCCTATTAAAACTAAAATAATATTCTAATCGAATTATAAATATGTACGTAGGTACCTACAAATTACAAAAGAATAAAAAATGAAAATAAAGCTATACTTAATGCGTGTGCAATACTATCTACACTTACCTACTTCACTTAAAAATGAATAATAAGAAATACCTACAACTACTGTAATTAATCAAAGTACCTATGCTAATACAAAAAAAACCTTAGATGTTCTAAGTACAGCTGCTATATAATAAAAAAATATAAATCTAAGTGCCTATTTAAACTTAAATACCTAATATTCTAATAGAATTAAACTAAGAAATATGTACCTACCTACCTACAACTTAGGTACAAAAAAAAAAGAAATGAAAATAAAGCTAAAACACGTGTGCAGTATAGGTAGATAGTAGGCAATATCTACCTATACCTACTTCACTTAAAAATAAATAAAAAATACCTATGAATACTATAATTAATAAAAGTACCTACCTACGCTTTTATCTACTCAATACAAAAAAAACTAAACATAAAATGCCCAAAACTAACCTATCAGTAACTAAAAATCTAACAATAATCTAATCTATCTATCTATTATCTAATCTAAAAATCGAATCTAAATCTACTTAAAAAGAAATAAAATAGGAACTATTAATAGTTAAGAATTTAAACAAAACTAAAACTAATTTAGAAAATAACAACAAAAGAAATTAAAATAAACTATTTAAAGACAAAAAGTCGCGCTGATAAGCACGGTTTATAAAATAACAATTATTGTCTGTCAATAAAGTTCAACACTCTGAACGCATCAACAGCCAAATATTGAATGACGCTTGCGCTCGCCTCCCGCCCCTTTTATACTCTGCCGCCGCGAGCCCCGTCGAGCGCGGCAACCGTTACGCAAAAATAATCCTTATAGCTTGATTCACTATTCACGCGCGATGTCTTGTTGGCGTATTTCATGTAAGTAAGTATAAGTTAGGTGTTTCTATACCGATTTCAATGATTCTTTTTTTATTGAATTGGTGCTAATGTTTATTTTTTTTTAAATTAGGAATGATGGTGAGCATTATTGGTTTTATAAACGTAAAAGTAAACAAATATAATAAGAAATCTCCGAACTGCTAAGCTATCGAGAGTTATGCGTGTTATTGTGAGTTAACTATAAAAGGTAGATATATGCTGTGTTGGAATATTTTTCGTGTATTTTTATGTAGAATATTTCCGTTATACATAGTTTCTATGTAGCTCTAACCATTAAGGCTGCACACGCGACGGAAGCTTAAAAAATCAAGCAACTTCTCCCATTTTCTCAACATTTCCTTTCACTGCTCTGCTCCTATTCATTGTAGTGTGATGAAAAGTATACTATTACCTGCCCAGGAGTATAAAGAATAATTGTACTAAGTTTCGTTAAAATCCGTCGAGTAGTTTTTTTTTCTATAAATAACATACAAACAGACAGACAGACAGACAGACAGACAAAAATTTTTTTAACTGTGTGTGAGATTTAATTACATGAGAATATTTAACAAACAGAATTCAATGTCGCAACTATTACAAAACTGTTTAAATCTGTCGTAAGTTTAAAACTTTCAGTAAATGTCCTATTTAACTGTGAGAAATACCAATTAATATACATTTTAACCCCCTAACATAATGATTTATATATTTATTAAGACAAATCTTTTTTTGCTATAAATCAACACCTTGCTGCGTTTTTGAACTAAATCCCACTGTGGATTCAATTATTATTGTAATGAACATGTAGTTATTTCTGTAGCTATAACCGAATTCTAATTGACCTCTAAATGAGGAGCGAATGTTGAAAAAGTTATTTTTATTCTTATATTAGCATTGAAAATTTATGAATTTATTTTTTTAAAAGTCAAGGAGCTTGCTATTGCTATGTAAAATAATTAATAAATGAATTCTGAAGGCTAAAGATATTAAAATTTTTTAGTTTTTAACAATAGTCTATAAATGACAACTACAAATTTGGGAAACAATGACTTATTAGACTGGGCTCGTTTCGCTTAATATGCAAACGGCACCCGAGATTTCGCGAGCGCAGCGAGTCGAAATTGAAGGTCTGTTGGCATCCCTAAGATCATTGTATAATCAATTGCTTTGGTCTTATAATGGAATATAAATAATAGAAAATCCATCGAGGATGTACGAGTAGGTCGTAGGCGTTACTGGCGTTACGTCAGAAAATTAACGACCTGCAGTCGTTTATTCTTTGCGTGTCTTTTATTCTACAGCATATTTTCATGTAAAAAGAAATTTAAGAGGTATAATTCTTATAAACCTCAGAAAAAAATACAAATCATATTTTAAAAATAAATATTTTTCCACTTAATTATAAAATACTTTTAATTGGAGAATATATATACTATATATTTAGTATTAATTCGTTTCCGCGTTGATTTTTTTACAATGTGATGAAGAAACATAGTAAATAACTACTAGAAACATTCGTTTTTGTAGCTCAAAAATCAATTATTGCTAAAAAAACAAGACGTTATATAAACATGTCATTTGTTTCTGATACATTTTTATCTTTTGCAGCAGCTATTGTAATATATTGCACAAGCTTGACATAACCCTTTTTGCATTTCTAATTGTTGTTACAAATTATTTTTATACAAGAAAAAACAGTTACATAACATGTAGGGCAATTATAATTAAGGTCGTTTCTAATTATCTCAGATAACAGCGGTAAGCCACCGGCATCGAGGTACATCATGAGCCTCCTTAAAACATAGATTTAATTAAGCATTATTAAAATAAAGAATGTTTATAAATAAGGATTAACAGGAGGGTTATAATTACATATTTGCTTGGTTTCTTTTACAGATAGACTTCACATGTATGTGAATATAATGTTTATATTTTGGAAGAAAAACTTTTAGCATTACAAATATTAATGAATTGTAATATAATAAAGTTAAATAAAAGTTTATAAATCTTACAACAAACTTTCAAATATGCTCTACAAGCCATTATTTTAGACTCTTAGAGTCTGGGTTAATACATGATATTAAAAAAATGCTCGGTCAGGAGGCCCCCATCAGGAACGTAGTTTCTTGCGGTTTTTTTCATCTCCGAATGTAATTTGTAATGAAGTCTGTATATTAGTAGTCGTTCTGTGAACAGTAGAGCTCAGTACGTTAGGGGATGAGACAATATTTTAGGTGCCTTTTCCAAAAAGGAATAAGTATACCTATGTATGTATGTAGGTACATAACTACCGAACGAAATTTGGCTCCACCAAATAACAACGGAGTTATTCAACTTTAAAATTTGATTTGATTTGATTTGATAATTCATTATGGCCGCCATTTTGGATTTTGAAATAACAAAAAAACACCTTAAATTTCGGCAAAGAATACTCAGCCCGCTAACCTGCCTAAGCTGCCACAAAGTCCGTTTTTGTGATACTGCTCAGAAATTCGCCATTTGAAAATTTTTGCCCAAGCAAAAAAACGGCTCCACATAAAAATTCAAATAATTCAAAGAATTCAATTTCGTGATGATAGGATGAAAAATACGCCCGCTACGCCGGAAGAAACATACTGAAATACATACAGAAAAATAGCAGAATGGGCCTATCTACTGGAATCGTAGTCCTTCGGACAAAGGCTTCGCTACGCTCAACATTCGTCTTCGGTCATAAATTTTTGAAGAACGATAAAGTCGGGATTATATCTTCCAAACCCTAGGTGACGAGAGTGGGCAAGCATTTCTGTGGGCTGTTACACTCTTTGATACGTGAACCTACTCCCAATTTTGGCAAAAGATCCACGATCAAAGTTATTTCAACGCTATACCTAAGATCTTCTGGACATCAACCGGTTCGAGATTTGTTTTGCCCTCAAAGAGATCAAAACCAACAAGGCGCCAGATAAAGAAGAAATTATGGATGAGATTCTAAAGCTAGGTTGAGGACCAGTCTTGAATCACCTTCAGAAGTTATTTAATTCATGAAGGCAAGACGCCACATGCAACAGGAGAGTTGTGGTGTTGTTCTTGTTATACAGAACACAAGAGTATAATCGCCCTTGCTATGCTTGGTGTTTATAGACTATGAGAAAGCCTTCGATTTGGGCAAGACCTGGGCTGTATTCAAGTCTCTCAAAAGTATCGAGTATCAGTATCATCTAAGTATTGAAGTGTTTGTTTAAAAATGCCACTATGTCAGTCTGACTACTGAACCAGAGCTCAAAACCAAGTACAGTTGCAGAGAGATGTTGAACAGAAAAACGTTATCCAAACTATGTGCAATGACCATGTCGTATCTATTGAAGTACTCGTAGTTGTCGGAAGTACTACGCTCGAAGTTGCAGACGATTATATATACTTGGGACCAACCATCCAGCAGGTTGGTTCAACTTCGAGAAATCTTTAGGGGAGGCCCATGTCTTGCCGTGCGTCTTTAGACTGACACGAAAAATACGAAGAAATAAGCCGCGTTAAGGAAATTTATTCCAAAAATACTGTCATTTTATTTGCTATTAGATGATCCTCTAGAGACTAATCTATCCATAAATATGATTGGATACTTTAAAGCAAAAAGGAAGAAATTTAACGTTTGCAATGAGAAGTTAGAAAACTCATTTCCATTTGTCAGGACAACATGAGAAAAGTTTATAAATTTACATTAAATTTTATTTTATTTTTGTGTTGGACGTTACAAATAATTCAGTAAATTTTATTCTATTTCTTCTGTTTTTAAAATATTTGAATGTTCATTTATATTTTATTCAAACATGATTAAAGTAAAGATAATATGTTTATTACATATTATCTTTCTGTAATGTTAAAACAGAGACTGAAATAGTCACTCAGAACACGTATTATTTTATAAATAAATAAAATGAATAGTATACATACGAGTATAGCAGTTTCGATTTTGTTTGTGAAAGGTAGGCATGACGTATTGGCTGTCACCATATAACGAGGGATATAAAAGAAATCCCATGTAACTCTCTGACATTTTGAAGGGCTACAATCCGGTGACGTACCTTTCAACTACTCGTGTCACCTCATATCTTCAGCTCCGAGTTTCAAAGAAGTAAACCATTTTTATTTTTCTAGTAGTTTCTAATGAATCAATAAATTAACCATCATGTCAGTCAGACCCTTTTTATATTTAGAATACAATTAGACGTAAAGTTTTTAAAAACAATAAATATTGAATTCTTATTAACTTATTGAAAAAGATTTGTAATAAAATTATGGATTCTATATAGACTTCATTAAAAATGTATGTCTCAATAACAAGTAAGCTATTTTAAGCTATTATATATATATTATATAAATATTCGGGTATTTTGTTCGGGTACATTGAAAAGAAGAAACGACTGTAGATACACACTAACATAACTCGTATTACTTACCAGGGGAAACTAAAAGTAATCTACCCAGAAATGATAGACGCGGAGTTCGGTTTGAAACAGGTTGGTGCAAGGTGATCACATCTTGCACAGCTGATGCGATACTGAACTAACATCAAATATCAACTTGATGTTAGTTATACTGAACTGCTGCGCATCAGCTGTCCTAGTGAGAAGCCGTTAATTATGACTAGTTGCAAAAAATGTATGGGTTCCAGGAATTGAACCACCCCCTCTATAGCCCAGACCTGGCTCTCAGCGACTTCTACCTCTTTCGACTTTTGAAAAAATACCCACGGGCACGTCATTTTGCACTGAACAAACAGATTATTTTTTTTTCTGACGGTATCAAAGGACTCCCATCCAAGTGGAATAAATGTAATGAGTAAAGAGGTATTTTTGGAAGAAGAGGAGGAAATTGGGAAATTTTATTTGTTGTTTTTCAATGTGAGAGTTTTCTTTTATATCTAGGCAGATTACTATGGGATCTCCCCTAGTAGTATATTCGTAGTCTTATTTTACAGCATCTGTCATTCACTTTCTGTTGTGTAATTGAGGATTATTGCAAAACCCAGTAATTTTCCTTGAATCCCATATCTACCTACTACCTACTTTTCGTGTTTATGGCACATCTTCTGTTGACGAGTGTTCGTTCTAAACAGATCATTTTGTTAGGTAAAATTTAAAAAAACAAAAAGAAAATATCGGAGAAAGATAATTTATTTCAATAACAAAAGGATGATATATGATAGCTGGTATTACGGTTTCGTCATGTTCGTCCGTCTGTATAAAGCTAATCTCAAAGAAAATTTTTGGTTTTCTTTAATGTACTGATGTTTTTTTTTCTAATACAGTTTAAAATACACTACAACTAAATGTAGAAAAGTAAAAGTAACATTGTTCGTATTAAAATCATATGCATGTATTACTCAACTTTTAATAATAATTATGGCTGAATTTAGACTATACGGCTAAAAATAGTTGAAAAATTAGTGAGAACTGTTTAACAATATAAATATTATAATTTAAATTGAACACTAAATACTAGGCCTATTATGTTTATCAAAATTACGAAAACTTAATACGTATTAATAAAAGATATTATTAATTCACCCCTTAGTACTCTCTATACTCTTTACCTTATCTGTGTATCAATAAAAAAGTATGTTTAAAACATTATTCTTTAAACATAATACCTTCATACCAAAGAGTGTGAATAATTTTGGAACACCCGTTAAGTCGGTTTTATAGTTTATCGAAATATAATGTATAATTACTTGAAATAAACTTGACATTATACTACTCGTATATCTAAGTGATTATATTATTTACTTCATGTATCATGATTTTCACTTGAAATTTCTCAACATCCGAGAAGATTTTATGAATTAAAAGATCTGTGAATTTAAAATAAACCATGTTTTTATGTAATTCTAACCTTTATTTTATTAAGGTTCGCACTATTTAAAATTTTTACATTTTGCAAAATGTTATCGAGCTAGATAGATTATCTGAAAGCTTTAATTGGGATCGTCTGTCTTTATGGTTGAATTTTATTTACAGAGAGCGGAAGCGTACTTTTAATTAGAATTCTCTAGTTAAATATCTTTCATTACTTTTGAACTCAGAGTTGCATTTCGGAATAATTTAATAATGTTTTGCCGGTTAATTTAATGGTAGAATATGATACTTTTATCCGATAATCATGTGCCATTGACTTCTTTATGAATCGATTCTTACTACTACGTACTTATTTATCTAATTTACATCATATTTCACATATTGTATTTACAAATAATATTATTTTACTAAGTCACTCCTCAACGATATGGTAACAAATTGAAACCAACAAAGAATAGAATTAGTGAGTAATTAAATTAAATTTATTATATTATGATAAAGTTAATATTTACTTTTATTAACCGACAAAAAAGTTAAATTTCTTTGTTACATCAATAAGCTTTGTAGTACTCTCATCCTATAAGGTAAGGTCGCATATTTTAAAGTATTATTTTTATTTGTTTGGGAAGCTACAATAAAACGGAATGTATTCATTTTTGTCGCCACTTCTAATACTTCATTCGATCTTACGCTACAAATGAATGTCTTTTTGAAATCATATAATTTAGCAATACTTTAAGTGATTTTGGGAAAAGAAATGTTTAAAGCTTCGGATAAAATAAACAACTTATATAATATTGGCCCTGTATTTTTAACACCAAAGCATGTGTATTTTTAACACTAGAGAAATTGAAATAAATTGTAAGACAAAAATGTTTATTGTTGTACACTAGCTGTATGTGTTTAATTAAACGAAATGCTTCGAAGATTTGAGCTTCATATATTATTTATATTGTGTAATTAATTCCTTTCGAAGTAACAAAGATAATAGTAAAATATATTCGATACTCGCAGGTCGTAGGCGGTGTTGGCAAAGTAGGCGAAGGCATTTAACGCCACTGGGTCTGCAATCTAGTACTCGTATATAATATGAATATTTCAAAAATTTTGGATTTGACAAATTGTACCTACTTTATAAGCGTTGTTTGTAATACACCACAATACGAACTCTGTTTTTAATGACACTGTTTCAAATCTCAATTGAGAGAGATAGATGATGTTTTCGTTCCCGTCAATCATACCTCGTTGAGACACCTGACGAGTGAAATGATTACACGTCATTATATAGCAAATCTAATTCCGTTCGATCGCAGATAAATAAAAAATAATAAAAGGGTTATCACGAACGAACTATGTTTGTTCTGTATTATATTCACTTTTCTCGGATGAATGTCTGTGGACAGGAAAATATTTCATTAATGTCGAAAGATGGCGCTGTTTATAATTTACTGATTTAGTTTATTTACCTATTTAATTATGTTACTATTTTGTATTATTATTAAACACAGTTTTTTGTAATTTTTTAGTAATTAATTATAAATGAACATTTATTTAACATTTTCTTTTCTTCAATAAATAATAATCATTATACTTAGAAAAATATCCTTCAATAAATAATAATCTTAAATATTACAAATTGTTAATCAACATTTCAAATACATCATATTATGTTAAAATTGTTTAAATCATTACGACAAGGAAATTTGTTGGAGAAAAATGAATTTAAATAGACTGGCGTTTTCAAATGTTATTTTAAAACTAAATAAGCTTTGTACATATGTAGTTTATTTTAGAACTTATTTACATAATTAAAAGGTATTTTTAAACTAAAACTTTCAAAAGATTGACTGTGTAGTATCAAGATTTTCCTTTGAGTTCTATCCGAGGAGAAATAAATGTTATAAGACGTTAAACAAAAAATATTTACATGCAGTAAATAAAATAAATCATATTATCTCCACATAAAATGCTAGACTAATTGTAATATATTTGCTATTTTGAAACTATATATCACTTACATGCATCTCAGAATTAACGAAGTTAGGCAAGTTTCATTGAAGTCAACGAGTTTCTCGAAGTTGAACGACATAATTTTCAAGTGACAAGGACTTGACGCTTTATACCCTCAGCGTGTTAAAGTCCGTAATTCATATCAATTCCCTTTAAACTACATTGTCTACAATTTACTTCAGAAACACTTATACTAATGTAACCAGTAATAGTTTTGCCGTAAAACTAATTTATATTATGAGACACATGATGTACTTATGAGACATATGATGTATGTATCAGACAGGATTTAACGTGCGCAGTCATTGTAGTAATGCGTAATGATAATTTTTAAAAATAAAGATTATATCTAGATTATATAGCATCAGGTCACATCACAAGCGTTCAAATAATATTTTCCACGTTCCCACTGACTAAAGTGAAACTTTTAAGAAGGTTTTCACATTAAAAATCATTCTACTGGTAAAATGAAAACTTTCTAACTTGAGTAGTTAAAATACATAAGGTAAGCTTATTAAACTAAAGTATTTTTTAAAAATTAAACAGTTTTTTAATATCGTCCAAACAACATGTTTTTAACATTATATTGAAATAATAATATAGATTTTAGAAGCATTAATATTTTTTTTTAATTAAAGACAGAAAAAAACTGTTAACAAAATTATATTTGAACTACAAATAAGAGTTAGATAATTGTACAAATCATTCAATAAGTTTTAGGGCGTACCGGAAAATAATAAAAGGACTATAAAAAAAATTCACGTAAAATATTGTATGACTGTAAAAACCTGTGTTTTGTGGTATTATTCTACAGAAACTGGCATCCACTTACAAGCATTTCATTCTAAATTCCCGCCGATCGTGTAATTGAGGATCTTTATAAATACCCAGTAATTTTGGTCGATTCATATTTTCTCCTCCACCTTCGTGTTTATGAAACATGTGTTAATCTGAACTAGTCTTAGTTCTTAATGCGTCATTAACATGTAGGTTATTTATACATTAAAAGAAAACTTTGAAAACGACATAACATTCATATAATATGGTTATATATTGTAATAGATAAATTAATTAAAAACGAAAAGAAATGGGGTTATCGGTTTAAGTTTAACAATAAATACACAGAATCCATACTAGCATTTGCAGACGATCTCGCGATACTGACACGTAATCCAAAACAATGTCAGCTACTTTTAAATGTTGTGGAGGATTTTTGTGCTTGGACGGATGGATTGAGGACAAAACCAAATAAATCAGTCTATGTCTGGGTAGGCGGAACACCAGATATACCTCTTACGATCCGGGTCTTATAATAGGCGGTAAGTGCGTTACTACTATTACCGACGTAGCTCCGTTCAAATTCTTAGGCAAAAAAATCGATTTCCAAGGGCACACTCATTCGTTAGATATAATAGTCGATAGCTTTTTTATATAATCTTAAAAAGGTAGACAATCAGCCAATAAGTAACATCAAAAAGGCTTCGATATATGAAAATTATTTAACATCACGTTTAAATTGGCCTTTCCTCGTTTACGATATTAATAAGACCCTTTTGTTGAAGTTAGATGCAAGCGTCATAAGGACATTGAAGTCATGGCTCGGGTTAGCGCATCCAGCGGACTCTTCTACCTTATTTAGAGACCGACACAATTTTGGGTTAAAATTAAAGAAACCATCGGAACTCTATAAACACCTAAGAGTGACCAAAAGAGATATCATCTCAAAGTCGAATGATGACACTGTAACATCTCTCCCAAAAGATAAAATTGCCGCAGAGCTGGAGTCACGACTTCAATTCCATAAACAATTTATGATAGGTGCTCAAACAAATAAAGCAGGGCTAGGATCAAATAGGAAACAACAAGACGTAGAAATAATAAAATCCTTTATTCGTCACGATGAAAATGATAATTACCGGTTGCACACGATGAGCCTAGAATTGCAAAACGAATGGGTGACCATAGGAGATTTTTGTATTCCATTAGCTTTGCGATGGTGCACACTGCTTCATGATTGGTCCCCAGCATTATTAAAATTTTATCTTAATGCATTCCAAATGACTCTCCCAGATCAAAGTAACTTAGTGAGATGGGGCAAAGCCCCCGAAAAATCTTGCAACATCTGTGGGGAGGCAGTAGGAACCGCGAAACACTTACTAGTAGGGTGTAGGGTACTTCTAAATAAAGGTAAATACTCGCGTAGCCACGATAAAGTATTAGAAATCGTACGAGAAGCGGTTAGTCTCTCTGTAGCAAGAGCGCAGAAGGGTATAACAACCACCAAAATATCAGTAGAGTTTGTAAAGGCAGGTTCGTTTAAAAAACGTAAACTAAAACCGTATTCCATCTTAGATGCGTCTCCTGATTGGACTCTCATGATGGACACGTATGAAAGGCAATACAAAATCCCCGGGGATGTTTGTGTTTCGTCATCTAGGCCTGACTTATTCCTGTACTCAAAACAACTAAGGCGCGTTATACTTGTGGAGCTTACGCTAGGAAACAAACATACCCAGAGATCATACATTTAAGCTTAACAAGTATTAAGAACTATGTAACGAACTGATCAGGAATAAATTTATAGTTAATTTGTACGCTGTAGAAGTAGGAGTGAGAGGTATAACAGCAAAATCTCTCTACAACTTATTTAAGGATCTCGGCCTTTCTAGAACGATCATCAGTTCATTTCTGGAACGTATTTCAAAGGCGGCTTTAGTAGGTTCTTACGATATTTGGTTAGGTAGGGAGAGGAGCGTAAACAGTGAAGGTGAGCGTGTATGCGCATAGTAAAGGGGCCCCTTAAACATACGCCTGGATCGCAAGTCCCAGGCATTGTTTGCGCTCCTGTTCTTGCAACGCGATGGGCCCGGCACCCGCACGGTGAATCCATGGAATGCTAAGAAGCTTCGTCTCATGGAACTCTATTTTTGACAAAAAGCAACTATACCTTTTTCACAAGTTTCATCAAAATATTAATTTTATATTATTATTATTTAACCATTATATTAGCTGTAAAATGTTTTTATCTATTACATAAAAATTTTGTTACCTTATGTATACGCATATGTAACATATGCGTATCTTAATATTGAAACTGCAAATTGTGCAATTTTACAAAGTTTTTAAGTGGTTAATAAATGAGGTCACTTGTCAGTTACACTATAATATAATAAGGACAACATTATGGATTATAACAACAGCAACGGAGACAAAGGTCAATATCAGTTCGAATTGTCATTTCCAAAATTCTGAAAAGTATTCATTAGCCGAAACAAAAATTATTAAACACGAACAAAAATATTACATCTAATTAACTAATGAATTTTATAAAACCACAGCTTTCGATTGTAAACTAAGAATTGTGTGTGGATGATGACACTAAATTGTAGCTTTGAAGTAATTTTAAAATACTACAATAACAGACAAAGAAGACACAGTAATTTAAATTCAAAGTCTTTAAAAGTTATTTTTTAACACACCCACATCATGCTTAGTTCTTTTTCCATGGAGTCAAAGACAATTACAAACAATTTACTTTATATATCTTTAAAACTATGGTGTTCATCATCAGGAGGCTGTGAAAAACAAACTGTTTACTCATCCTCCGCACATGTTTACATAACAATCTGTTGTTCGAGTTTTTGCGCTTTGATCAGAATAATCCAATCGTTCTAATGCACCAGATGTTTTAAAGTTAGCAGAGTGGATTGAAATTGTTTTACAGGTTTAACAAATCATTTTTAGCTCGAGATGCTTAAGATTTGAATATTTTTTTATTTATTTCATATATTTTCATAGTTTATATGATATTTTATTGCACCACAATAAGCTTGCTGCTCTTGTTACCTGTTGAATAAAATTGTGCATATTAAAAAAACAGTAAAAAAACTTAATTATACTAAATAAACCAATAGCTGCTACATTAACCTCAATTTTAATTGACACATTATGAAATACATAATAATATCGTACACACTCGTGCGCGGAGAGCACTTGCATAACACAATTGTGGTTATTAAAAAGTTGAAAAGAAATTGAGATCCAGTGTCAGTTTCATGAAAATAAAGAGATCAATCATACTTATTATTCACTTTGATATTTATTACTATTTTACGACTGCCAATAGCGACAATTAAGATGAAACAACAATAATTCGATGTATCGATTAGAACAAATTTCATACGACCGAGTTAAGTTCGCGTTGTTGAGGCGGTGCCAGATATGGCAACATTTTCAGTTCAGTTCCCATTGTGACCGAACCGAACTGAATGTAATAAAAACAACAGATCAGACGTATTTATCTGGTCCGTTCTTTATGTTATTATTATCGGAAAGTGTATTACACAAGAACATTAAAAATACGGGCAGGATTTTTTAAATTCTTGTGTAATTTTCTATAATATTTCAAAAAAATTAAATGCTAATTTTTTTCATTTTTAGTAGTAACGAGTTCGTATATATTTGTGTGATATATATATGTGTATATTTGCGTTATGGATAATTATATATTTATTTAAATTTTATATACAAGTATACATTGTTCTTTTTCTCTATTTGATATTGTAGTTTAGTTACAGGGATTTTAATATTTTAATTGTTATCAACATTTTATTAGAGAATATTATTTAATTATGAATTATTAAAATGTATATTTTTGGAAGTATTATAAAATATTAACAAATAAATGATACAACAAGAAACGACACAATCTCTGAAAGCTACTTTATTTTAATACAATTTCGTTTATATTTGTGAAGTTATTTTACATATTGTAATATAAGCATTATTAGTAACCTATGAAACATTAACTAATTTCAATTAAAACATATTTACTATCTACTACGAGTATGTAGATGTAGTGGACTATCTAATGTTGGACTATTTTATTAACAAGTATAAGATATCAGGTGAATAGTTAGTAACTTTCTCAATATCCCAGTACAGTTATTTGAAAAATCGATTAACAGCTGTTGGACAAAAGAAATAATAAAATAATATTTCTTCAATTCAAGTATTAGTTAGTTTGTAGTTCTAATGAACTAATATACAAAGCGGTGTTTCTAGTTACTGACTGCAACTGCAGTAAAGGCGAAGTAAGTCAATGAGTTTGCTTCTGCGAAATATGACTCTACTATTAACGACTTCACGTATTGATCATATGGTTTATATGACATACATACAATAAATTATATAGACGGTATTATAAAAATGTTTCATAATATAAATATTTTACTTAAAATAAAATGTACTGTTATATAAGTATCAGATGCCATAAATTTTTTTAAGAATATGGAATTTGTTTTGGCTCCGCACACATACTGGTACTTCAGGAATATTGCTGAACTTCAAATTCCCTCCATGGAAACTAAATGTCTATTATCTTGTATTTTAATTATTGTATTAGTTTTAAATAATATTTTAATAGAATTATTATTTGAACATCGAGTAGGTCAAACATTCTTGTAGTAATTAATAATTGTATTGTATTATAATTGTAATTGTTATTAAAAATAAAGTCGATATTTATATAACTATCGGCCATTTCTTTGGGAACTATAATCTGAATTGTTTGAATTTTGAAGATTGAGTGAAGTCAATTGTACCTATTGGCTGTCTGGACGCCGGTATAACACTACAATTTATAAAATGTGTTATAAAATATTAAAACAAAATGAAGTGTGGGGAATACAATAAGCAATAACTTTGTAAAGAAGCAACGTATTACCTCATTATTTATTTTTATATGTTGATCGTGCAACTTTATAAATGTTCTTATTTTGTTTCCTTATATGTTTGTTGAAAGGTCTCCTGAACCATCTTCTATTGACTTAAGACATAAGCGGTCTCACTCACAGAAACGCCAATGATATAAAATTTATTTAAGCAATTTAATGTTTAAGTCACATTTACCTTTAAAGCTGACTATAATAAGAACAGCGGAATGTTGTCGGATAGTATTTTTAATTACTACCTTGAAATTTAAATGTATAAAGTATTCGTTTATGAGGTATTATTAGAATTATATCTAGTTAGTACTTAATTACGTCGCTCCAATACAAACCGTTAATACCTCTTGAAAGATCAAAGCTCTAAATGAATGTCGTATTTAACTGTCAAAAACTCCGATTAATACACATCATGGTATCACACAACATGTAAAAGCCAAACACCTTGCTGCTATCAATAACTTTCCGATATAGGTATATCAATTTATTATCCTACTTTGTAATACTTATTATTTGTAATATTATATTTAATCGGTTGTATATCTGTAGTCGCTGATATAAAACTTATTAAATATAATATAAAATATGATATTTTCTTAATTCTAAAGTCTGACGCTTAATTGTTACTCTGAAATAATAAATTGTAAAATCTTATCGTTTCCAATATAAGGCTTTACAATAAGTATAATCGACTATTCTTACTTATAATTGCGATTCTTCGTATCGATGAATGAATGTTTTCTGCACTTTTATGAAAAGACTATAACTTCGCTACTGTTTGTTATGAATGGGTGATTTCAACTATGAATGAATGGCCTCATTCATTCATAGTTTAAATTTGTACAAAAGTTTAGTTTGTACACTTTAAATTTGTACAGTCTTTATAAAAAGATAAATTAAATTAAGTTAAAAATGTTTAAAGTTTATTCTCGTTCACACCTGACTCAAGCTTAGCTCATTGTCGATGAATTCAAAGACTATTTAATTTTATCTATTAGCAGATGGCTGTGAGAAACAAATTGTTTACGCAGTAATCTATTTTACGAATTTTTATACTTTGATCAGTGTAATCCAACTGTAGGAGCGCGGCAGATGGTTTGAAGTTATCAAAGCAGTTTGAAGTTGTTTTACGACCTAACAAATCATAGTAATTAATTCGGGGTGCTTCCGATTAAATGCGTTTGATAAGTATTATGTATTTTCTTAATTTTTGTAAAATTACTTTTTAACTTATTTTTCTTGTAGTCGTACACTATTAGAAAAATATTAAACAACTCTTATAGGTTTACTACAAAATAATTTATTAATAGATGATTCCCAATTAAAATGTATAATACTGTTCTATTTCATATATTTGTAATTAAGCAAACTAATAATAAATGAAATTAAATATTAAAATAAATTATGTTGTTATACAATTTTAATCTTTATTATAATAAGTTCTTGCCAGTCAGACTATTTTACTTTGAAGAATGTTGTCGAGTGAGGTAGGGTGTCTGAAAGCGTGGATTCATATTCTTTTCTTTTAAGGAAGCTTTTAATTTACAAACAGCTGTGTAATTTTTATTTACTTTTTTAATTTAAACATCCTTCTTTAGTATTGCGCTCAAAGCTACAACTCGGACGAGCTTAACTGTTTTACCAACTAGTTTAATTATCAAATATTATAATAATATTGAATATTACTGCGCCATGGATTTTGATTAACGGTATTTTTTCTTACTGTTTCTTATTTAGTTTATATCCCATTTCACACATTTTATTTACAATAAAGATCACTTAATTTGATCGTCGTTCGACAACCATATTAATGTTTCATTTTAATGAAACCAAAAGTAACGAAGAATAGTATTAGTGAGTAATTTATATATTAATATAAATATTACTACAACTAATATTATTGAGCGAAGCGAACGAAGTGAGCGGAGCGTTTTACTGGAGACTTTTTGCATTCTTTGTCACGAATTGCCTCGAAAACTACTTGACGGAAAATTATGAAACTTTGCAATCAAAAAGACACACACTAGGTGATGGTTTTTAAAAATTTTTGAAAATTTTTGAAAAATATCCTCAAAAAAAATATTATTTTTTTTCATATCATGTCCAAAAACTGATATCCCATTGAAGTCAATGGGAAACGATGAGTGAATACACTGGGCTCGCTTCGCTCAATATGCAAACGGCACCCGAGATTTCGCAAGCACAGCGAGTCGAAATTAAGGGTTTGTTGGCGCCCCTAGTACTATTTATTGAGCGAAGCGAACGAAGTGAGCGGAGCGTTTTACTGGAGACTTTTTGCATTCTTTGTCACGAATTGGCTCAAAAACTACTTGACGGAAAATTATGAAACTTTGCAAACAAAAAGACACACGTTAGGTGATGGTTCTTATAAAAAAAATTGAAAAACGTACTCAAAAAAAAAAAATTTTTTTTAATATCATGTCAAAAAATTGATATCCCATTGAAATCAATGGGAAACGATGACTCAATACTCTGGGCTCGCTTCGCTCAATATGCAAACGGCACCCAAGATTTCACGAGCGCAGCGAGTCGAAATTGAGGGTTTGTTGGCGCCCCTAGTTTAAAACCGTTAACTAAAGTGCATAGAAGATGTATTTTACCTAATAAACACATATATATTATAAGATTAATAAGACGTCTATAAAAATATTTTTAAGGTTTGTTACATTACCTACATATTTTCTTATATCATTAATATCTTTACAGGAACATGCACATGCAGCATACAGTTGTTATTCAAAATAATATCATGAAATATATTATGTTTGTATTATGGAGCTAAGGATATTGTAGCATAGACATTAATATTGGATAAAATCTATTCATCGAATATGTCGTTTCTCTAAATTAATATATATTTTTTGTATTGTTAATAGATAAATATTTTAGTAGCATATATTCAAAATATAATAAATAAATTTAAGATTTTATGTAAAGTATTAAATAATTGTTAATGCGTACAAACCGACTTTATTATTAGATAATCGAACGGTCGGCCGCAGCCAGCGAGATCTTTTGTTTAAAATGTAAGACGGGGACTCGCGTTCCAAATTGGCGCCGGCGCAACAGCGACTGTTCAGTCGGACCAGTCTCGCTTCACCACTTGAACGAGAGGGCTGTGTTAGTCGCTCTGGCATTTTCCCCCGCTTCTGCTACTATAACGCTTAAATACCTATATTTTAAAGTTCTTTAGGGTTTTTATGTGCTATTACTTGTTATCTTTACTATATACTCCTTATTTACTTTTCGCAATTTGTTTCTTAATGTGTTGTGATTTTCTTCTGTTCAATTTACGTTCCCAAATAAACTTTATATTATTTGAACGAGTGCGAGCGTTTATTTGATACCCTACAGCGAAATACTAAATGCTATTACTAAAACATTTTAAAATTATAAATTTTTATCATGATCGTCTATAGACTACAAAAGCAAATTTGATTTGGTGCAGAAAATAGGCATTAATCTATTCATGTTTAATTTAAAAAAATACTTCACGGATCTAAAAAAATATATTTTCCAAACTATGATATTAAGCTTTACATATTATTAATATTGTATATTAATATCATTTGGTCCAATAAAGGAATATAAATAACAGTAAAATCTGTTCGACGTATGTGAGAGTAGGTCGTAGGCGTTATTGCGGTGCAATCGAAGAAAATTAACGACCACTGCATCTGCAACCGAGAGTTTACTGCATTGCATGTCTTTATCATTCAGCTCTCATCTCTACTCTCATCTACACAACAGTTACTATTATTATTAGAATTAAAAAATACAAATAATAACGTGTTAAAATAAACATTATTTCACTCAACTAAAACTATTTATTTATTTTAATTTAAAAATATCCAAAACGCACTGAAACAGTATCGTAAAATGAGTAAAAAACTTATTTATATAACACACTCTATTAGCCGCTGCATCAACATCAACTGGTTCTGACAGATTATGAAATGCATCATGGGACACACTCCTAGAGATTATAATATAATTGGGGTTATTCAATCAGTTTAATAGTAATTTAGATCCCGTCTTAGTTTCGTAAAATAAGAAATCTTAATTATATTTATAATTCAGCTGACGTTTATTATTAATATAGGATTATAAGACCACTAAAGATTAAATTAATACAATAATAATTAATAGTCTCGATTAGATCTAAAATCCATACGATGGAGTTAAAATATATGGATTTGTCATAGTGTAATTGTTCGCTCGTATTGCACAGTCACGAGAAGTACTGAGTACTTAACACATGCGCATTGTTGCAAAAAAAAACCAACTAATAACATACGAGTAATCACACAAACCAATATTATTATTAATAAATTCAAAGCTAAGAAACCACAGAACATAATAATTAATAAATGTATTTTGGAGGCCAAAGATTTAAAAATAAGGTTTTTACAAAAATCGTCTATAAGTTACGACAACAAATTTGATCAAATGCAAAAAACTAAGCATTTATCAACTCTAAATAATAATAATATTGTTACTGCTGCTAAATACGTATTTTATTTAATCTGTAAATTATATATTATTATTGTATAATCAATTGCTTTGTCTTATATTGGAGTATAAATAATAGAAAATCCATCGAGGATGTACGAGTAGGTCGTACGCGTTACTGGCGTTACGTAAGAAAATTAACGACCTGCAGTCGTTTATTCTTTGCATGTCTTTTATTCTACAGCATATTTTCAAAAAACTCTAATTTTATTTTAAAAATAATATTTTTCCACGTGATTTAAAATTATTAAAAATAAAAAAACAACTATATTTTTAGTATTACTTCAACAATAATATTAATTCTATATTATATTAAATATTGTTAATACGGGAGTTTGTTGTGTTACAGCGACATTGTTTCAGATCTCAAAGGAGCGACATAGATTACATTTTCGTTCCACGAAAAACATCCTTGACAGAGAAACCTGACGCGAGGGACGACGACACGTATGAGTCATGGTAGTGTAATCCTCCATCTGTTCCATTGTAGCAGATAAAGAATAATAAAAAACTTATTAATATGTTTATTTTTTAAATTTCAATGAAGTATACATTGCCCTTATGAAATATCACCCTAGTTGAAGATCAAATCCTATGGATAGTCTCCTAACTTATAATAATTATATTATTATTTTTCGCTACTTTTTCTGTACTATTGATAAAAAAAAATATTATAAATATGCGAGATATATATCGTCAAAGTTATTAATGAATACACTATTTATTATAGAGATATATTTGGTTTACATAATGATAACCATTGTTTTCTATTCCTTCTTCGCTGTGTGACGTCATAAAATAAAACACCGTAAATAACTCTTGAAAATATTTCTCCCTGCGGCTAAAAAACCGTTCTTTATATAATCATAACGTTGGTTACTTTTCCTCCTTTACAGCATTTGGCACCATGTATTCTGCACAAGGTTAACGTAATATTTTTATGAAATTATTGAACAGTATTTCTACTATTAGTAAAAACGTAATTTGTTAAATAAAACAACGTTTAAAAAATAAACTACAAGATCTTAAAACTGAGCTATCTTTAGGTGAAATGAAACCTAAATCATTGGAACTAACACCGTATTCTAACCTCTAATGTAAATCTCATCTAATTTATTAGACAAGGCGTGAAGTAATTTTCAATGTAGTCAATTCAAATTAAATTCCACAATTGTATTAAACCTAAAATTTGATTTGCATTTAGGTAAATGCATCTTATACTTTATATTTGACATTACAATTAGAAAAGTTGTTTAAAGTTTTCAAAAGTATAATTAAATTAAAGTTACCAAAGTAAATCTAATTAACAAAATTATTATGATATATATCAATCACGAATAAGTTACACTTTGAAACTGCTGATGTGGCATATTTGAAGTTTGAAAATATACCCAAATATTTCCACTTTAAAAAAGTGAAATATAACTCATTTCACCTCATTGACATGTTTTATTTGTGATTTAATTACACAGTAGTACCTGTCTGACATTCACTATAGTACGTTTATCCTAAATCTCCATCTGTCGTGCAATTTACTTATTAGTAACTTTATATATTAACAAGTAATTTGTCTTGACTAATGTTTCTACCTATCTTCGTGTTTATGAAACATTTCCTGTTAACCTAAAACAAATGTTGCAATGTAAGTTCTAAATAGGTGATTTATATGAAAGTAATCAACATTATAAACAGTTTTGAAAATAAAAGTAACATATACGTAGTATTATAGTATTTCATGGATTGAATTGTTTACTTTTTTTACAATGTTCATAAGAATATGAGCGAGCAAAAGTCTTTATTTAAAAAATACACCTTAACTATGTTGTTAACTTTACAGCTGGCAATGATGAGAACAGCAGACACTTGGGAAATAATATTGTAAAGTTAAAGTAACCTTATTTAAAGTTAAACGTCTTAACTACTACTTACAAACTATGTTAGGTGAAATTTTATGAGACAAAGACAAAATGTATAAGAATAGGAATACAACAGCTAAAAATATTAATGTCATACATTTCTCTTATTTAATGCTTAAACCTAGTAATAAAAAAGTAGTGACTTTTGTGTTTTACGTAAATATAAATGCACTGTACGAAATTTCGTATCGTAACGTAGTTATTTAAAGTGAATAGTTTAGTTTATTTGAAATAACTTACTCATACATGCGAAGTCATTTAAACTGAATTATAACGGGAAGCTGTATATAAACCATTATATTATCACTCGAACTTTCTCAATATCCGAGAAGAAAATGATATGAATGTCTTTTTAAAAAGGTCTATGGAATGACAAAACAAATATTAAAGTTAACCCTGTATTTATGAAAGTGTAATCTTTATTTTGTTTTAGTTCTTTCTAGATACAAATATTTCATTTTAGACAATGTGGTCGAGCGAGCTAGAGTATATAATATTAAAGCTTTCATTTGAATCATTTTTAATTAGAATTAAGAATCAAGTTTAATTACTTCATTAATTTTACGCTTCATAGAATAGATAATATAAATAGTTGTATAAATATGAAAAAAAACATGATTTTATATCTTGTGTTATATGAAATTAACTACAAAACTTTTTCAATTAGCATAATATTTTTGGAATTTCCAATATTGTTATAATACCACAAAGTAATATAATCTCTGTTTTGAAAAAAAAAACTGAAGTTAATTACAAAAGACTTAAATTGTAATTAATACTATTTAAGAATTTTATAATTAACTTCAAAAACAACGGTGACGTGGGATAAAGAGGACGATTGTAATCTCTTCTTGTTTCGTTTTTTTCCTTATGGACAGAAGACGATTTTTATTTGTCTATATTAAATTACTTTGTTACTTTAAAATTACAGTAAAATATATTGTATAATATGATTAAAAAGAAAAAGAAAGTTGACACGTGTCAAGTAAGAATTTTTAATTTTATAATAATTTATTATTTTATTATTGCATAATAATCTAAAATTCCTGTGTTCCTGTGTTTTACAATACAAAAATATATTAAACCTTATTCGAAAAGTTAACAAAGCGAAAAGACTTTTGATGAGGCATCAGTTTCAGTTCAGCATCAAAGACTCCGTGGTGGAGTGACAAATAAAAGCTTAAGTGATCCGTATTCCAGACCTGTAAAAGCCTTATTCATACAGCATCCGTTACTATTAATTATAAATAAATTTCAGCAAGTGCAGTCACCGCAGTCTGTGCTTAAACATTGTGTCAAGTGCTTAATCATTAAGTCCTGGTCCTGGTGCAATTTAGAAGCAATTTCCAAAAGACTTACAGCAGAGTGAAAAATTTTAGTTCCGATATAATAATTATAATTATATATATATATATATAATATTAATTTCTTCTTTTTTTTTACTAATCATAATATTATTGTATTTTTTTTTTTGTATTATAGTTTAATTATAATTTATGTTAATTTTAATTTAGTATTATATATTTTTTAATATGTTGTAATTATGTAATAACCAATTTTTAATGATTTTATTATAGAATGAAAGAATGCGGCGTTGGGAACCGCCAACCAACACGCCATGTTCCGAACGGCGGAAGGTGGAGGACGGAGCTACAAATAGCTACGTGGAATGTAAGAGGAGGAATGGAACAGAAGATGAATGAATTATTAGATGTGATGGATGACAAAGATCTGGATGTTATTTGTGTGTCTGAGACCAAGCGAAAAGGCAATGATACGACCGATTTACCTGGCAACCGGGTCGCTTTCTGGGCTGGGGTTCCAGAGGGTGAGCGAGGTTGCCAAGGTGTAGGCGTATTATTGTCCTCTCGAATGGTTAATGCAATGGTAGAATACAAGGCGATTAACCCGAGGCTTCTTTGGGTTCATTTTAAGCTGGGGATAACAAGAGTATTCTTGTTAGCCATGTATGCGCCAGTATACTCAGCTCAAATGAGCGAGCTCGAGGAGTTTTGGAAGAATGTCAGGGATGTTCTAAGTAGTGTCAGAGATAATGAAAAGTTGATAGTATGTGGTGATATGAATGGATGGGTTGGAACCGCGCGAAGCGGTTACGAAAGCGTGCTAGGCAAATATGGTGATAAGAGGGTAAATGAGGCTGGAAAGCTTATTTTGGAATTTTGTAAGGAGAAAAATTTGTTTGTGGCAAACACGATGTTTGATCACAAACAAATTCACATGTACACATGGGAGTGAGCGGAAGAAAGAAGTATGATTGATTTATTCCTAGTGGACCAGTTCAGAAGTTCTGATCTGGGAACTGACCACTATCTAGTCGTTGCTAGAATAAGAGGTTTGTTCGCAGGTTGGCGCAGCCGCATGACGTGTCCAAGCTTGGCGTCGAATTATCGCATAAGAAGCTGGAAGCTTCAAGATCCACCGATCAGAGAGGAATATCAAGAGAGGGTTTCCAAGAAGCTTGAAAGCTGTGATTCTGGAAATGAAAGTGTTGAAGTATGCTGGCAGAACCTTAGGAATGGTATGGTGAAAGTAGCGACAGAAGTATGTGGTAAAAGGAAAAGAGGTTTTAGTAAAAAGCGCGATGAATGGTGGGATGATGAAGTGAAAGACGCTGTAGAGTTAAAGAAGAAAGCATGGCTGGATTATAAAGCCTCTGGTAAGGATAAAAGTATGAGAGAGATAAGAAAAAGAGCGTACAAGCTGCAAAAGCACAAAACGAAAGCACTTATAAAGATGAAGCGTGAAAATTCTGAGAGAGAAAGGGATGAAAGGTTGACGAACAACTTCCGGGAAAACACGAAGCTTTTCTGGCGAGAAGTTAGTGGTTCCTGTAGAATGAAAGGGGTGCTTTCGAAAAGCGGTGAAATTTTAACTGAGCAAGCACACGTTTTGCAGCGGTGGGCGGAATTCTATAAGGAGATGTATGAACGTGAGGACGCCTCGGTCTTGACTACCAGCGTAATGCTGAGTCAAGATGTAGCCGATGGTGAAATCAGTTTGGAAGAAGTAGAGAACGTGATTCGAAGTCTGACATGTGGTAAGGCTGCGGGAGCAGATGAAGTTACTGCCGAGATGATCAAATATGGTGGGCCACGCGTCTGGGACTTTTTCTGGTTTTTGTGCAATTTATGCTGGAAATCTGGGGAGGTCCCAGACGATTGGCGAAGTGCAGTCATCGTTCCTTTGTATAAAGGCAAAGGTTCACAGATAGACTGTGCAAGCTATAGGGCCATAAGTTTGATTAGCTTGGGCGGTAAAGTTTATGCTAAAATTTTAGCAAGAAGAATGCAAGAGAGATCTGAAAGGCTGTTGTGGGAGGCACAAGGAGGTTTTAGACCTGGAAGAGGGTGTATAGATCAAATCTTTTCCCTCCGCATGATCACGGAAAAGTTTTTGTCCCTAAACCAAAAGGTTTTCTGTGCTTTTGTGGATTTGGAAAAGGCGTTTGACAGGGTTGTGAGAAAGAAGTTATGGGAGATACTGCCCCGATACAATGTGAACGGACCCTTGCTACAGGCTGTAAGGTCTCTTTACAGAGATCACTCAGCCTGTGTGCGAGTAGGAGCTGGCATGTCGCCCTGGTTTGACATCCAATCGGGTGTTAAGCAAGGTTGCGCTATGTCAGCTTGGTTGTTCAATTTGTATTTGGACAGTTGTCTCCAAGGAGTGAAAGATACTGACATGGGAGTGAAAGTAGGTGACCTTAAGGTCAATTGCTTGCTATATGCAGATGATGCAGTGCTCATTGCATCATCAGAATGCAATTTGCAGGCATTGGTCACCACTCTGAAAGATGGATGTGATATTAATGGTCTTAACCTGAATGTAGATAAGACGAAGGTTCTGATATTTGAAAGAAATGAAGAAAGAACAGAATGTAAGATCAACGTGAATGATAAGATAATAGAACAAGTGAATGAAGTGGTATATTTGGGAAGTATGTTTAGCAGAGACGGAAGATACGAAATGGATGTGGAAAGGCGTATTGCTGCCGGTGACAGAGTCAATGGTGCTTTGACTGCATTTTTGAGACGGCAAAACGTCAGTATAGCTGCACGTTTGGCTGTACACAATGCAGTTTTGCTACCGACACTGTTATACGGCAGCCAAACGTGGGTAACACAGAAGAAGAATGTAAGAAAGATGAATGCTGTGGAGATGCGATCTCTTCGCAGAATATGCGGAGTCAGTCTAGCTGATCGAATCCGCAATGAAGAGATCCACAGAATGGCAGGTACTAGCGAAGATGTCACGGTGAGAATGAAGAAGAACGTGCTCAGGTGGTTTGGCCACGTTGAACGAATGAGTGATGAAAGAATGGTAAAAAAGATTTATATGGGAAAAGTGAGCGGTAAGAAAGTAGGGGAGGCCTCGAGTGACCTTCGAAAACACAGTAGCTACGATACTGGAGGAAGGTCACGTAAAAAGCATGACATACTTCATACATGCCCTCCGGGGGGTCCCCCCGGAGGGCATGTATGAAGAGGTTGATGTCTGTGGCCGAGGCGAAAGAGGTATGCAGAGACCGTAGCGTTTGGCGCTCCGTCGTCTCTGACTACCCCGTAAGGGATATGGCGTGAAGGTAAATAAATAAATAAATAAATATATTGTTTATATTATTGAAATCTAAAATGATTTTAGGCGTTATAAAAAGGCAATTTGTGGGAAGAAAAATATATTTAAATAGAATCTCGCTTTTTCAAATATTATTTTAAAATCTAAATAAACAGTTTTAACAAATGTAGCCCATTTTAGCATTTATATAATAAAATATATTTTTAATTAAATATTTTGTTGGTCTTACAAAAATATTATTTTACAGCAAATTATCTGAAATGTATGAATATTTTTCTCTTGACTTCTATCATATCCGTGGAGAGACAAATCATACAAGAAGTTAAACTAAGAATAATTAAATTTAATAGATATTTTATATACTAAATATAAAATAATCATATTATCTCTATATAAAATGTTAGACTAATTGTAATATATTTGCTATTTTGAAACTATATATCACATCTTAGAAATAACGCAGTCAGGCAAGTTTGATTGAAGTCAGCTGGTTCCTCGAAGTAGAGCGACATAATTTTCAAGTGACAAGGACTTGAGGCTTCAGACCCTCAGCGTGTTAAAGTCCATAATATATATCAATTCCCTTTAAACTACATTATCTACAATTTACTTAAGGAATATTAAATTAATGTGAACAGAAGTAGTCTTTGCCGCTAAACGAATTTATATTAGAGACACATGATGTATGCAGTTTAATAACTTATCGTACAAGCCTTATCATTTCTTATGATTATTAGTAAAAATAAAAATCATAACAAAAGATATATGTACCATCAGGTCGTCCGGCGGCTCCACGTGCGTTAAAATAATATTTTTGTTGCTTCAACTGACATAGGTCTTATTTTAATATTTTATAGGCCAAATTGTAGAGAAAAGGAAAAAAAAACTGTCATTTTATAAATTTATTCGATGACCGTCTGGAGACCAGTCCATAACTTTGATCGGATACTTAAAGCAAAAAGATAGCAATTTAAACTTGGCAATGAGAAGTTAGGAAACTTAATTCCATTTAACGCTGCAAGACAACGTGAGAAAAGTTTATAAATTTGCATTGAATAGAAATGTTATTTCGGTTTTATGTTAAATATTTCTGTAAATTTACTCTATTACCCCTTGTTTTTAACTAAATATTATTTTATTCATATATTATTTGTATTATAATAAATAAATATAATAAAAATACAAGCATAGTGTCTTTCTGTAATGTTAATAGCGAATGAAATGCTTATTAAGAACGTTTGTAGAATATATATAATCTCAATAAGTTAAGTCTTTACTTTTTTGTAAATGAAAGACAAGAATGACAAATTGGTTATCTGCAATTCACGAGAGAAACAAAAGAATAAAACAAAAGCCTATATAACCACCAAGGATTTTAAGGGTTACCACGTCACGTTATAACTTGAGCTCTTTGAGTTTGAATAAGAAATATACAAAATGTTACATTTTCTTACAATAAAATATTGTATATAAAGTCAGCTTATTCAATTAAAAATTTAGTTAAACAGTTCCTTTATATTCTTGAAGTAAATGTACTTTATACTATGTTTTAATATTAACTATCTAGATACTATTAACTGAACTTAAATAAATAAATTTTAGGTAATCGATTTAAAAAATTAATAAGTTTTGCGGCGCACACTAACATTCAGAATGAAAGAAGTCACATTAAATTTATTTATTTATTTACTTAATATAGAAAAGAAATGTATATATATACATACATACATATATATATATACATATGTATGTATATATATTATATATACATATATATATACATACATTTTAAGTTTAAGATATGCATATATATATATATATATATATATATATATGCATATCTTAAACGACAACAACAGTAATAAATTGTGTCCGGGAATCGATGTAAGAGTGTTCTAATATTAAGTATAAAATATGTATGTTAATATCAAGTTATTAATATTTCTTATAAATATTATCTTTTAATATATATGTATCTGTACAGTAGTAAAATAAATAATAAACGATCATTATTTATTTTTACGCCAAATTATTAATAAACAGAGATTTATTGATTGACATATGATATCACTGTGTAGTACTCGTACTCGTGTGTGTTTGTGCTCGCGTGCCGCCAGTGCCAGTGCCAGTGCAAGTGCGTGTATGTATTTATTATTAACAAATAAGTGTGTCTAATTCATCGTATGAAGGTTTATTCAAATAGTTACGAATTTTATTTTTATAGTTCCAGTACGTCAAAAAATATATGTTTAGAATTTTATTTAAATTATTTTAAATGGATGAAGAGAATGAATTCATAATTTCGCTTCGATAGTGTTGTATGATAGTTTGGTTTCCCGATGTTGTTTAAAGTGACTGAATTATTACTAACGAATGGTAGTGTCTAATTTTACACAAAGAGAGGTCTGGCCCACCCCAAGCTACCCCAGGCTGTTATGCAATATGAGAGAATCGATTGACCCAGAGAATAGTAAAATGATGTAAATCTCAGTCAAACGCCTGTTTGATTATTTTTTTTATTTACTTACCGTAACAATCGTTGACTCTATCTTATCCTTCCACGTTAATAAATGATCTATTTGGACACCTAAATATTGAACGGTTTGGTCTCGGGTTAGTATAGCACAGGAACAGCTAGAGTTTCCAGATGAACAGTAAAGTGCTTAGATTGAAAGGGCTTAATTAGGCAAGTTGTGTAAACTACAGAAAATGTGGCAAACAGTTTTCGTTAATTTTAGTGGCAACCGGTTTTTATCTATCTAACCAAAATCTCATATTTGTTTAAGAAGGCCGTAAGTGGGTCAAATACGTACAAAAGAAATAGCTTAGGATCCAACACACTACCCCGGGGGACTCCGCAAGTAATTGGTAGAGCTTGACTTGTATTTGTGAATTTGCACCCATTGCTTATGATTACCTAGATAACTTTTAAATATTTTAAGAATACTTCCACGCACTCCATATGAAGTCTAATAATAAGGCTGGGTATAGAGACAGAATCAAAAGCTTTAGTGTGATAAAAAGGCAACAATGGTTTTTAACTTAGAATTATGTTTATTTATGATAGTATTTCTTAACCGAAAAAAATACTACATTCTGTTAATTTACCTTTACAGAAACCAAATTGATTGTTTGACAGGATGGCAAAGTTGTAAAGATTTTTTTTTATTTAATGTTGAGAATTTTTTCTAGGATTTTGATAGTGTTGACAATACTGACCTGACATAGGTTTATTACTACTGACACTATTTGTATCAACACTATTATATACAGGATGAATTTTGACCTTCTTAAATACTGCGGGAAAGGTACCAGTAGAGAAACGCATGCTAAAAAGTAATGATTATCAATTTTCATTAACTCTATTGAATTAAGATTTGCTGGCAGCGGTTCAAATATTACCGCAGTGGTACAAGTTCTTTAGTCTTGAGGATAGTTCTATTCCAATGCCACTAAAATAATCAATAAATATGTTAACAAATTGTTCAGGTTTAGGTGCCAAATGCAACTGGCTTGGCGGTGGTTGTTTCATTGTTGTAACATTTTTAATGACTTTCCGTGCGGCCTTGGGATCATTTTTTGTGTATTTGGAACTCTGTTCGCTCGTAAGACAGTTTAACGGTTTTTAAGATGTTCCTACAATCGGTGCTATGTCGGGTATAAGTCGATTGACTAAGTCATAAAGCTAGATTTAGCTTTATGATTGTTAGGATTTTTTTGGGTGAATTTTGTATAATCGATAACCTAGCGTCATAATATGCTTTATAATCCAGCGCTTACTAGAAGTAGTTAATATTCGTGAATAGAACGCGATATCCATGATAATTTTCACCAAAGAGTTATTATATTCTAGTATTAGCTCTAAGTTTCCTAACTTTACTACGGGTACTCAATTCCCAGAACTGTTAAAGGTAATTTTTTTTTAACAAGATATGGTCTAGGTAATTATTATTTCTTGTCGGTAATACATGAGCTGGTAGCATGGTATATACGGCAGCAGAAGTTAAATATATATCTGAATAAGGGTCCCCATTCTCTGGCCCAATGGTAATCTCTCACCAACTGCCGCGATACTTTTAAAGTTTAACAAAGACTTTAAAGTGTTACGCAATGATTGCATGAAATCATTGAAATTGATCAAAATTACAGGTAATACATCTAATGTTAAGGTATAAAACTAAAAATGAGTCATTCATATTTTTAAAATATTCCAAGCAAGTTTCAGGTGCATTAACGACTGATCGAGATAACGATATTCCCTCAAAATCATTATTAATTATTGAGCGACTATCCAAAGTGAGTGGAGAATATAACACATGCTAAATGTCTTTTTTGACCCAAATAAACATGAAAATAGAACAATATATCCTCCATTTTCCATACTGAGTGTGATAAGATATAAAAAAATAACTTACTAATAACATACGAGTAATTACACAAACCAATACTATTATTAGTAAAATAAAAGCTAGCAAACCACAGAACACAATCAAACAATCTCTTTAATCAGTTTGATCTTTATTACTAATTTAGGACTTTGAGACTACTATTAGTGACAATGTGGTACGTGGGCCTCAAATGCTCTGTTCTATTGTCTATCTACACGAAAAGCAAATCCATATGAGTTAAGACTCATTTCCAGATATGTTAAAATTATCAATAATATGTTACCTTTATGTTTAAATTATAGATTTGTTTGTTCGAATTCTGTAGTTACAAAGAAAAACAATAACTTCCGTAACTTCTCCATGCATATTCTTCATTGAAACGGATTCCGGTATTGTATTTGGACGATCTTTTCTAGCCTTCTTCTGACGTATTTTTTTAGATGTTTATGACTAAATCACGATATTTTATATTTATCTGTGGTTTAATCACACAAAGCTTTTTTAATTTGATTTTTACTAGATGAATCCTACTTTTAGAATAATTTTCTGAGATTTGTCTTTCTAAAATTTCACCAAATAAAGCCTTTTCTACTTTACTCTTTTTTAGCCTAGATCTTCTGCATATTTGTTCTCTATATAATCTTTATAAGTAAATAACAAACTTGATGTTTTAATTTTTATTCTTATGCTACGAATAGAACTCACCGCAGCACATCTCTTTTTTTATGTTTAGCAATTTTCTCTTCATTTGTACAACGTTTCTAGTTGGTTTTATAATTAACATAAATAGTACTCTACTGCTTGAAATTTCTCATTATTTTATTTAACACAAGTTTGTTTACATTTGTATTAACATTTTACGTATTTTCAAAATTACATTAGTTACCGATAAAACATAAACTAATTTCAATTTACCGACATTTTGCGTATATCTAGTACAGTGGACTATTTGCTTCGGAAGTAGTTTTTTACCTAATAGAAGATATCAAGTGGATTGTAAGTGAATTTTCTTTCTAGAACTTGCTCAACATCAGAGAAAAATTATTTGAAAAATTTATTAAAACCAATTGAACAAAAAAAAATTAAAATGATCATTCTTCAATAATTTCAATCGTGATTTTAATGCCGTTCATGACCGTGACAAATATTGCATTTTGAAAGATGTTTTCGTGCCCGTGTCTGTATGTTTTGATTTCACTCCTCTAAATAAGTTTTCGTTCCGAATGATCTTCATCTAAAACCGGCGCTATACCGCATGTTATAATAAAAATTCTTAAGTAAATATCCTTTAAAACTGGATCTCGGACCGATTTATGTTTTACTACTTGCATTATTTATAACATATTATATTTCTATTCATTATTCATTTCATAATATCTTTTTTTATTGATTATTGGTTTATTTATTTCACTTGTTTTTCATTCAATAGCGATTCTTATAAAATAAGAATGGAAACCAAAACAACGAAGAATAGAAATAAGAAATAGTTTTGTTAGATTTGACATATATTTAACGAAGATATTACAACAAAGTCTTTTAAATATAATGCATTTTGGGAATAGTGTTTTAGTATTAAAGTAAATATCCTTCAAATTATAAGCGGTATTATTAACTACAACCAATAAAGTGAGCCATAACGGTAAAGTGAGTAATAGAGCATGTAGTGGTCGTCTGTAAAATAAATAAATATAAAATTTATTAATTTAACTCTGAACCCCTTAAAATGCCAAGCATTTGATAGCTTACAAGAGCAAAATTAGGAGAATGATTCTCGGATTTTGCTCAGGCTGCTTGTAGTATCTGGGGCGGACAAAATATCGCGTTTTATTTTTACTGAAGGCAAACGACGAGCCAAGACAGTGGCATTATTCTAAATGTGAACTTTTGAAACATCCGGGGACTTCATTCCAACCTAAGCTCCGTCGACTAACATCTAGGGACGGCGCAGTCGCCTTTGTTGTTTTTGATGGAGACGCAGGTTATCCTAACCTAACGACACAACGTCGAATATCATTTTTGGTTTTTGCTCAGACCCCAAGATCGTGATTGCTGGTGTACCCCAAGACTGCATACTAGCCCCAAGCCACTCGGTTTGTTGGGGATCCGGTGCTCTGTGAACGGTTGGACTCTCTGACGTTGCGTAGAGACGTATATAACTGTTTATTTTTTGTAATAATAATACTAAGCATTATATATAATTTGATAATTATATTTTACCTAGCAATTAAGAAATTATACATACCTAGATTATGAGTATTATTGACATTTCCAATAGTATTAATTTTAATTTTATGCCCAATATCATTAATATGTAAATAAAGCGACATTGCCTCAAGTCTCAATAGAGCGACATAGAAAACATCCTTCATACAGACACATGACGCATGTGATGGTTACGCACCATTGTATTATAAATTTCCATCAGTCGCGTTGCCAATAAATGAAAAATAATCAAATAGTTATCAAAATAAAGTTGAAGTTATTTCAATTAACAATTCAATTTCGCCATTTTACTTAGCCTATATGAACTGTTAGACTCTAATTGAAAAAAATATTTTAACTTATTTAGTTTTTATTACTTTGAATTGAATTGGTGATAAATTAATTAAAGTTATATATGTATAAATAAATATATAAGCAATATATATTCGTGGGTGACTAATAATTAACCTGAGCAATTATTATAGAAATAGATTTTATGTGCAAAATATTTTATTATATTTCTTATTTAATCGGTTTTCTTTTTATGTAATCGGTTATTAGGTGGTAAAAACATAAAAAACATTTCTGTTAAATTTATTTTTTTCTTTATAACATTTATCATAATACATTTTGCATAAGCTTTATATATTGTTGTGTATATTCCCCAGTTAGATATTTTTGATATACATATATATAATAATAATAATTCTAACTTATGCCTTCTTTACTTAACATAACGACAATAAGCCTCCTTAAAATATTCATTTAAGTACACATACATTTTAAAATTATTTTATTAAACTAGGGATTACGAGAACGATTGTAATCCTTTTTTGCGTCTTTCTTCTTGTTAACTTCTTAGACAAAATGTTTAATTTGTATTTTATATTTAGTGTACATTTTTAAAATAAGTAAGTCACACACACAGTCACAGATTTCCACATCACTTATAAGGTACCTTATATTGGGATGCGTTCCCGTTATGTAATGTGGCGGGATCCCCGGTAGGCCTACACCACGAAAAGATTGCCAGCATAAAACTAAGGACAAATTTTGTTTTTTTTTATGTCCTTGATTTTTTTATGACAGTTTAAAATTTTTTAATTTCAACTTTTTGCACCCCCCCCCCCCGACCTCATCCAAACTTTGATTGCCATGGTAACCGTTTTCAAGGAAACCGTTGTCATGGTAACTGTGGCTATGGTAAACATTGGTATGGTAAGCGGGGGCGTTAAATGCGTAGCTCCTCTAGGTTTAAAACTTGGCGAAATGCAAATAGTTGAAATCCGTTGGGACAGGATTTCCGTAAAATCAGTTCTTAGTGAACGTCTATATACAAAAGAAGTAACTATGTCACATTTTAACACTAAACCTACCGACAATTCTTGTATACCTGTTCCTACCGCATGCAGTCAAATTGACCGGTAAGTAAAAGTTATTTTATTATGTTAACGCAGGTAATAACGGAAATAACTAAAAGTAAAGAGTGAAGAAAATATTATATACATATTCTATAAATTGTCATGCAGTTTGATAACGATATTATAACGATTAAATATGTGTAAGTTTTACAAAAAGTTTAAGAACGGTCAATTTGACCGGTACTTGGTAGGTTTAGTGTTAAGTTAATCGGACAGACAGACGGGGATATCGTGATAAGTCAGTGAGTGGTAAATCACTTATAAATAACTAATAAATATATATATATATATCACTTTTGTTACTTTTTACAACAGAACAAGTAAGATTAATAAATAACACAGGCACACAAAAAAAAAAAAAAGTTATGAACCAGAGGGGAGACCCCATTATTCTTAGGTTTTTGGGATCGCTGAAACCAAATATGACAATAAAAACTAATTTTAAATGCCAGTTTTCCCGCTAGCACCCCCTTACTACCTCTCAAGGGGTGAAAATTTAAATTTTTCTATAAAGTCAAGATAGATGTGTATTTCTACGTTTTTTGGGATGCTGGAACCGAAAATGATAACTAAAAATAAATTCATGACCACTATCTCCCCCTATCATCCCTTACAGGGGGTGAAAATTTCAATTTTTCTATAAAATCAAGACAGATGTATATTTCTACGTTTTTTGGGATGCTGGAACCGAAAATGATAACTAAAAATAAATTCATGACCACTATTACCCCCTTACCACCCCTTACAGGGGGTGAAAATTTAAATTTTTCTATAAAATCAAGATAGATGTGTATTTCTACGTTTTTTAGGATGCTGGAACCGAAAATGATTGCTAAAAATAAAATTTAAGACCTCTATCACCCATTAACACCCCTCACCAACCCTTAAGACTGAATCATGATTTTTGTCCTATTCTTCACAAGTTTTTTCACTTTTTGTTTTTTTTTTTGCTCTCTATTTAATACTACTTATACTGTTATCCATCCGGCAGTGTTGTAAAACGCTTAAAAGATGCTGAACCTAATTCTATGCCTCCGAAATAGAATTGTTACTATTTTCCTGAAAATTTAGGAGACTAAAAGATGCTGAACCTAATTCTATGCCTCCAAAATAGAAGGGACTATTTTCCTGACAATTTAGGAGACTACAGTGAGGAGCAAGATGCAAGGTTCCATCAGGATTAGAGTAGAATTAAATCATGAATATATATCAGATACTTCTGATCGATAAAGCATTTGAATTTCTAATATAAGAGCGAGAGAGAGAGTAACCTCAAACTAGTTTGATAAACATGTCACTTACTGTAAATCGTTAAAATTTCTTCATACATCTTAATTTTATACAAAATTGAAACCCCCCATTAGGGATGGTTAGGGGGTGGTATTGAGTAAAAGAGGTATCAAATTCACTCTTGGTTGTCATTTTCGGTTCCAGCATCCTAAAAAACGTAGAAATACACATCTATCTTGATTTTATAGAAAAATTGAAATTTTCACCCCCTGTAAGGGGTGGTAAGGGGGTAATAGTGGTCATGGATTTATTTTTAGTTATCATTTTCGGTTCCAGCATCCCAAAAAACGTAGAAATACACATCTATCTTGATTTTATAGAAAAATTGAAATTTTCACCCCCTGTAAGGGATGGTAGGGGGAGATAGTGGTCATGAATTTATTTTTAGTTATCATTTTCGGTTTCAGCATCCCAAAAAACGTAGAAATACACATCTATCTTGACTTTATAGAAAAATTTAAATTTTCACCCCCCGTAAGGGGTGGTAGGGGGTGATAGTGGTCATGAATTTATTTTTAATTATCATTTTCGGTTTCAGCATCCCAAAAAACGTAGAAATAGACATCTATCTTGATTTTATACAAAAATTTCAATTTTCACCCCTTAAGAGGTAGTAAGGGGGTGCTAGCGGGAAAACTGGCATTTAAAATTAGTTTTTATTATCATATTCGGTTTCAGCGATCCCAAAAACCTAAGAATAAAGGTGTCTCCCCTCTGGTTCATGACTTTTTTTTTTGTGTGCCTGTGTAATTAAACATTACAAATTGTTATGGAATATTTTCAATAAAATATAATAAAAAAAATTAAATTGGTTCACTTGTTACAAGAAGGTAATCTGATAAATGTAAATAGAATCTCGCGTTTCTTAGTATATAATATTTTCTACTAAATAAACAATGTATATAAATGTAGTCTTTTTGAGTAGTTAATGTAAATGAAAAATATTTATGGCTAAATAATTAGTTGATTTTACAAAAATCTATATTTATATATTACAACAAGTTAAGTGTAATGTAGCAACATCCTTCTCTTAATTTCTGTAGAATAGCTTGAAAGATACTCCTATAGGAAGTTAAACTGAATTAATTTGAATTTATATTTGCAAAAAAACACATTTTCTTAATATAAAACGTTACAGTATCTAACATATATCTGCTATTTTAAAAAATCTATTTCATTTCTATTTTAGAACGAACGTAATCAAATGTAACAAGCTTTTTCAAAGTCAACGAGTTCTCGAAGTAGAACGAAATGATTTTCTATTAACGAGGCCTTAACACTTCAGTCCCTTAGCACTTTAAATCTATCATAACTAGCGATTCTCCAGTGACCGTTCATGTGTTAAAATAATATATTCAGTGATCTTGCTGACTAATGTATTAAGAAGATGTTTCATTAAAAATGATACTACTGGGAGAATAATAAATAGTTTCTTACTTTAGTAGTTTAAACTTGACGTTATTTAGAAAAGTTAGACAAAAATAGTAGTGGAGTTTATTATAAGTCTATAATTATTAAATTAAATTTTGTTCAATTACAAATGCAGCCGATGAATTCACCTAAGATATTATATTATAATCATAGATATTAAATATATACAAGATTTGTGGGCGAACCAACAAAGCAACAAGCACACTTCTTTCATCTCTTGAGATTCGAACCCGTAACATCATAAGAAAGTGAAGTAAAAGTTTGTAAATGTCATCACGACATTCAAATATACACCGCACGCCATTTTAGACTCTTAGAGCCCGGATTGTTACATGACATATAAAAAAATCCTATCAATTTATAAATTTATTCGATGACTCTCTGCAGAGTAATCCATAAGTTTGATCGGACACTTAAAAGCAAAAAGATAACAATTTGAACTTTGCAAAGAGAAGTTAGAAAACTTATATCCATTTAACGCTACAAGGCAATGTTAGAAAAGTTTAAAGATTTGCATTAAATACAAATTTAATTTTATTTTTATATTTCAAGTTACAAAAAAATGCTTTGAATTTTACTTTATTACTTCTGTTTTTTTTTTAACTTCTAATGTATTTTATTTATATTAAAAAAATTATAACAAACGTTGTCTTTCTGTAATATATCCATTAATAGTGACTGAAGTAGTCACTCAAGAGTATACCCGTATATTATATATAAAAACGGTACACTTCTAGTCGTTTTATCTTAGTAAGTGAAAGACAAGAATGACGAATTGGCTGTCACCATTTAACGAGGCCCACAAAAGAAATCCTTTATAAAGAAACGAACAAATACTTATATAACTCTCTGATATTAGAAAGGGTTACCATCTGATGACGTACACGTACTCGTGCCCTTCAATGTCACCTCATAACTTCAATGTCAGCTCTGAGTTACAGTAAAAAGTAAGCAAAAAATACATTTTTCTTGTAGTTACTAAAGAACCGATAAATTAACAACAATGCAAGATGCAGAGCACATCATTTTTCTTTTAATACTTAGCACTCTAGTAGATTAAATACTTGAGGCTTTTTAAAGATAATAAATGCTAATCAAATTTTTTGATCAATATTTACTACCAATAAAAAGATATTTTGTTAATTGAACCACCTTAAAAAAACGTAATATACATTTAACAGCATGGAACTCATGATTCGTGCTTACAGTTCTTAGAACTGGAGTTTCTTTAACTAAATAGAACCCTTAATCATTGATGTTAACAACGTTTTCTTATCTCTAATGTAAATCTTTAATAATATATCGCAGGGTCTATAATGAAATATGACATAAGAGTTATATTGAATATAGTTTATTTTATACTCAAATCCTGAATGCACAGACGTACTAGATACCTTACGTAGTTCATATAATAATACAAATTACGTAACCTTATTAAACTTGAGTAATAATTTTAATGTTATATTGGGGTTAACAACAAATATAATACATATATTTTGTTTTAAATATTCAAATTTATTAAAGTCGTAGCGATGGATATTTGAGACAAAATAAATTAAAGTTAATAGTAGTTGTATTTAATAATTACGGAGTTTTGAGTCACACCCAAATATTTTTATATTGTAATTAAATTACTTTATAAATATCCAGCAATTTTGCTTGCGTGTTTTCTTTTATCTCCATATTTAGTAAACATATTATGTTGATATAAAACACGATAGCCTTTCGTCTATACACCTTAGTGTTATATACGGACTAAGAATTTGGGAAAAAACATAACTGTTACAGCATAAATAGTGGAATTACAGTATAAATAGTTAGTCAAGTTCTTTAGATCCTTATATTATATTTTTCACAAGACACTTTCTTCAGAGTTCATATTATTATATTTTCAAGATAAATCTAACTATTAATATTACTATTACTACCCAACCAAGTATTATTAATTATTGGCGCAAAAGTTGTGTGGGTAACTTCAATCGAAAAGGTATTAACACCTCGATGATAGATATTTGCTTTGCTCCCATTGTTCCCATAGAAAAATAACTGACGAACATGGTCGTAAACTCAATCCAATTTAATTATTTCAGAGACATTATAATCTGAGGACCAAGAAATTAGTATTCAAAGTTTTTGAAAGTTATTTTAATCACACTGAGCTCATGCTCAGCTCATCAACGGAAACAAAGACCATTATAAACAATTTACTTTATACATCACTTAAACTGTGACATACATTAGCAGATGACTGAAAAACAAACTATTTACTCACTCTTCAAACTAAAAAATTGTTTACACACCAATCTATATTTTTCGAATATTTGCACTTTGATCAGAATGATGTAACGGTTTCAATGTGCCAGATGTTTTAAGGTTATCAAAGTAGATTGAAGTTGTTTTACGAGCTAACAAATCATAGAAATTGGATCGGGATACTTGTAATTGAAAAACTATTGGTCCATTGCATATATTTTCTGTTTTAATACTATATGCGGTACATTATTAAGGAATATTAGAAAGCGTTACAGACTTAAGCTACAAGTTTTATTTTTGATATAGAATATAAAGCGATAGCTACGGAAACTAGGTTAAATTAATAGATTATAAAATACATAAACTATTGGCCGATGCAAAATATTTAACAATACAACAATAGTTTTGACAGGGGTTAGGATAATAAAATACATAACATGACATCTAACAGTACAAAAAAAATCTTGTTATTCAAAAAGTTCAATCCAGAGTCTAAGTTAAATAAAAATAAAAATCTCAATCGTAAATTAAATTTAAGCTTTAATACTAATTTAGGACAGAGACTACCAGACATGAATAACAATGAAGATGTCAAGTGGACCTCAATTACACTATTCCAGTATCTAAACCAGAAACACTAATAACTCAATATTTCGATTACATCTAAATGCATACGATCGAGTGTTAACCAATGGCGTACATAATTGGTGACTCTTATTACACAATCACGGAGTACTGAGTCCTTTTAGAGAGTCATCTTATCTTCGTCACAAATTACTTACTAGCAACTGTTACCTTACTTTACAATTACTTTTTTAATCACTCTTTAAAACAAGTTCAGCCGTATTCTTGATTATTATATTAGTCAAATTGAAAATAAAAACATTTAAAAATATGCCGGCTGGTTTCAGCGAGTCACATGAGAGGTAAATAATCAATATATAAGATGTTTTATAATGATAATATCTTTAATTAAAATCATAGACGCACTGATAATGGACAAGCCAAGAAATATACAGCCTTACGATTCTCAGTACGAGAATGCTGCAGTCAAACAGTCATTGTTTAAATATACTCTATAGTGTTGAACGTATATTTGTATACATAGTTATATACCATCGGGAAACTTCCCAATATTATAACCAGGATCTGGAATTTAAGGACAAATATTACATTCAGCTACAGATAAGAAAACTGGACATCCAGGGCGACGATTAAAATAAGTTAGTATTATTAACTGTCAAGAGATAATTAATCTAATGTTTTTAGATTACGATATTGACAAACATTATAATAATTATAATTACAGAAAATATTAAGTAACACAACATGACCACACAAACAAATACTACCGTCAGTCATTTAAGTGCTTACAAACCACACGACACCAACAATCTCCGTAATAGAAGATGTATGTAAACTCTTCTCTCGACTTTTCTTCTAGTCTATTTTTAAACGATTTTTATTATTTGGTAAGTATTGATTAAGTTAAATTAAACTTTTTATCATCAATAAAGATTTGTTAATTATAAATACAATTTCAAATTTTAACAGAACGCAAACTTTAATAATAGCCATCTGAGCCTCTTAACAATCAAAACAAAATACATGGAATTGAAGACTCATTAATATCAGAACTAACAAATCATGTCTTGCAATATAACCAAAAGACAGATTATTATTATTGTATACAAAAAAAGAATGAAACTAAATATATTTATTTCTTATAAACTAATACATTTTTTCTCTCAAGATTTCTATGTCCATGTGTTAAGAAAAATAGATGATTTGGATTTTACTCTTCACCTCGCGGTGTAAATGAAAATAATCAGCGCATATGTCTTATTTTAGGTTTTAGACAGTTGTATAATTGATGTCAATATAAAAATAACTACACCAATATTCGCAGTTTTTTTATAGGTATGTTGTTATATATACACATTTGATATTTTACATAAGTAACACGTATGGTAAAACATACTAAATTAAATGTATTATACGTCAGAGCAATTACACTCAGACTTATTACGGTTAAATATATCTGGACTATTCTATTACTTACAATGAGATATCGAGTATCAAGTAGTTTGTTAGGAGATTTCCACTCGAAGTTTCTCAATATCCAAGAACAGTAATTTGAAATTGCTATCTCTATCGCTAAGGAGATCTATAAAATAAAATGTAATAAAAATAATAAAATCCTTGCTAGATACAATTATTCTATTTACGAGTTTTATAATTTAAAGAAGAGTGTCTGAAAGCTTTGATTTATATCCTTTTTAGTTTTGAATCATTTTAATTTACAACCAGCGGTGAACCGCGCTTTTAAAATAGAATTCTCAATTTAAAACATACTTTATTAGTTTAGCGCTCAAAGTTTAATCTCGAGCGGAGTTAATTATATTTGATAAGTAAGTTTACTTATAAAATATTATATTTATATCCGACCTAGATCAGCTTTCACTTATATTATTATTTCAATTTTAAAGTCATGAGCTCTTTAATTTAATTCACATCACATTTCACACATTACATTGACTATAATCTTACTATTAACAAATACTTGTCGCCTTAGACGCTTAATGAATCAAAGACAACGAAGAATAGAACTAATTAATAATTCAGTTTGGTTTGACTTATACCATGATGTTACTTAGAACAAAGTTCAATCGTGCGTTTTGGTAATAGTTTGAAACATTAAAGGAATGGTAAAAGTAAATATATGTGCTTGTGCCCTGCAATACAAGAAAATACCGTCATTTGAAAATAGTAATTAAAAATGGTAAATAAAACAAAGAGATTGTTTGTAACTAACGAATTAATTAACACAGAATACAAGCTTGTCAGCTGAGAATTCCAAAAAAAATAACGACATCAAGTACACGGCTAACAAAAAAGATATAAACGAAAATTGCGTAAACTTACATCAAAAGCATTGGTTATTCCAATAGAATATTTATTCAACTACTTTTGACCTTCAAATGAAGTAGTTCTAAATGGTTGGTCAAACCAACCCTCTCTAATAATAGAGGGGGTGAGGCTTTTCAAGCAAGTTTGTTTATTTCATCTTTAAATTAGTCTCGGCTGGGAAATAGGTACTGATACAACTACGAGTACGGCAGACGACCATCGCAGCACTGGCACCGTTATACTTAATGTTATCAATATAATCTATGCATACTTATAAAATAATTCTGTAGGCCAATGGCCTGGAAATTTTATAAAGATAACTTAAATGTTAAAATCAGTTAGCTATAGGTTGCTTATTAAATACTATTTTTATCAGCGGGTCGAGCCGGAGACCAATAGTTAGTCAATACTATTATAAAAAGCAATAAGGTTTGATTCGTGTATATTGAGTAACCACCAAAAGTGATTTAAGAAAAATCTTTAATCCGTCGAATGCTACATTATTAGAAAGTAACATTATCAGACTACTTTTTATCCCGATAATGCAACGGGATCAGGACCTAAGCGGCAAAAGTCGGAGGTAGTATATAAAAAAGCGTACTCAACGAAAAATAAAAATAAATATAATAAAATCCTTCGCTTTTAATACTATGACCATAATATATATAAATATAATATTATCACAAGTAACAATGTTAGACCAACGGCGCAGTAGGGATAGTCAGTTTGGTTGACTACATTGTCTACCAACGTGAATAAACGGTCATTAAAACTCATTTTTGTAGTGTAGATTAAATTTATAAAATATGCCTAAACCCACATTGAGGTTCAATATACATTACATTCAGATTTTAATACACAAATTAACACACATTTACCTTTATTGTTAAGTAAAGGTAAATCTTCTAATCCGTTTAGCCCACAGCATGAGCACTGTTATCCCGTGTTCATTTAGTTCTGGCTAATTGGGGATTATGAGGATTTTACATCTCAATCTCAATGAGATTAAGCGTTAGACAATTACACTATCTCTGTATGTATTATGTATTTTATGTATATATATTTTAGTGTATTAATTCATGCTACTTTTATCTCTATTAATACATATAATTTTTTTTTTAATATATGAACATATGCTAGATATAATTTATATAAATCCTGTCTTAAATATTATGTTACATAACAGAATAAACTAATAAATATTTAAATAGATGATAAATGATTTCATTAGTAAAGTAATAACATAAAGATATTACTATGTATACAATATGATTAATATTTTAAAATTCATATTTTTAGTCTACCAAAGAAATAAATTATAGAAAATCTATATGTAATCCTGATACGTGGGCGCCAGCAGCATACGGCAGCATACAGCAGCATACAGCAGGAGTGGTCAAGTGCAGCTAACGACTATTCTATCTGCAATGTAGTTTTAAATGTATTAAACACACTGCATTGTCTTTAAACATATTGAACTCCACTTAATATAATATAAAAGAAATTTTAATAAAATTTCTATCACGTAATTGTAAATACTTACTTTTATTGGTATTGCTTTATATCACCAAAAATATGACATTCATTTTATGTATAATATAATTATTTGTACGACATTGCTTCAGTTCTCTGCGGAGCGACATATATTACGTTCCAGTTCCTCACTAAACATCTCATAAAGCCTGCCGCGTGTGACGGTCACGCCTTTGAATAGTTGCGTTTACGCACCATTATTATAAATATATAAACAGTGATAGGTGTTTTAAATAAAGGTGTTTAGCCATGTTACCTTTATTCAATTTACCAAAGGTTAGAGACACGATAGCTTAATTGTCAGAGGCATCTAAGAGATCACAAGTTGCAATTCTGTCTGTATTAGGTAGCAGTTATAAAACAAATATAATTTCAGTGAATTTTTAATATACTAAAACATTTATAAAAACACTTCTTCCATAATCTTACAGTACTTTATTGCTTAATATGTTTTTTACAGTACCAACTGGATCCGCAACATTGGGACGGCGCCAAGTCTTATTTGAGCAACCTTAACATTATCGTTTGAGATTATAACCACCCATGGTATTATTTTTACAATTTGGTGCTTTTCAATCGATACTGGTGGGAAATTATACGAGATACGTATATATGTATGTATGTATGTACAGTAATTCAACTAGTATTGCTTTTATTAAAAACTACTGAATGAATTTCTTGTACTATTAATACTATTATAATTAAAGAGGTCGCGAGGTGGTCAATAGTGTTGCCTGCCGGGAGCTTTACACGCGTGCGTCGCGAAAACCAGAGTTACACTAAAATAATATATTACAGAATTGTAAATCTAAAAAATACTACCAAACGGTAAGATAACATAACTATATCAGTTATGGTTAACTCACAATAATTACTTTTAAGTTCAACAATTCGATGAAAAATACTAAGTTATTTAGAGGCTGATTTCTTATGTTCAATATTAATCCCTATCAAAAGAAATGGGTGTTTTAGCTTCTCCATTCAATATATATTAAATTTGTCCTTCACTCATACGAATCAAATAAATACTTTAGAAGATATTATAGATTTAAAGTTGTCAGCTCCACGTGCCGGCACTCTGTCCTCGACAGACCGGGTCCAGGATCTTAGAATCAAATATGAAGTCTTGAAATAAAAGAAAGAAACTTACACAACGCGAGCAAAATTGCGGGTAAAAGTTAGTTATTTTTATTATTACCTTATTAGAATTAAATTTACATTGTTAAATAAAATATACAAAATTCCCAAAATTGGGTTCAGCTGTTTTGTTCCTAATATTCATAACAAGGGTTAGATGGGCTACGTTTGCACAGAAATGTTTAGTTTTTATCTCATTTGATTGTAATGTTCTGGGATCATTCCATCCAAGCTGTTTCAAAATTATAAGAGTCAATACATAACACTTAATGAAAGATTTATAAATAAACTTTATATTTCAGACTTTAATTATTTTAAAATTAAAATTTTGTATATCGTTTCAATAACATAATTGTTATTTTTCCGTACCTAATACCTCTCTGCCGACTACAATATATTGTTATTAAAGCTTAAAAGCTGAAGCGTAATGTACGTAATATTATAAATTTAAATTTAAACATATAATCCGCTTTCTCGGACAAAAAAGTTAAATATTTTTCAAAAGCACTCTGCGACATTTCCATTATAAATATTTCATCAAAAATTAAAGTGTATTTCTATTAAATATACATAAAATAAATTTTCATTTTCTTAAATTATATAAACTGATTTTTAAGAAACATATCTTAGATCATATTAAGGCTTCCAAAATATATTTAGAATGGGTTAACAGTACCGTTGATATACTATATGATACTACTTCTTTACAATTGACCAAGTAAAATTAATAAAAATAGTTTTATAATAATAAAGTTTTAATCCCATCGCATTTCTTTTCAGCACCTAATATGTTCTCGCAATTATCTAGACGTTTTCAAAGTTGCACCGCCTTCATGTCGCAGCCGGGTGTTCATATAAATTTAATACCTCGCAGCCTCCGCAATTAAAAAGACAATAAAGTCCGGTTAGATGAACGTTCCTCGTAAATCCCACCTCCTTTGCAATTGACCGTAATTACACATTATTACTTAATACATTTCATATAAAATATAGAAATGACTTTAAAGACTTTATTTCTCGGCAAAGGTGGTATGAACTTAATCGGTGGGGGATAAGAGAAACTATTTGTATTATATATATATATATATATATATTATATTTTAGATAATAACGAGTTATAATTGTAAAAAAATATTAATATATATTTGTTTAATCTTTTTTAAACAATATTGAAATTCATTCATAGTCTAAAATATTGCATACAATTTATTTAAAGTGTTTTTATTAAATGTTTCTATACACATTTATGCATTTTATTAAAACTAACTAACACTTGCCGTTGCTGCAAAAGAAAAAAAATACAAATATATATATATATATATATATATATATATATATATATATATATATATATATATTTTAATTTGTTCTCTAAGGATAAATCAATCATAAAAATTATTTCTTTAAATTTTTACATTAAAATTTCCAGGATCTCATTGCTTATAAAAGTTTACAAGAAAAAATATTTCGTGTCAAAAAAGACACACACAAAAGAGACACCTTACTTACTGTTGAGATTAGTAAATGCTAAATTAAGGTATTGAAAAAATAAAATAGAATGTCTTAGAAAAGAATTATTTTTATATTTTAAGACATTTATTTACCTAGTGCTAGAATTTGCTGTGATGCAATATCCTCAATTAATATAAACAAAACTAAAAGCAATTTAGCACGATATCCAGCAGTTATTAAGTTTTACCTCAGTAACTTTTATATCTCAAAAGCAAATTAAAATCTATAAGTATTTGACAGTTCTTCAGATTTATAAATTAATTGCCATGTTTTGTTTGCTTAATTTTTTTTTCTTGCTCTTTCAACATCTTTTATGTCTTTGATGCTCGGTCTTAAAGGGTTTACAGCGCTCTGGTCATAAAACAGTAAAAGCATAATTTAAACTATGGTTTACAGTTAGTGTTTTTTAATTAAATACAGTTTAAAAGGCTTGCATGTTATGAGGTATGGCCTTAATACCTACGAAACGACACCACGGGATTAACACTTGCTAAATTATTTAACAGCATTTGTTTTAAAAATTGTAACTCAATTTAATTTGAGTTAGAAAATAATCATGCTGGATTGGTTTTTTTATATACAATTTATATCAATTCTCATAGCGGTTTTGATATATTTTTTAATTGACAGCATTATCTGTTACACCCAGAACCCATAGAACTTGAACATAAAATAACCAACTATTTATAAACTCTTAAATATCGCCATTTTAATCTGACGATCCTTACTATATAATAATGACCTAATTGACTCTGTATGCACGCGCATCACTTATCACCCACAAATCACACAATAATGTGTAATACATCAAAAAAAAGCTATTGAATCAGGCTACAAAATAGGGTAGGTGCCAACCTCATACGTGACATTTGACCCTTCCTGGCCCGAAGGGCCGGGAAGTCCCCTTGTATAATAATAATAGTCATAAAAAATAAGGTTACATATGCACTGTTCTGATTTTTAAATTGTCTCAATATTTTTAACTAAAGCATTCTTAAAATGTGTAAGTTATCAAAATAAATCATAATTCTTTTTGTTCTTTCATTTTTTCAAATTAAAATATCGCAATCTGGGAGTGACTTGAGCTTTCCATCACAATCTTAATAGGATTAACTTTGTAATAATGTTATCAAAGAAATTGCCTCTTTAAAAAAATATAATACTAATTAACTGATGTTTGATTTAGTTCTTTTATTATTTAGTGAACGATCCAAGAATATTTTTAATTCTCAATAAAATGAATGTATTCAGTTCATTTCAAGATCTCCAAAAATTATTTTCTTATTTCTAGATTGCGTGTCACGCAACAAATATATATAATTTATATACAGGTCAATCACTTAAAAAATGGAAAAATCTAAATAGCTGCTCGAGAAGTACGAAGACAAGAAATACCAAAAGCGGCTCTGCTGTTTCTCATCAAACTGCCTGTATTTATTACAAACAGTTATTCATTTTAAATAACTTTTGGTAAAATTTGTTGTATTCGTTTTATTCATTATTTTTCTTTTTAAAATTAGTAACGCTACTATTGCAACTTCTTCTTCGTCCATTCTGCACGAGTGTATTTATAATACTGTCGCTCAGCTTCGTCTTTTGGCCCTAGTTTCTTATCGCCTTCTACCAAGTTGCCGGCGATAAGTCAACAGTGCATAATAACTCTTATGATATGATAAAAGATAGGTTTTTATTATTTAAGTATGAAATTATTTAGTTAAAGTATGATTACAATAAAGCTTAAAATGTTCAGTGATGCAGATAAATTATAACTTCAGGCGTCGGAGAAGATATACGAAAACGCTGGCACAGTATTTTAGTATTTTTTTTTCTTTTGCGATTTAACATTTTTAGGGCTGAGAAAATAAAACATTCTAATCTATTGTGATCCTAAATGATGTTTGAAATTTAATGTCTAAAGTCTTTTTTTGATTGCACAGACAATAAAGACTTGTTGTATGTCGTGCTCACATGGGTTGGTTCGTGATAGTAAGATCCTATCAAAGAGGTTCAACGTAAAGGCGCTATCATGACCACGTTTTGTTTGGTGAGAGAATCGGTAACCGAAAAACCTAACCTGCCCTCTCTATTATTAAAGCAACTTGGATTCAGTCCATGGTCGACGGCACCCCGAACCATATCGCATGCCACAAAGATTTCAAAGGGTTTTGAACCGTGCAATTATAATCTAAAATGTTTCATAAAAACTGAAGTTTAAGTCTTCATGAAATCAAACTTTTAAAAGAATTAGTTGCAATAACAATTAAAAAAAACGGTATAATATTATTTCTTTATTCAACTATTAGATATATATTTCTTATTTTTCTCATTCTTATAGAATTTAACTAACATACGAGTATATGGTTTTCTTTCCCCACTATACGAGTATGTCCCAAGAATTTTATCTTAAGATGTAATCTCATACGTACCTTAAGGTGTTAAAGAAACTTTTCATAGATACATTTTCGGGTACACGAGAAGTAATGTGAATAGTGTCAAAGGATTATGACACTCTTTATGAGATTTACATCAAGCAACTGATTGTATATTTTTGAACCCTTTGGAATATTATTTATACATTTTATAACGTTACTCAATTTAATAGGTATAATACAAACAGTTAACTAATGTTAACGTTCACTCTCTGCAGTGTTCGAATTATAATATTTACAAATCCCAATAGACACTAAGAAAACACTTCAATTAACAGCTGTTGTTAAATGAAAACTTGTGTTAAAAAATCGCAAATCCTACTTCATCATATCGTTCTCTTTAGCCGTTTTAATTATCTTGGCTATACTTTATGTATGTCCTTTTATATAAGATTTGATGTAGGATTATATTTAGGATTATAATAATTTAATATTTTATATAGGACTTACATTATCATTATTTGTTTCTTCAAAGAAATAAAAAACACTGGATTAAACTCTAGACATCTTAAGATCTAGATAAATGTTTAAAGATAAATATGGTACATTTTATATATCTATCATATCATATCTTCTAGTATAATTTAAATTTTAATAATGTTTCTAAAGGCAAGTAAAAACTTTAATAAAAGAAGTAATTAATCACTCGTCCCCGCCGCCACTTCCTGAAACTTTGTTCCAAAATTACATTTTATTTTTTTTCCTTTTAACATTTTGTTTTTAGGTGATATGTTGTAAAAATATTTCATTGACCCCCTAGTCCTGCCATAACATTTTCTCGGATACCGCCTCGATGTCAGGTTCTGTTGACATGTCGTTGGCAGAAAATGAGTATCAACGCCAATGAAGAGCGATATCATTCAATTCCTCATTGAAGTACTGTAATGAAGCAGAAAATAACGATATATTTATGTAGAAAGGGATATATACGAGCTATCTAAAGCCTATAAATGGACGGATTTTACATAATCAAAACTCTTCAACTATTATGGACCTTATCTCAGGCATTTATTAAAAAAATTAATTTCTAAATTTTTTTATAAATATTTTGTTATTTTTATTAATCTATTTATTTAAAATTTTATTACACATATTGTACAAAAATATTACAATCTTAACAATGATGTAGGTTTTTCCAATCAGCAGAAATAAACATAGTTGTTAGTCTCATATCTAAGAAGTTTCAGGCAATAGCTTATAAGTGGTATAGCTGTAACCATTTTCATTTTAACTTAGTTATAGTTATAGATACGCTAATATACATTTATACATATGTACTGTGTATGTATATACCATATATATATTATATTAATGGTCCACTACCATTAATATATATGGTATATACATATATTACATATTGAATTCTTAAGATTATTGGAGCTTATTATTCAAATCACCTCATCTCTGAAATCCAAAAAAGCTCAACCTATCTTAACTTTTGTCAGCATTGAATATTCATGAAATAATTGACATTACTTCAATCTGTTTTTAAAACAATCAACAACAACAGAATTATGTTAATCTTGTCGTTATAAAATAAATTTGGGCTTTTATTTTATACGAAGTAATTGAGAGACATAAATCAAAAACTATTTATTGGATATACCCGTATAAACTACCAAAATTATAATATTTACTATAAACTGTTTAATATAAAAAAAAAACTATATAGAGCCTATTTTTAACACCATAATAAGTTACGTCCTAGTTATTTGTAGTTGTAGAACAAATAACTGTGAAGTAGCTTAACAGCAACAGAAAACTTTATTTTACTATTAATCTGAAATCATACTATACACATATAATTTAGGCTGACTTGTGAATGGTGCAATGAAGGAGAAATTAAAAAGCATCTCGTGATACCAAAGACGTCTTGTCTAGTTTAACTTTTATCGAAAAAAACATTACTCAGTAAACTAACAAATTTGAAGTTTCGTTACAATAGCGTATATAAGGTTTCCTATTTATATTCATATCAAAAATTCGTTTTATAAGATGGATATTATTTGACCCATACCATAATATTCAATTAATTACATCTGAAGACAAAATCTCAACCCTCCAACCTATTTCGTATTCGTCACTCGTGCGATGGAACATTAATATAAAATAATTGTTTGCGCAACAGAATTGCTTTCTCAAATATACAATTTCGTAAGATAACATTAATACATGTTATGTCACATTATCTTTATATACTTCATCATTTTATTAATAGTGATATATGTTTGTTCAACTCTGATTAAAATTTAAATCATGTGATTTTCAAATAGATCTAAAAATGTCTAGCTGTATGCGGAAATAATAATGCGGGTCTGTTTTTTAAAATATTACAAAAGTCTTTATATTGCTTTATGCTTTATTATTGCTTTATATTGCTTTATTGCTGAATGCTTAAAAAAAATTTTTTTAATATCCTTAATTTACACAAATTATTAATAAACCAACTACCATCATTATATATATTTATTATAAATAGATCACTCGGAAACAATCGGACTTTTCAAACGTTTTGCAGCAATCGTGTTCGCAGTAAGATAGGGCGTGGTGTCTGTCTCATTATATATAAATTTAATTAAATGTAAATGCTTTAAAAATTATGCAAGCTTAACTCGTTAAAAATGTTTTATTTCAATGTGAAACTCTCCAAAGAATACTTCCGAAAACGAAAGAAAATAGATCAAAGGCATTTATTTACTTATCTACATTATAATTTTTTTTACTTTGACTACGGCGGTAAGTATAAGGTTCGCTTTTCTTCCAAACAAACCTTTTTTATTACGACGTTCAAGAAATGTCACCCACGAATCAAGTAAGACCGATTTACTAACGTGGATACAATCTTTATCAGTTTTAACAAAGACATACAGAATTATCATGTACCCCAATGGATGTAATGTTTCTTATAATTCCAAACCCGAACCCAAAATAAATACTTTTACCATTTTAAGTGACATATTTGAAGTAAACTTTACTTGTGCACAGAACAAAGCCAATGGCACGAGAAAAGGTTGAACACCCGGGTCTTACATTTGTCGAGCGAAAAGTTGTAGTAGTTACTTCACAAATAACGATTTCTATCTGTGAAAGGGTTCTGGTAACATCCCGTCTGAGTGAGACCGCATACAAGCTGAAGTCAAATGAATACGGCACAGTTCTACCGCTAATACCGCTCAGAGGAACAATTTAATTCTAATTTTAGTAAAATATGTTTACTCTTATCATAACGTCTTTTTTTAAAGTTTGAAATACGTAAAGAGTAAAAATTTTTTTCAGGAAACATCTTAAAACTTACAACGGCAAATTTCTAGTTGCAGTTACATATCTTGAAATATATTTGAAAATCAGATTCGAAACTTATATAAGCAGTACACAGTACATATAGTTAAATTTATTTATTGCCTTATTTCATAAGGCAATAAATGCGCATCTATTTTTTCAAATATCCATTGGCCACAGCCCCATAGACCCGTATTATTACACCTCCTGGTCGTTTGCCACCTGTCTGTTAAAAAAAGCTATTTCTCAACGAATTATGGCATCGAAGAGTGTTATTGAACTTTATGACTGGTTCTCTTCGCCAACCTCTATATCTAACTATATTTTAACTGTGTTTCTGGCGTATATTATAAGAACATTTTAAACAAAATTTAAAAAAATACTTTGAACGTAACCAATATTTTATAATAAAAATAACTTTCAAAACCAGTAGTTATAATAGAAAAACAAAGCAAATAACCTACCAGACCAACCTAACCTAACAGACGTTATACAAAGAAAGTTCAGGTTTATTTGGACGAGAGAACCGACTTCTTTTACAATAACTTATACCTTGTATAACAATTTAAGATAATTCAAATTTTCAAGTTAATAATGAAACATGGTGATGAATTTGTTGTGGATACATATGGGTCTGATTTTTTTAAATTTCTAATAAAAATACTTTTGTTTGATATCCTTAAATTATTTCAGTGGTGTAAAGGTACCTTTACGGCAACAGTATTTGAACTGAAATAATACAAAATTGAATCTAAAAATTATAAATGAATCAATTGCTGTCTGGTGTTTGATAATTTTATTATATTTGGTTTGTTTATTTTTTATTAAAAAAACCATTTCTTTTAGCGATATACTTCACCAATAACCTTAATTACTCAGTAGAAGTTGAACGTAAATTGTGACGTTAAATGAGATTTTATAAAAAGTATATTTATATCAATATCAATAAAAATAAAAAATACATTTTAATCTAAATACTGATAGCTAAAGTACTAGATATAGAAAAGGCAAAACATAATTTTAAATAAGGTTTTTGAAAGTATATCAATAAAAATAAGGAAATGACCAGACCCAAAGTTTCCATTTATATTTTATATTCGGCAATAAAAAATCCTTACCCCAATTACTTTGAACCACGACGATATCACTGCTACTATATTATATTTTGATTTCACGTAAATGGTGTTTTGCTGTTGTAAGATCCTTTATCTCTTACCATTAAAGCTTTATTGGTACCTATATTTTTAACTTTATAATTTTAATAGAAGATTGTTGAATTTTTTCGTACTAATGTCACAACAATTTAATCTTGAGATATTATCACCTTCCCTATCTTGTATGTTGCAGACACTGCTCATATTACCTCGAGTACACGAGAAGGCCCAAAGGATTCTGAAACTTCTTATGAAGTTTATTGTATATAGACAAACTGATAACTTTTGGCCCCTCGGTATCTTCTCTCCATATTTGATACCTTTACTTAATTTACGACCTAAAATACAGACATTTATGTAAAGTTTACGTTTATTCCCTTCAAAGCCGGACTTTTAATAACCAGCTTCCAATATTCACACATATCAAGAGACGCTATAACAACCATTACAGTTAACAGCTTTAGGCAAATAAAACCTTGTGTCGGGAGATCACATCTCTATCTCACTCATATCGCCCCTTTTACTGTATTCAATAAAGTACAGTATAGTGTATGATTAGTTTATAATATTTTAGGACATTAATTATTTCATGGCATGTTTCATCAAAGAAATAAAGAAAAAATTACTAGGTCACAAGACTTCAAGTCGACCGCAAACTTGTCAACATTTATTTTCGTTAATAGAACCCTATTTTAAGCAGTTATTTTGGACGCCTCGTCATGTCGTAACAATTTTTCGGATAGTATCATGTTGTCGAGATCTGTTTATTTATATTTAGCAGAAAATGAATATAACGCCAGTGAAGCGGAATATTATATACTTCCTCATTCGAGGTCTGTGGTGAGACATATGGTGACGAGTTTCCGAGTTATATATCTGTAGAAAGTAGTATGTATGAGGTAAGATAAAGAGCAGCAAGAATCTTGGAATTCATATGCAAGTTAGTAAGTACCCACAAGGTTAAATAGTGTTGTGATTTTACATAACCAAAACTATCCAACTACGTGTTACGCAACTTAACTTTCTGTTTCGGGTCACATGTTCAAAGATTGTTTAAAAATATTAATATATATTTTTAAACAATCTTTGAATAGAATACCCTTATCTTCTACATATTCCCAATAACTATATATCAAACATCTGCAATAATAATTCATTATATATTAATCATATAATAACATTTACTCACTCACTTAGTCCTTTGTTCAGTTATCCACACAGAGCCACTTCACACTAGCCTGTGTTACTACTCCCGTGGTTGTTGCTACACTGCTCTTGCCGAGCTAATGACCGGGTATTTATACGAATTGAAAGTAAAATAATATTACCCAACCGTGGGTAGAAATGAAATTATTATTATGGAGACACTACATCTCTTTCTTTTTATATATTTTTTCTTAATCCTAGTTGTGAATAATATTTTTTTTTATTAAAGTATTTGATTATATAGGCCATGCAAAATTATTATAAATTTCATATTATCGTCACTAATCACTAGTTTCTTTGTCTGGTACAACCTTCCATTCTCCTCCTATTTTCTTTAAATGGACTATATTCCTACGTAATTCTTGACCTGTCTCATCATTTTGAATTGTAACATCTCCCGTCGTTGGAGATTTTCTGTTGCTTTTCTTTTTCTATCTGCATACTCTTTTCCTAATTGTTTGTGTATTGTATCTTTTTCTCTAATTCCTTCATCCAAGGCTTGATTTTCTATAGTTTTAGAACATGGAATTTTATCTTTGAATTGCCGTTTGTAGAAAAATTCTGATGGTGATTTTCCTGTCACTGTATGATGTGTACTATTATACATCATTAGGTAGTACATCAAGTCTTCTTTCCAATTTCTTTTTCCTATTTGACTTATACGTTATCTTTTAAGAATACTCCGGTTTTGTCTCTCTACCTCACCATTTTGTTGCGGCCAGTATGGGATGCTATTAAAAAGTATTATTTCACATTCTTCGAGATATGCTCTTAAATTCATAACTTGAAAACTGCCTGCCATTGTCAGCTGTCACACTTATTGGAAATCCTAATCTTGAGAAAATTTCTTTTAAAATTTTAATTATTTTTGAGGATGTAATATTTTTTTGTGATTTTTAGCTCCTTATAACGACTGTAGTAATCAATACATACAAGTATATAATCTGCCGATGGTAACGGTCCTAGAAGATCTATTGCCACATCCACCCAAGGTTCCATTGGTAGGTCACGGCTTTTCATAGGATGTGGTGGATTTGGAGCTGAAACTAAAGTGCAACTTTTGCATTTCTTGACCCTTTCCTCAGCATCCTTGTCAATTTTCGGCCACCAGACTTTAGTACGAAGCCTATTTTTCATAGCTACAATCCCAGGATGACCTTCATGAGCTGCTTCTAAAACGTTTTTCCGTAATCCTTTTGGTATAACAAGTCTATTTCCTTTAAGTATAATGTTTCCCTGGCAACATAACTCATTCTGTAACACTTTAAATGTATGGACTGACGAATCCCAATAATTTTCTACTAATCCTTTCTTAACTTTACGAATTTCATCATCTAGTGCTGATTGTTTGTCAATTTCTCTGAGTGGAACTGCAATTGGCGCAGAATATTCGATAATTTGATTGATGTATTTGGGATTATCAAAGTTTGTTGTTGGAGAGTAATTACAAAGTCTTGATAAGGGATCAGCTATGTTATTTTTCCCTGGTTTATAAATTACCTTATAATCATAAGACTGAAGTCTTAGAACCCATCTTTCAATTCTTGCACAAGGTTTTGAATTTCTTCCAAATATAACTTCTAACGGTTTGTAATCGCTAATTAGTTCGAAGGATTTACCATAGAGATAAATATTAAAATGTTCTACTGCCCATACAAGCGCCAGGGCTTCTTTTTCAGTCTGACAGTATCTTTTCTCAGAATCAGTAAGACTTTTGTTCCCATAGGCTACGACTCTTGGTCCTTTTGTGTCAACTTGTATTAATACTGCCCCTAATCCCACTGGGCTTGCATCTGCAATTACTTGAGTTCTATCTTGAGGATCGTAATATCCTAGACATTTTATTTCACAAAGAGCCTTCTTCAAATTTATAAAAGCGTCTTGCTGTTCTTTTTGCCATAGATTTGACAAAAATACTATCTTGCAATGTTTTTTTGATTTAAGTAATTTCCTTAACGGTTCTGTCAACGTTGCAAGGTTTGCAATCCATTTACCTACAAAATTCACTAGTCCGAGGAAGCTTTGCAATTCTTCTATAGTTTCTGGTACTCTAAAATTACATATAGATTTGATATATTTATCAAGTGGCTTAATTCCGTGTGGGGATAATTCATGTCCCAGAAAATTTATTTTTGAGATCCTATATATACATTTATTTTCATTTAAAAGAACAGTATTATTTTTTAAAACATCTTAAATATGTTTTAACCTCTGGTCATGTTCGTTAAAATCTTTTCCCAACACGATAATGTCATCGATAAAGTTGACTGAACCCTCGCACCCTAAAAGTATTCTTTCAAGGATTTTTTTAAAAAATTTCAGGTGCACATGATATACCAAACATGAGTCTCTTATACCTGTACATTCCTTTACTGCTTATAAAGGTAGTAAAGGTATATGACGAGATTTCACATGAATCTCTATTTGATGAAAGGCATCTTTAATATCCAGCCTGGAAAATACAGTGGCTTTCTTAAAATGTGGCAGCAATTGGTTCATAGTTGGTAAAGGGTGATTTTCTCTAATTATGGCCTGGTTGGCTCGACGCATATCAATGCATATTCTAACTTCACCATTTTCTTTAATTACAGGAACTATTGGAGATACCCATTTCGATGGTTCATGAACTTCTTCTATAATGTCAGACTCCTTGAGCTCCTTTATTTTCATATTCACTTTGTCTTCTAAAGGTATTGGAATTCTTCGGTAGGGTTGGCACACAGGTTTCACTGTTTCATCTATTGGTATATCAATGAGTACATCTTTAAATTTCGGAAAAGTTTGTATGAAATTTGCTTCCACTCCTATACGTAGAACTCCAAGTGATATTGCGCTGTCTTTTCCTAACAAGTCCCTAGTTCCATTTTTTATAACATAAAATGTAACCTTTGCTTCTTTATTGTTAATTACGATGGTACTTTTGAAAGAACCAACAATATGTAGAGGTTTATTACTGCCATATGAAAGGAAAGTCTTATTAGGTGTCTTTTCTTGGTCAAAAACTTTTGCTTTATTTTGTTTTAGTATTTTCCATGTGGTCTCTATCAAAAGATTGCATTTACTACCGGAGTCGATTAGTATTTTACTATTTACCCCTCCAATTGTGCAATCTATCATACAGTCTTCGTCAATATGAAATATATAATCAATATTATCTTTTATATAATTTGTCGTCTGGGATCTTTTATCCTCATTATTCATTTGTCGTTTCTTCTTCGAATAGGTCATATTTTCTTGATAAGATGTCTTCCTCTGTAGGGGATTTTTGGTCAGACAAAACTGTTTCAAATGACCTGTAATACCACATATATGGCATTTTATTTTTCTTGCACGGCAGCCAGAATAATTACTTTGGTGATTATAGCTATCACATCTTGTACAAGCTTTTAACTTATTTTTATTTTGATATGTATTTACTCTGTTAACATGATTCAATAAATTATTATTATTATTGTTACTGAATTCTTTCATTTGTCTGCCAACACTTTCTAATATATTAGCTTCAAGAATAATATCATCTAATGTGACGTTATCTCCTCCTTTTAAAATTTTCTTTCTCAATTCAGAAGAACAACATTTTTCGGTTATTTGATCGATAAGCCTTTCTTCTTTATCAACAAATTTACACTTGTCTGCTTGTTTCCTTAATCTTATTAAAACTTCTCAAATTTTTCATCAGATTCCTGCTTCATTAACCTAAATATATGTCGTTCATAGATCTTGCTTTGTTTTGGTGAAAAATACTCATCCAATTTCTTTATCGTTATTTCATATACATTAACAGAAGAATCCGACGTAGTTTCGGCATGTGCTCCAGGTATATTGTGGTAAATTTCTTGAAGACCTAAACCCCCTAAGTGTAGTAGAGTGGACCGTTTCTTAGATGGCGTTTCTATGTTTGCAGCATGTAAATAAATATCTAAGCCACGTTTCCATTTTTCCCATCTTAATCCAACGCTTCCAGAATCATCTTCGCAGTCAAAATTCTCTAATGGAGTTAAGTAAGACATTCTGAGAAAAGGGAAAATAGATAGTATTAATAAAAATAAATACATCAATAAAACCCAATACTATATCTCTGGACCGTTACTTAATAAGTATGTCCCTTATACAGTATTTTTTATTTTTGTCCATTATTTGGACCTTAATTATATTTGTGTGTGGACCGTTACTTAATAAGTATGTCCATTATACAGTATTTTTTATTTTGTCCATTATTTGGACCTTAATTATATTTGTGTGTCCATCTATTGGACCTTCACATTTACAGTCTTAATCATTGGCGTCCATTACTTGGACCTCCCATTTTTATCTTTGGCGTCCATTACTTGGACCTTCCATTTTAAATCGTGTCTTTGGTGTCCATTACTTGGACCTTCCATTTTAGATAGTATCTTTTGGTGTCCATTACTTGGAACTTCCATTTTAGATAGTATCTTTTGGTGTCCATTACTTGGACCTTCCATCTTAGATCGTTTGATCCCTTTTTTCTTCTTTTTTTTCAGTTTAAACCGTTTTACCTCGTCGCCATTTATAGAATACCCTTAGCTTCTACATATTCCCAATAACTATATATCAAACATCTGCAATAATAATTCATTATATATTAATCATATAATAACATTTACTCACTCACTTAGTCCTTTGTTCAGTTATCCACACAGAGCCACTTCACACTAGCCTGTGTTACTACTCCCGTGGTTGTTGCTACACTGCTCTTGCCGAGCTAATGACCGGGTATTTATACGAATTGAAAGTAAAATAATATTACCCAACCGTGGGTAGAAATGAAATTATTATTATGGAGACACTACATATATTAACATTACTTTGTAAAAAATGTGTTAATTTAATATTGACGAAGCTTTAAACAACAGGTTATAGTTAAAAAAACTCTTTAAGATTAATTTAGTTTTAGTTTTCGATACACTAATATACATATACTAGCTGCTTCCCGCCCGCTGCGCTGGCACGCCATTAATTTGGATTTGGTGAACTTAGACTTCTTGTATTGACAAAATGTTTTATTTCCATTTTATATTTAGTGTATTTTTTTTTATTTTTAAAAAGAGAAATATAATGCCCGTCAATGAATGCACATATTTCCACATCACCTATGAGGTACTGTGTATTGGAATGCTTTCCCGTTATATAATGTGCCGGGATCCCCAGTAGGCCTACGAAAAATTGGCAGCATATAACTAAGGATAAATTTTGCAATTTTTATATTTATTTATTTTTCAAATATATCAAATTCATTTTGGTAATCAATTATATTTATACGTCCTTGATTTTTTTATTTATGGCAATTTTTAATTTTCAAATTTCAACTTTTTGCTCTCGCCCCCCAACCTCATTTAAACGGTTACCATGGCAACCATGCCATGGTAACCGTTGTCATAGTATCCGTTGACATAGTAACCGTTGCTATGGTAACCGTTGTCATGGTAATCGTTGCTATAAAGCCGATTGACTTGAAATTTTTTAGAAATCCGTAGGAATAGGAATTCCTTAAAATCCGTTTTTAGTGGATGTCTAAGTTATAAAAGAAGTAACTATGAAAAATTTTAAGTTAATCGGACAGATATTTTCGGAGATTTCAGTCAGTGAGTGGCAAATCGCTTATATATATATATATATATATATACTAGCAGACCCGGTCACTCGTTGCTGTGACTATTGTTTTTGACATATCACATTGTAGTAAACTATTTAAGAGGTAACAGCCAGAGTACATCTGCCATGAAACCCATAATGTTTTCTTATAGTCGATATTAAGCAAAAATCAAAACAAAATAATTATAATTAGTTTGTTAATTTTATCCAACTTTATAACACTAGTAAATAACTTGGAACATTAAACTTACGAATGAGGTAGGTAGGGCATAACTGAAAATTGTGACTGCAAAATAGTAAACAAATAATTTGCAATAAAACAATATTGCGACTATGAATTGAGTTGAAAGTTTTTCTATCTTTAAGTTAGGTCAAACTGCACGCGATGTGTAAATTTTATTTAAATCGGTTAAATAGTTTAGGAGTCCATCGCTTAATAACAACCTGACACGTAATTTATATATATTGATTCCTTGAGATTATTGGATTATTAGTCAAATAAGCATATCATATCAAAGGTTACAGATACCTACAGAGATATGTTAATAATGTATAGGTCACACACACACTTCTACAGATTTGCCCATTTATTACGAGTACTTACCAAGTGACCGCGCTATTTAACTCGGTCGATACAGATTAATACTTTTAGGAATATCATAAGACATTATCATTATTTTCTCATTTTTTTAATACATTTAATGTTCCTTAAAACAATTATTCATCAACAAAAAAATATATTGTTGTCAATGTTACTGAATTACGCCAAGTATACTGTACAAATTTCGATGCAATCTCCTAAGAATGTAGGTTATCGATATCAATGTGTGTATAGACAAATTTTTAAATTTCAAAGGTTTTTAATTTTGTGGAAAAGATAAAAACCGATTTTAGTTATAATCACAATCAAATAAACCTATTGAACCGTATATGTACAGAATGATTTACAAAATGAAATATAAAAATGTAAAATAAAACATAAACCAAGTTGAAATTCATTTTCAAATTACCTGTTATTTGTAAAGAAATATAAATGTTCGTATTTATGATCACATCCATTAATCCTTTTTATAAAATAACTATAATTTGAACGATCTTTTTTTATATTCTGTTTATAATTCTTCAATATACTTCGTATTCCTTACTAATATGAAAGAACAATATTATAAAATAGTTGTTTACACAACCGAATTGCTTTATCAAATACACAATTTCGAAAAATAAAATTAATACATCTTAAGTTATATTTTCATATATATGATTATTCCTTTCTGATTGTGTTTTAATGGAACGGAGGAATAGACGAATTTCAAATATATGATACTAGAAACATTCATTGCATATAATAATACAAGTCATTGCTACGACCTTACTTCTCTTTCGAAATTTCGACAGTAAAATTTGTAAAAACAGTTACATGATTTAAAGAAACAGAAATCTTACATAGTAAGGGTCGTTTTACGTATCCTGCCATTTTTAATTTAAACTCAAAATAATTACTTTTGAACATTTGATGGATTTAATTTGAAATTAACTTTACTAATATACAGAATAAAGGCAAGGGAAGATTGGGCAGCCGGGTCTTTTATTTACCTAACGAATAGTTACAATAGTTACTTCATCAATAACTTAAGGTATGCAGGGTTCGATAAACATTATGTATTTATCTTATAAACAGTAGCTGTGAAAGAATTAACCAATACTTAAAGTAAATATTTTAAAATTTTAAATGATATTCGTCTATGTCTAGATCCGTATTTATATTTGATTATTTGTATTTTATATTCACAAAAATACCAAAACTATATTATAATCAACTCTTCTATTACGAGTAAGATAGTTTTAGACACAAAATGAAATTAAATAAATGTCATGAAACAAACGTGGATTTTATGTAAGTCAAAATATGAAAAATTTTATGGTCCTTAATTTTTTCGGATGATGCTGCCCGGGCAGGCAACAGTTTTAATATATTCAGTACTAGCTGTGCCGACGACTTCGTTCGGGCGGAATATATTTTTTTAAATAAAAGTAGCCTTAGTAACTCCTTATATTTTATCAGCTATCCGTCAGTATAGCACTGTTAGAATCGATCCAGCCATTTCAGAGATTTCTGGACCAAACAGACTGATAGACAGACAGAGGAAAAATTTAATAATTGTTTTTTTATTTATGTAACGTATGTACCTACTTTCATACGCATTTAGTGAAATGTTTTTAATTTGGAATTACAAATGGACACTTAAATTTTATTTATTTATTTTATTAGCTAATCCAACAGTGCATACGTAATTTTAAAGGTACAATAAACTACGCTATTTAACAATCGAACGATCCATAAAGTTACCGTTTGAAAGTATATCAATAAAAATAAGGAAATGGCCACAACGTCTCCGCTTTATTTTATTCTGAAGAAAATATTTATATATATATATATATATACTCAGTGCCGGCGTTAGGGGGGCGCGCGATGGGGTGACGGCCCGGGGCGCCAAATTTGGGGGGCGCTGAGGTCTGAGGCCTCGGCCTTCTGCCTTCCGCTCTGTGTACCCTCAATACTGTCTATGTGCCGTATTCACAGTTCACAGTCGGTTAATCGACTGTGAATACGGGACTTACGTTCCTTGACTTGATTTCCTTAAGTGGGCGCCTAAATATTTTTGCCCGGGGTGTCAGTAGCCCTAACGCCGCTGCTGTATATACTAAACGCTCTAGCACTAACCTACTTAAGGTTAGTGCTATTATTATAAGAGACCTACTGTTTCTTACCATAAAGTTGTAAGGTAACATTACATACGAATACATTGTTTATATTTTTGCTTATTTTCGATTTTATTTCGAATTTATAGTTTTACATGTATTGACTAAGGACTTAAGGACTACGTTCCCAGTAGATAGGCCCATTCTGCTATTTTTCCGTATGTATTTCAGTATGTTTGTTCCGCGTATTTTTCATCCTAACGCGGCGTTTTTTAGTTTTGTTTTTGGCGTAGCAGGAGCAATTTTCATCCGATCGCCAAAAAAATTGGTGATCATGTTCTTTGAGTTACTTAATTTTTTTTTGTCTGGCCATTTTTCTTACTGGCGTATTTTTCATGCAATCGTCACGAAAATTGGTAGGTGTGTTCTTTGAATTATTTTAATTTTTATGGCGAGCCGTTGTTTTGCTTGGGCGAAAAATTTCAAAATGGCGGATTTCTGATCCGTACCACAAAAACGGACTTTGCGGCAGCTAGCGGGCTGAAATAGACGTACTTGGTTCACGGGTGAAATATCGTAACCACTGTACCTGTGAAATCCACCATAAATAATTTCCCAACATTGTCGCATCCCCTAACGTACTGAGGTCTACTGTACACAGAACGACTAATTTAGATAATGCTTAAAAAAATGATTTAGTTATTCTTTTTGTTTTAGTTTATGTTCTACGAATTTTGTGTGTTGAACGTTGTAGATCCCAAACGTATTCTAAACTCCTTATGAGTTGTATATCAAGAAACGGATACCATATACTTTTGTGCTCTTTCGTCAGTACATCATATGGCCAACTTCGTCATATCGTCCCCTTTTATTCTTATATCTTGCTTATATTTTGATAGTTTATGTAGGGTTGTTTTTTTGTCACTTTAAATCTTTAAGTATACATATTTAATAAACCTCGAAATGAGCGTTGAAAGGAATATTGTGTGAGCTTCAATGAGAGCAATAAAAAAAAGGTTTTCTTCCTAATTTTTGGACTCTTCGTCGCCTCTTGCGACACCTTAAATGTTATTCATTGTTCACATTTTTACCTGGAACCACCCGAGTATTTCTGTTATAATCCTTATATCTTGTTATAAGTTATCACTAAAAAAAGTTGTAATTTTAAAGAGGAAAAAATTTAATAACTAAAAGATATTCTTCGAATACGTCCTATTTTAACGGCTATGGCTACGGTATGGCACATAATCGGATTGGATTATATATTAAATTATCGATATCTATGCAGGTAATAACGGACCACAATCCTTTAAGGAAAATACAACTAAAAAAACAGTGTTTAAATTTGATTGAAATTGAAATGATTATTTCTTAAATTATAATTTAATAGGTATTAAATATCTATGACTTATACAAAATATAATCTATAATGCTGTTAAAGATATAGAAGAGTAGAACACAAGAGGAATACAAAACTTAATTTTTCTATCAATTGAAGTTCTTACATTTTTCTAAAATTATTAAGGCTGCTACACTACACTAAACTTATATTTCATCTACAGCGTATTTTATGTCCCAAGAATTTTATCCGAAGATATCGTATCGTTTTGTAGGTTGTGTGTTGGAGACACTGTTCGTATGACCTCCAGTATATAAGAAGTCCCAAAGGATTCTGGAACTTTTTATGAGATTTATTTAAGGATTCTGAAACTTTTTATGAGATTTATTTATGAAACATATAACGTTGATGATCGTTTGGAATCGTGTATATAATATTTGGTATTTGTACTGAATATAAGAGTAACCATTTATATAAATTTTACGTCACTCTTTTCAGAACCGAACTTTTTATTATGCAAGTCTCAATATTCACATACCCCAATAGACACTATAGCATCTATTCAACTTACAGCTTTATTTAAACAAAACTTTGTGTTACTTCATCATATCACTCTATTTTATTGTCTTGATTATTTTGATAATAATTTCAAATTTTAGTCTGGAACTTGTATTATCATATATTTTTTTCATCAGAGAAATAAATATAAAAAAAGTATTTCATCGTCGGACATATAGTTTTTGTTGAACTCTGAATGTAATGTAGTACAAAAGCAAAAAAATCCAATCAAACATTAGGAGTTACATGTACGTTTTGAAATTTTAAGTATTTATCTGTATATATTATAAAGTATAATCCTAACTATTAAAACGAATCGTATAAAAAGTAATACTAAATTTAGAAGTACGAGTTCACTCGCACACGAAATTTCGTTATAAAAATGCTGTCTTTTATTATGGAAACTTTAACCACCCCTCGTCGCGCAGGTGACTGTTCGCTAAGCAACTCGCACCCGCCGGAAGTCAACCGCAGATTTAGGACTTCTTGTTATTTTCGACCACATATGGCATATCCTAAATACATTTCTATAGCGTCTAGTCGTACCATTACCAATTTCACGATTACTGTTTTGAGGTCAGGCTCTGTTGATGTGTTATTAGCAGAAAATGAGCATCGCCGCCAGTGAAGCGGAATATTATCTACTTCCTCATTCGAATTCTGTAATGATACGCATGGTGACGAGTTTCCAATCTTTTATTTCTGTAGAATATAATACGTATAAGGTAAAATAAAGAGCACTAAATATTTTTCAAAAAGGAACAAATTCAAGGGTTATTTATTGGATAAACCAACCTACGGATGCTGAGACTACTACAATATTTATTATTAACTCTTCATTATAAGACACTTTGTGTAAAATTGATTTCCAAACGGTTGAGTAATAGGTATATAAACTTTAGTTAACTATGACTTCAAAACTAGTCACTAGTTAAAAGCTAAGCTCTAAAAGCGGGCTGTGTAGAAAAAGTAACATCGCAGCAATAATCTATCCTAGGATTGAGTTTACGTCTATTATAAGACGCATCGTGTAAGGTATGGTTGATAAACGCGAGCGATGACTTAGTCTCCGAGGTTAGGGAAAGAGAAAAGCGTCTGGTCTTACCAAAGTCGAAAATTGTCGTTTCTACTTATCCTTCTTGAACCATCACATACATACATTTCATCACCTCGCATTTTTTTTTATATTTTAACATTTGCTAAGTATTTAATGAAAGTGTTCCTCGTTCAGTTAGTTCTATAGTGTATGTATATGTATGTTTAAAATAAAGTAAACAAATAACCACTCAACAATAATTGATGTATCTGAAAACTAAACCCGTGAGCTGTATGCGTTATATTACATAATTCATAATAACCATATGGCCGGGTTTAATGAATGCTACATTATCTTACTGTCTAAAAAGGTACAGGAAGTACCTATATTAAGAGTACTTAGTAAAGCCCTCTTTTTAAATCAGTCGAAACAAAATAATAAATCTCCCAATATTAATAAATCATTAAAATTTTCACTTATTATTTTATTTTTATATATTCCTTATTTCTTAAAACAATCGTAAGAAAAAATCATTGTCCAGCTATCTGTCTGAGTTAGTTAGTGAATTACGCAAAATGTACTTTACACATTTAGATGCAATTTCTTATGGATATAGGTTATTGGTACAGTTAGTGTGTATATTAAATTTTATTTCAAAAAGTTTTTAAGGTTTCAAGCGAGAAGAAAAAACATATTTAAATAATAATCACAACACAATAAACTCATTATACCGTTTTAAATAAAATATAGTATGTTGTTGGCTGTTTTAATATAGAATGCGTAAGCAGAGCATTGAGGCTATTTATGATCAGTTCGCAAATTCCTTATATAAAATGACTATTATTATCATAAAGTCCAATTAATAGCATTTAAAACGAATTATATATATATCCTCCAACTTATTACCTATTCGTCAGTCGTACGATGTAACATTAATATAAAATATAAAGTAATATTGTTGTCTACACGACAGTATTGCGTTCTCATAAACACAATTTCAAAAGATAACATGCCGTAAGTTACATTATCATTACATACTTCTTCATATTATTAATAGTAATGTTATTCGTTCGCCTCAAAACATTGGCTTTTAATACCACCTCACATCTTTTACAAATATATTCAAACATTAATATAAATGAATGTTATAAGTTTTAACAAACAAACAAAAATATCTTGTTCCCTAAGGTTTGCTCAACATTTCCTGCAATTTAACATTCAATCTCAAAATAATTATTTTTGAACACTTGAGGTATTTCATTTAAAACAAACTTTACTAATATACAGAATAAAGGCAAGGGAAGGTTGGGCAGCCGGGTCTTTTATTTACCTAACGAATAGTTACAATAGTTACTTCACCAATAACGCCCTATTCCTATGAAAGGGAAACCTTTTCGTAGTATTACTAGGGCCGAGTCATTCTGTCTTCGAGCTGAGCTGAAATAAAAACAGCACGGCTCTACCACTCAGAGGTATAATTTGATTTAACTTTCAGTTAAATATACTTAGTAAGTGCTATAATCCAAAAACCTTTTCATAAAACTATTGCATAACTTTGAAAAACTTAAAATGGTACATGAGCGGATTTTGTATTAAAATAATAATACCAAACATCAACTGTCTACATAAATATAACAATTAAATCTTGATTATTTTGAAATTGTACTTCAATAAACTATGACTGCAGGTGTGTTTAAAATATACAGGGTTTGATACGCCGCGTCCACAGCATACCGCATTTCCATTCGTGACACACGCTGTGTGTCGGGAATGTACAATGTCGTGTACGATTTCAACCACCCCGCAGGCGAAAACTTTATTTCAAAAGTATTCTCTCTTCTTATGAAACAATTTTCTACTTTTCCAGAAGAAGAAAAAAACTGACTTTCTTTTAAATTACAATTCATACGTCATTGTAATGTTAAATTTAAAGTGTATATACTTCATCAATGTCAAAAAGAAGTTGACAAAAATAATAAAATGAAAAAAAGGTAAATCAAATTGATGTTTAGTTATCTCTTACCCGATAACAATGAACGTCACTTGTAATGGACAGGTATTTTATTTATATTCATATCATAAAATGCTTTTAGAAAAAAAAATTACTTGATCGATTCAATTAATTACACCTGAAGACCAAATCATAAACCTCCAACTTATTTCATATTCCACAGTACTACGAAGCAATATTAATATAAAATAATTGCTTGTGCAACGAAATTGCTTTCTGAAATACACCATATGAAAAGATAACATGTATTACACGCGGTAACTCGTATTATCATTAATTACTTCTTCATGTTATAATAGTAATGTATGTTTGTTTGTCTCTAATAGTGTTTTAATGGATTTGAGGAGGCATGGCGTTTCCATCCTGTAATACATTCAATATAATATGATATTATAAACAATACTCGTAGCGCTTGTACCTATTCTGCTTCTTCAAAGTTAAATTACGTAGTATTTAATTAATTTTTAAAAAAGATTGAGACTTTTGTTTCTTTCGATTTTTACAATAGACTTTGTAAATCCAAACACCATTTCACACACACAGCACACGAGCTGACTTCATTAGAAGTCCTATCGACCTGCACGAAGACGCTTAAGCCCCTCATAATTTCAAAAAGTTTGTATTTAACGAAAAACCTGGAATTTTGGTCCAAAACCCGGCAACATTTGTTTTTGTACGTTAAAAAATTTCAAAACTATATACTCTACAAATAACAATAAATTTTAGAGCACTAGTTTAATAATTGTCCTAATTAAAAATTAATATCAGCTTACGAGGTTATAAATTATCACAATAATTTGATTATTTTTATTGGATATCAAAAACTATATTAGAACTATCGTTTCCAGACAATACTAGTAAAATATTTTAGACAGATACAATCATGAGATATCAGGAAACAGAAATAACTTTTATGTAAACCAAAGTATGAAAAAAGTATAGTCGTATAATTTTTGCGGGTGACATTTTTAGATAATCAATTCAATATATTATTCAAAGACGTTAGTATTATTTCTTTTATATGTAAGCTATTCACACTTTACTAAGTTTGTTTTGTTATAAATTTTAAAAAAACATACTTCTTCTTGGCTATAGCATCGTAGTAGTTTTAGTTTAGATTATTTTAGATCAGTTTGTTTTAAAATTGATGAAAACTTAGATTATAAATGGAACTAACTATACCTACGATAAAAATATTAATGTTCTTATTTATTTATTTATTTACCTTCACGCCATATCCCTTGCGGGGTAGCCAGGGACGACGGAGCGCCAAACGCTACGGTCTCTGCATACCTCTTTCGCCTCGGCCACAGACATCAACCTCTTCATACATGCCCTCCGGGGGATCCTCATGCTTTTTACGTGACCTTCCTCCAGTATCGTAGCTACTGTGTTTTTGAAGGTCACTCGAGGCCTCCCCCTGTCTCTCTTACCGCTCACTTTTCCCATATAAATCTTTTTTACCATTCTTTCATCACTCATTCGTTCAACGTGCCCAAACCACCTGAGCACGTTCTTCTTCATTCTCACCGTGACATCTTCGCTAGTACCTGCCATTCTATGGATCTCTTCATTGCGGATTCGATCAGCTAGACTGACTCCGCATATTCTGCGAAGAGATCGCATCTCCACAGCATTCATCTTTCTTACATTCTTCTTCTGTGTTACCCACGTTTGGCTGCCGTATAACAGTGTCGGTAGCAAAACTGCATTGTGTACAACCAAACGTGCAGCTATACTGACGTTTTGCCGTCTCAACAATGCAGTCAAAGCACCATTGACTCTGTTACCGGCAGCAATACGCCTTTCCACATCCATTTCGTATCTTCCGTCTCTACTAAACATACTTCCCAAATATACCACTTCATTCACTTGTTCTATTATCTTATCATTCACGTTGATCTTACATTCTGTTCTTTCTTCATTTCTTTCAAATATCAGAACCTTCGTCTTATCTACATTCAGGTTAAGACCATTAATTTCACACCCATCTTTCACAGTGGTGACCAATGCCTGCAAATTGCATTCTGATGATGCAATGAGCATTAATGTTCCTAGATTTAAGAATTTAAGTAAGTGGAATACGTAGTTGAATGTTGCGATAAAATAATTATTTTCCAGGTATTCTTTTTCTGTACACAAAAATAACGATTAAAACTACTAATAATAAATATTTTAAATTTAAATTACAGCGAAAAAATCGAGGCTATGAAAAGTTTTCTTATAAAAAGCTCTCTTAACCTTGGTCATGAAGGTCCGTTATGAAAATTTTTCTCCCCATTTCTGCCATAACCGATCTCGGATACTATCTTGACGGCGGGTTGTAATGATGTGTGTTTAGCAGAAAATGAGTATCGGGGCCAGTGAATTGCGAACTCATCTACTTCCCCATTCGAGTTCAAATAATGACAATTTTCTTACTTTGTATAACCTTAGATAAAGGGCAGCAGACAGAAGTGAAATAATGAAAATATTTCACTACTGAGACTGAGAGATTTCCCGCGACCTTGCTTATATCGTCCTTACGTAGGTCCTTCTAGTGGGGGTCTACCCACGACGTATTTCAATAAAAATATGGAAATGGTAGCTACAAAGACTTCTTTTATACTTTATATTTAACTAAATTAAATCCTCATTTTTTTTCTTCAAACCAAAGTTACTCATTTCTTATGTATAAATATATAATATTTTTAATTATTACAAGAAAAAAGCATCATAATTTATAAGACACCCTTTATTTCTTACTATTAAAACTTTATATATATGTACAAATATTTCTTATATTTTATCTTTTATTCCTCGATAACAACAGTACCTACTACAATATTGTTATTTTTATAAATAGACTTTACTTATAACAAATAGTTTTTTAATGTCCCAAGAATTTTATCTTAAGGTATTATATCGTTTTGTATCTTGTGTGTTGGAGAATATTCACATTATCTCGAGTACATGAGAAGTCCCAAAGAATTCAGAAAGTTTTTATGAGGAACTGAGAAAATGTAACTTTTGTGCTCTTTGGGATCTTAAATAAAATATATGATAATTGTACTGAATGTAAGACATAAAATACATTCATTTATATAAATTTTACGTTCATTCCCTTCCTTTTTATTGTATCCACATACCTCAATAGTTACAAAAAAATCATTTCAACTAATAGCGTTAGTTAAATAAAACCTTACTACACATATATTACGTTAATCTACCATCCTCTTTTATTGCATTGGTTATGATTTAATATAGTGTAAAGAAAAATAACAAAATAACAGTTTAGATGAATAAATTTATTTATTAATAAATACGCAATTCTGTAAAGCAGAATTAATACTAAATTTAATAGTGCGATTGTACTTATATACGAAGACGGTGCCAAAATTACTGTCTTCTCGCAGGAAATCTACTCAACTTTCATCACACAAGTGCCTGTTCGCTAAATAACTCGCACCCGCCTGACGTCGACCGCAGACTGAGGTCTGCTTGTTATTTTCGATGACATATGGCGTATCCTAAATATATTTCTATAGCGTCTAGTCGTACCATTACCAATTTCACGAATACTGTTTTGAGGTCAGGCTCTGTTGATGTGTTATTAGCAGAAAATGAGCATCGGCGCCAGTGAAGCGAATATTATCTACTTCCTCATTCGAGTTCTGTAATGATACGCATGGTGACGAGTTTCCAATCTTTTATTTCTGTAGAAAAGAAATATATAAGGTAAGATAAAGAGAATAAACATTTTTCAATTTCTATGCGAGTTACCTAAAAGGTTTAACGGTGTTGTGATTTTATGTAAGACAAAAATTTCTAACTCTGTATTACGGACCTTTTCTGTCTACTTTAAAGTACAGTTTAAAAAATTGTACAAACTACCTGTTGCCGGCGACTTCATCTGCTTCATCCGATCTCCACCGATCTACTGGCTTAAATCATTACCCAGCTATAATCACTCGAAATTGATATAAATATATAAAATATTATTTTATTAAATTTTTTAGTACGCACGTTGACTGTTTTATGTTATGCGAAGTGAATCAAAGTTCCAGATATCAGATTATAATTAGTATACCGAACATATATTTAATGTTATTATATATATAATATTAATAGCAGTTTTCGATACACTGATTTACGTATGTATGTCATTACATTAAGGGTAGTGGATTACATATTGAATCTTTGTTATTATTCAGATCACATGTACACCCACCCACCCGCCTCTCTTATAATTTAAATTTAATATTGATGAAATAGTTCCGATAAAATTAATCTGTTATATAATTCTTAAATAACAATAAAATTGTGTTGATCTTATCGTTAAGTATTGAATTTCGCTTGCTACGGATATTGGGAAAATAAATTGAATGGGTACCAAGATATTTGTGTTACAATCCCGCTTTAACAAAATAAGTAAATGAAGAACATAAATCGAGAGCTGTTTATCGGATAAATATACCAACAGATACTGAAACAACTCGTATACCTACAGACTGAGATAATTATAATATTTAATAATAAAGAGTTAACTCCTTATTATAGAAAACTTTCTGAAAGGTTAATTCCAAGTCGTTGAATAATACATATAATTGAAGCAAATATGCCTTTTAAATTATTTTGCGTGATAGGGTCGGAACAGAGAACTTTGCTTATTGGAATTAATTGGAAATCATATTTTTTCTAAAAAAAATCACTCTAATTCTTACAGTAGTGAGAAATTCCACTTATTTCTGTATAGACTATTGAATAGCTCATACAAACAGCCGGTGGAGAAAAATAATGTGAGCATAAAACATATCGCGGTGAAGTTAACGATTATTATAAGACGGATGGTTGATAGCGATACACCGCGACCAATGACTTCACGGACTCTCGAGGTTGGAGAGACGTTGTAAATGTCGTTACAAAAATTGATATAGATCATTCTTAATTAACCCCTCGAAGCATCACCGATTGAGCGTGAGTCAAATTCACTTATTCTAAGATCAATAATTTTTAAAACAAGTCACTATTTTTATAATTAAAGTAATTTTCTGATAGTTTATCAGTCACACACACATTACATGACATATGCTGCATTACATTTTGTTATGTGCAAAATAATTGGATTGAAATTACTGAACACGATGTTTATTAAGAATATTTTTTTTATTAATGGATAATATTTGGTAATAATATTATTTAAGGAAATACTTTTAATAAAAAACCTTTTTAAGCTTTAATACTCAAAAAACATTAAAATTATACGAAGAAATAGCAATATGGAATATATAAGTTTAATAAAACCATGTTATATTACTGACAGAGCGAGGCTCACAGATAAACACACTACATTAAGAGTATCTATAAAGTGACCCCGCTGTCGAAATCAGTGGATAGATAATAATAAGTTTCCGACTATCAATTCTAAATAATTTAAGATATCTCCTTAATCTTCGTCGATAGTTAAATATTAGAGATGTCCTTTTCATAATGCTTTTTAAATTCCGCTTATTTACTTAAAAACAAAAGTAGTGTCTCGTTACATTCCATGGTACCATTAATACAAAAAAAATCGATCCCAGTGATGATTGTATGTTCATTTAATTTGAGTATGGTGAGATGGAGGGAGAGACAGACAAAACCGCTATCTAATAAAGGATAATAATGTAAGTATTTTTTAATCTTTTGGTAATCTTTAAATAGCTTTTTTATTTTTTTTTAAGTGAGACGCGGTCCAACGAACGTACGGGTCACCGATGACAGTTGTTCACCGCCGCCCATGAACTCTTGTAACATGCAATCACAAGGGCGTTACCGGCCTTGGAGGTGGGAATAAACGCCGCTCTTGAAGGCACCCATGTCGTATCGATCCGACATCTCTCTAATTAATATTAAAAAAAAAAAGTCAAAATAAGTAAATTTTAAAATAATATTAAGTTATCATATTTATATTCATATCGAAAATTCATTACATAAAATAAATATTATTTGACCGACTTTGTAATATCGTGACGACTAATTACATCTGTAGACTAAATCTCAACCTTCCAATCTATTTGATATTCGTCACTCGTGCGATGGAACATTAATATAAAATAATTGTTTGCGCAACAGAATTGCTTTCTCAAATATACAATTTCGTAAGATAACATTAGTACATTGTACTTGTTATTAATAACAGTATTTATTCGTCTCTGATTGTTTTAATGGAATGTAAAACCACGCTAGTCATGTCATAAAAATCAGTAATTTTCTAAATTTAAGCTTTAGCATAATAATAATAATCTTTATTTCTTCGATCATATTAGATCTAATATTATTTTTAAAGATAATTAAATATTAGTAAGTATAAATTAAATATTAATAATTTCATATCACACAAGATTCCCGCATATATTTATGAGGTCTGAGACGAAGCTTCTTAGCATTCCATGGATTCACCGTCCAGATGAAGGCCCATCGCGTTGCAACGAGAGGAGTGCAAACAATGCCTGGGACTTGCGACCCAGGTTTTACTGTACTGCGCAAATATGCTCACCTTCACTGTCTACGCTCCTCTCCCTACCTAACCAAATATCAGTAGAATCTACTAAAGCCGACTTTGAAATACGTTCTAGAAATGAACCAATGATAATTATAGAAAGACCGAGATCCTTAAATAAGTAGTAGAGAGATTTTGCTGTTATACCTCTCCCTCCTACTTCTACAGCATACAAATTAACTATAAATGTATTCCTGATCAGTTCGTTGCATAGTTCGTAAATGTATCTTTGGGTATGTTTGTTTCCCAGGGTACAGTAAGCTCTATAGGTCTAACGCGCCTTGGTTGTTTTGAGTATTATATATGAATAAGTCCGGCCTAGATGATGAATCTCAGAGATTTTGTATTGCTTTTCATACGTGTCCATCATGAGAGTTCAATCAGGAGACGCGTCTAAGATGGAATAAGGTTTTAGTTTAGTAGACTTTTGGAACGAACCTGCTTTCACGAAGTCTACCACTCTTTTGGTGGCTTCTATACCCTTCTTCGCTCTTGCTACTGAAAGAATAACCGCTTTTCGTATGATTTCGAATACTTTATCATGGTGACGCGAGTATTTACCTGTATTTAGAAGTACCCTACACCCTACTAGCAAGTGTTTTGCGGTTCCTACTGCCTCCCCACAGATGCTACAAGAATTTTCGGTGGCTTTGCCCCATCTTACTAAATAACTTTGATCTGGGAGAGTCGTCTGGAATGCGATAAAATAAAATTTTAATAATGCTGGGGATCAATCTTGTAGCAGGGTACGCCATCTTAAAGCTAGTGGAATACAAAAATCTCATATGGTCGCCTATTCATTTTGCAATTTTAGGCTCATCGCGTGCAGCCGGTAATTATTGTTTCGTCTTACCGAATAAAGGATTTTATTATTACTATATCTTGTTCATTCCTTCTTGATCCTAGCCCTACTTTATTTGTTCGAACACCTATCATAAATTATTTATGGAATTGAAGTAGTGACTCCAGTTCTGTCTCAGTTTTATATTTTCGGAGATGTGTTACAGTATCATCATTCGTTTTTTTTTTATACATGTGAGGAGGGCAAACGAGCTTGCGGGTCACCGTTGATATGTGATCACCGCCGCCCATGAACTCTTGCAACATCCGATGATTCACAAGAGCATTGCTGACCTTGGAAATAGGAATGTATGCCTTTTTTGAAGGTACACATGTCGTATCGATCTGGAAATACCGCCGAAGGAAGTTCGTTCCACATTCGAGTAGAACGTGGGAAAAAAGTTCTTGAAAACCGCACAGTGGAGGATCGCCACGCATCCAGGTGGTATGGATGGTAAAGGAGGCGATGGCAAGCTGTGCGGTGGTGAAATTCGGCGGTAGGCATCAGATCGAATAGTTCTTCGGAACACTCCCCGTTATAAATGTGGTAGAAGACGCACTGAGAAGCAACGTCTCTACGCAATGCAAAATAACGGCTGGACCGTTCGCAGAGCACTGGGTCCCCGACAATCTGAACTGCTCTCCGTTGTAGGCGGTCAAACCGTAGAAGCTGATATTGGGGTGATCCGGACCAGAGATGAGAACAGTACTCCATGTGTGGCCGGACCTGCGCCTTATAGAGCGCAAGTCTTTGGCCAGGTTTAAAATACCGCCTCGCTCTATTAATCACTCACAATTTCTTCGAGGCCAACTTGGCCTTGCTCTCCAGATGACCACGAAATTGAAACTCGCTGATACTTGGCGAGGCAATAAGAGGAGTACTCTCGAAGAGCGGTGATACGACAAATGGGCTTTTCTTAGTGGTAAACGCGCAAACCTGTGTCTTTAGGGGATTAAACTGAACGTGGTTCAGTTCACCCCACTCAGAGACCGTCCCCAGGGAGGTCTCTATTGAAGACACAAGTTTCTTTCGACACTCATCCACGTTTTCCCGAGAGAGACCTATACGACCGGAATATACCACATCTCTAGTGCTGTCATCCGCATAAGTACTGGTTCACCAGCGTTCACGGGCTTGGGATCCGAGCAAAAACCGTCGAGAACGACCTGTATGCTCCGCCCAGTGAGGAAGCTGGTGATCCACTTGCATAAACTCTCGGCAAGCCCATAGGAAGGTAGCTTCGAAGAAGAAGCCCCTTGTGCCATACACAATCGAAGGCAGGACTAACTGCCAGACTTGACTTGCTTTCAATAGCAGCTACCCAACGGTGCGTAAGATATAACAGAAGATCACCAGCCGATCGACCATGGCGAAAGCCATATTGCCGATCATTGACCAACTGGTGATCCTCGAGGTACGTTAGGAGCTGTCTATTGATTATGCTCTCCATTACTTTGGAGTGAAGAGAGGTAATGGCGATAGTTCTGTAGTTAGCTGGGTCCGAGCCATGACCTTTTTTAGGATATGTCTATTGTTCTCTTTTAGGTGCTTATAGAATTCCGATATCGAAGATACAAGAGTCCGCTGGATGCGCTAACCCGAGCCATGACTTCAATGTCTTTATGATGCGTGCATCTAACTTTAACAAGAGGGTCCTATTAATATTATAAACGAGGAAAGGCCAATTTAGACGTGATGTTAAATAGTTATTAATATCCAAACCTTTAACCTAACCTTTAACCTTTAACCTTTTTTAAGATCATTCAAAAAGCTGTCGACTATTACAGCCAACGATGGAGTGCGCCCTTAATATATGGCAAAATATCATGTAAGTATTTTAAGATATGTTTGAATTGTGATTTATTTATGTACACAACAAACAAACAAACGCGAAAATAATAGACGTTTCTAAAACATTGTTAATAATTGTTATGAAATTCCCAGTAATAATTATGTTAGTATAATTTCATTAATTTTGAAGGAAGTATCAAAGTACTTATTTGAATTAGAATATTCAGAAGTTAATTATTGTACTTTATAATAAAACTTATACAAACAGATGACTGATTGTAACTATCCACTCACAATTAAAAAAAACAGAAATAAAATATATAATGAAACGCTTGTCTTTTACTGAAATCAAAATATTAGGTCCTTACATATAAAATTAGCGTATGGTATGGCAGAAACAAAAAGTCCAATATTTTTTAATATAATATATTTATTTAATCAAAGTATAAACCATGGTTATATATGCACTTTTGCCATCTCACAGACAGTTTCTTGATCCCTTTAGTAAAAAAACCATTTGGAAAGGAATCAATAAAAACTTTGAAGGCGGTTTGAACTGCCCCATCAAAGTATAATTTTTCACTTGCAAGAAGTTATCCAAATTAAAAAAATATGGTAATCTGTTGGAACAAGGTCCGGGAATACGGTGGATTGTGGATAGGCAGAGTTATGCAGAGTGTGATCTAACGTTGTCGTTAATTTAAAAACCCTTAATTATTGTGCCGGTTAAGTAATACAAAGCAGCAATGGACGAGCGTTTTCCGGTTTACTTCACTTAATTCGTGAGGTATCCTCTTTTAAAGTTTTTTAATCTTTCCAATTTTCTTGAAGTGGAAAACAGTTTCATCACTATCACCGCACCCTGCAGCTAACTCGGACATGATTTGCGATGGATCCACTTCCACAATAGCCTTCAATTCTTCATTGCCAACTTTTGCCTCCGATCGTCCACGGGGCTTGTTTTACAGGGCAAAATTTCCAGAAGGAAGACGCTGGAACCAAAAACATTTTTTTTCTTTTGCAACATGACAGCCATACGCATCATTAACCCTTCGAGCCGTTTCCACAGCACTGGTGCCACGGTGGAACTCGTAGTCGTAAACAATGCGATATTTCAAAGAAAACAGAAAAAAAAAGAACAAATATAAACAAATGAACTACGGTTAACAAAACACAAATAAAGGTATAAATAACTGTATAAATTTAAATTTTGAATTCCTAACCAAAAAGAAGAAAATTGCGATTAAGGTGGCCAGTACGACAAAACGCCAATTTTGTATCAAAATCAAAATCAAAAATCTTTATTGAAAATAAGTTTCATACAAAACATTTTTTCATTGTCAAAGCTACCACCAGCTCGGAAAATTATTTCCACAGACCTGAGAAGAGCTGGCGACAGAAACTCAGCGGGATTGTCATGATTTGTTTATTTTTTATTTTTATTTTTTTTCCTTAAATTCTAAATAACATAAATACATTACACAATATTAAATAAATAATCTTGAAGCAGCCTGGCAGCGATCGCTTCATACCCACGGTGCATTATCCTCTAAGTATTCAGATACATTGTAATATCCTTTTGCACACAAACGTTCCTTAGCTATTCTCTTAAATTTGTTAAATGGTAATACTTGAACGTTTGCTGGGACTTTGTTGTAAAACTGTATACATTGCCCCATGAAAGATTTACTCACTTTTTTAAGTCGAGTAACAGGTAGCGCGAGCTTGTGTTTGTTCCTGGTATTTATAGTGTGTATACTATGCTTAATAAAATTGTCAGTATTTTTATGTACATATTTAAGATTTTCAAAAATATACTGACTGGCGACCGTAAGTACATTAATTTGCTTAAACTTATTTCTTAAAGATTCTCTAGGGCCCAGATTGTAAATTGCACGGACAGCTCTTTTTTGTATAACGAAAATGGTATTTATATCAGTAGCACTATCCCACAGTAGGATACCATAAGACATTATGCTATGAAAATAACTATAATACACTAACTTAGCAGTAGTCTCGTCAGTTAGGGATCTAATTTTTTTACCAGCGTACGCGGCAGAGCTAAGTTTACTAGCCAATCCAGCTATATGAGGGCCCCATTGTAGCTTAGCATCAACAGTGATTCCTAGAAAAACTGTGGATTCCACCACTTCCATCGCTTCCTCATTTAAAAGTACATTAGTTTTTATATATATATATATAATATTTAATTATTTGAACACATAAGTTAGTTTATTATATATTTATGTTACAGTTAAGCCCGTATTTCGGTAGAACTAGTTTTCCTTAGTTAAAAATAGTTTTAGTAAATGCTTTTGTTAAAACTAGAATACCTAGTAAAACTACCTAGCTTGTTATATTATAGAGCTAATAGATGTATCGATAGGTTAAAAAAGTGAACCAAGAGCGCTTTAGTTGGATTTTTCTCCATCCTAAAACTATCCTCACGTCGCCACTGACTTAAACAACTGTTTAATTTTAATTTATTCACACAATACAATAAAAAACCATATTAGAACCGTCGTTTACTGAAATATTGCTAGTGAAATACTTTTAGACACGACGATGAAATGTCACGAAATACAAATAACTTTATGTAAGTTCAGTTTGCTTTAACATTACAGTGAGTGGAAGACGCTAGTGTTGCAAGAAATTAATTATTATATGTTTATTAAAATTATGCTTATTGCTGCACACAAGAAACACTGTACGAGTAAAGAACTAACTATTAAAATTACGTAGTATATTTTTATACCTTAGTGCGTTAACTTATTCTAAAGAAGAAAGTCCAAGTGAGCCTGTGACCTCTCACGTAACAATAATAAAATAATGTTAGTGCTTGGGTGATGGGGATACTGCATTGTAACTTTGGAGGATTTAAGCTGTTTAAACCACATTATCTTCACCTCATTTAAAACTCAAAGCTCGTGAAACAAGAGCAATAAATTTAATAAAAAAACACATGTCACTTTATAAATTAAAAAAATAATATATAATAATCGATTACCTTACAATAGAGTTGTTTCAATAGAAATTAACTTAAGTAGGTTATTTATATTATAATTTTGACCTTCATTAGATAAGTTGTAAACAAATTTATTGTCAAGTCGAACCTTTACATATCAGTTTAAATAAAATTTCAGCATAAGGTTTCTGTCTTATAATAAATCCCCATAAGATTTTGTTTATTTTAACACAGTTACTGTTGTCATTTGATATAACAGCTAATCATATAAAAGTAAAAACATCGTGGCAATGACAAGTTTTGCTATGAAAAGCTCTCTTAACCTTCGTCATGAAGGATCGTTAAACACATCCACTTCAGGTAGAAAATAGTTCTTAAATTTTTCCACAGATTTATGTCAACAGTTTGTCATTTTCATTATGTGGGCACTATTTCAAAAACAATTTTTCCCCCCATTTCTACCTTAACCGATTTCGATTCCGATTCAGATAATATCTTAACGTCGGGTTGTATTGATGTGTGTTTAGCAGAAAATGAGTCTCGGCGCCAGTCAATTGAGAATTCGTGTACTGCCTCATTGGAGTTTAAATAATCAAGTAGTTAGTAAATAACAAAAATAAAGAAACAATTATAGCATCGATTTTAAAATTTTACTTCAATGAATGATTACTGCAGGCGTGTACAGAGTGTGATCGACATTATTTATCACATTGGCTGTGGAACAATTAAATCAACAGATCATAATCATAGTAGGTGTGTAAAGTTTAACATTATATTCTTCTACAGCTATATTTATATTAAATTAGTTTTATTTTCTATACACAAAAATATCAAAACTATATAAAATAAGACTTTTTACAAAATACTACGAGTAAAACAGTTTTAGGCAGGCGAAATGATTAAATGTCATGAAACAGAAATAAATTTTATGTAAATCAAAATATGAAAAAAATATGTTCGTAAAAATTTATCAAATGATTGTTGACAACCATTTCAGTATAACCGTCTCTAGCCACGAAACACATGGTCCGAGGTTTATGACCTGGTAATGGACGTAAAAAACATGTCTTATTCTCAACACATCAACCTAACATCGCATATTTATGAACCCAAAAATTTTTATGAAGAAAGATCGGTAAAATCACCATGTGAAGGTGTATCAATAAAATAGGGAGATGGCCATCCATAACGTTTCCGCTTGTATTTTATAATTATAAAATCGTTACCTCAATTTCTATATAAAATATAAATCTTATTTATTTGAACCCTAAATTAAATCCTTTATTTCTCTTCATTAAGCTTTAACGTAAAACTTTTTATTTTGCCAATGCGTATAAAATATCCTAATGTTTTAATTTAAGTTCCAAGTATTTTATCTTAATATATAATGCCGTTCCGTAAATAAACCATACTACAAATCCTAAACGATTCTGAAACTCCTAATAAAATGTACATGTATCAAAAAACTGATAACGTATAACTATTGCCCCTTTGCCTAGAGGGGTAAAAGCCATCTATATTTGGCAAGTGTACAAATTTAAGAGGTAAAATTCAAGCATTTATCTATAGTTTACGTTCACTTCCTTCAGAGCCGGTCTCTTTAATAGTCAGCTTCTAATATTCGTATCCCAATAAACACTGAAAAGCATTTCTTCTGTTAGGTTTGTAAGGTAATATTCAAATTCGATGGTTTCATTAAATATTTTAGGGGAAATATTATGTTAAAAAATATAATAAATAATATATTTAAGAAACTATAGATGATATAAAATAGTATTAATTCTAAATTAAGTACTAAGATTACACTTGTACACACAACACACACCTTTGTAGTCTGCACACACACACACACACACACCAAGAACAGCAGCGTTTGTTTTGTTTGTTGATGTTGTTGATGTTGTGGGACCACGCATATATTTGTGTGTTTGTTAAAAGTTTTAACTACAATATCATATATCCTGATGAATGTTAATTGCGATTGGACTTTAAATACGAAACAATTTCCAACGATAATAATTATTTTTTAGCATTTGAGATATTTGATTTGAAATTAACTAAGACAGAACACGAAAAAACGTTGACTGTCTGCGTGTCACAGAGCGTGTTAATGAAAAAGCTGACTTTAAATTATTAAATGAAAAACCCTGTTTTAATAAAAAAAAATATTTTATATGATCAAATTTATAAACTCATATATCTTCGTATAATATTAAATTTTGCTGCAGTAGATTGATAATTACTGTAATTAAATATTATTATCGGTGTACTGTCATATTTCATCACTTTAGTTGTGTAACGATTAACGATTCGACTCCAACGCTGAACAATAAATAAAGTAAATAAATGTAGTGGGAGACATTTTTTGATAAACAATTCAATATATTACACAGACTTTATTATTATTTCTCCTACAGATAACCTAATCATTGTACTTAATGTTGCTTTCGGTACCTAAACTACCCAACCTGAAAAACAGACAAAAGCGAAAAAATAAACTATTTAGAATGTTCTAACCAAGTAGGCTTAGTTTAGATTACTTCAGATCAACACTTAATCATAAAATGAAACTAATAACACGTTAAGAATGAAAAATTATTAAATGGAATGCCCGTCCTTTAAATGGTGAAAATGTAAAAAATTCATTTTTGTAATATCACAGAAATACTGGCAACATTTTAAATAACAGCTTTAACCATATAAAAGTAAAATCATACAACATGACAACTTTACAACAATAACAATAAAAACCTCTCTCAACCTTCGTCTCGTCGTCCCCAATTTCGGCGGTATCTAGTAGGTACACCAATTTGGTCATGGATTTATGTCAAGATTTTGTAATTTTTGTCATGTCGGCGTCGGCCTATCCTGACGTCGGGTTGTATTGATGTCTATTTAGCAGAAAATGAGTATCGGCGCCAGTCAATTGAGAACTCATCTACTTCCTCATTCGAGTTCATATTATGTCAAATTTCACACTTTTTTTGAGCTTAGAAAAAATATAGGAGAAGGTAAAAGGCGTCCGATATTACAAGTGATGTGTGATAGGTGAAAACTTCTACATTCAAAAATATATAATATTTTCACATTTATTTATTTATTTATTTGTCGAATATCTTTAAAAAATCATATATAAATCTTTATATGTACAACATTTTCGGTTGCCTTACTTCATAATAACACGCCTAACTGGCTGTGGTTTGTTGCTCTCTGCCATATTCGGATAGACATTATTACGTACCTATGAAATCGAAGCCATATATAATTAATAAATAAATAAATAATGGTAATCTGCGGCACCCACCTATATCGGAAATTAATAGCAATTATGCATACACTAATGCACATACACACACACACACACACACACCCGATTGGATTTAATAAATAATAGTCACAATGTCACAAAGTAATCGCAAGTTATATCATCATTAGCAAAATATATTAAAGTGTTAGTGGTTCAGTGAATATAAAGCCGATAGGATCACTAGGGATGGTGTTATTAATAATAACAATAAATTATTACGATATTATAACATACAAATTTAAATATATATTTAAAAATCAAATCCGGAAGTTATGTATCAAATTGAAAAAGTATATTCTGTATTCCTTCCTATTTACGAGGCGGCACCTACTGACTACTACTACTTAGAGATAGGTTATTCACTAGGTACGCATTTTAATTTCAAAGAGTCTACATATATACACGCAATAGGAAAGAATATTACTTTTCATAAGAACAATTTAAAAACAAATTAAAATTAATTGGACTTGAAAAACAAAATTGAATTTTTGACATACTCGTATCATATAATAACATAACATTTATTAATACATTATGATACTTTTTTATTTGGTAACGGTACATACTTGGTGTTATCTTCAAATTGTTATAGTTTTATTTTAAATGGTATTAATAGTATTTGACCGCAAATACACACCACACAGGTGAACTGGAAACACACACAACAATCAGCTGCTGATTGGTTTTGATGAGTTTGTTATTATTGGTTTGTACTTTTATTATTTCACGTTACGGACCCGTTAATAAGCTTCTTTATAACAATGTTCTTACACGTACAACCTAATCCTGGAGATATAAAACTTGTTTAAATCTTAATAAAATCTAAAATACAAAACATAAATAAGATCAAACACATCTAATGTAAATATCAATGTAATTATCAATGGGAAATATTTTTTAAAAATAAGGAAATGGACAGCACAAGGTTATCATTTATATATTATATTTAGGAAAAAATGTTCATGTCTATTTCATCGAACGACTACGGTTATCATTTTTATATATAGATACACAGTAATATTGCATATCCGTTCATTTCAACGAGATACCGTCATGCTTTATAAAAAGAGTTTATTTTTCGCCTCTAAAAGTTTATGGATATACTTATATCTATCGATAACAAGTTACTGTTAAGATATTCTTATTTCTATAACTCAGATTTTACCTACAACGGATAGTTACAATTTTTAATTTAATGTCCTAAATAGTTAATTACACAGGCACACAAAAAAAAAACAACATGAACCAGAGGGGAGACCCCATTATTCTTAGGTTTTTGGGATCGCTGAAACCGAATATGACAATAAAAACTAATTTTAAATGCCCGTTTTCCCGCTAGCACCCCCTTACTACCTCTTAAGGGGTGAAAATTGAAATTTTTGTATAAAATCAAGATAGATGTGTATTTCTACGTTTTTAGGGATGCTGGAACTGAAAATGATAACTAAAAATAAATTCATGACCACTATCACCCCCTTATCACCTCTTACAGGGGGTGAAAATTTAATTTTTTCTATAAAATCAAGATAGATGTGTATTTCTACGTTTTTTAGGATGCTGGAACCGGAAATGATTACTAAAAATAAATGTAAGACCTCTATCGCCCATTAACACCCCTCACCAAACCTTACGGGGGGTGAAAATTTCAATTTTTATTTAAAATTAAGATGGATGTGAATTTCTATGTTTTTCAAGATGCTGAGACAAAAAATGATTATAAAGCGGTTCCAGCATCCTAAAAAATGTAGAAATACACATCTATCTTGATTTTATAGAAAAATGTAAATTTTCACCCCCTGTAAGAGGTGATAAGGGGGTGATAGTGGTCATGAATTTATTTTTAGGTTATCATTTTCGGTTTCAGCATCCCAAAAAACGTAGAAATACACATCAATCTTGATTTTATACAAAAATTTCAATTTTCACCCCTTAAGAGGTAGTAAGGGGGTGCTAGCGGGAAAACGGTCATTTAAAATTAGTTTTTATTGTCATATTCGGTTTCAGCGATCCCAAAAACCTAAGAATAATGGGGTCTCCCCTCTGGTTCATGATGTTTTTTTTTTTGTGTGCCTGTGTTATTTAATGTCCCAAGAATTGTATCTTAAGATATCATATCGTTTTGTATCTTGTGTGTTGGAGAATATTCATATTACCTCGAGTACATGAGAAGTCCCAAAGGATCTCTTATGAGATTTATAAAAAAAATGGATAACATATAATTATATAACGTTTGGGTTCGGATATAAAACTAGCTGATTCCCGCGGGCTGCGCTGGGCACACTATTGATTTGGATGTGAACTTAGACGAGACTAATACGAGAAGTATTGACAAAATTGCCAGCCTATAACTAAGGAGAAATATTGTTTTTTTTTTTTTATTTTATTTTTTTAAATATATCAAATTCAATTTCATAATCAATTATATTTTTCGTCCTTGATTTTTGCCCCCTCCCCCCCCCCCCCAATCTCATGGGATAGATAGATAAGACGTCTACGTCACAAAAAAAGAAACTTTTATTTGGTTTTATTTAATTGGACAGATAGTTTCGAAGATTTCGTAATATATATATTATATATATATATATATATATGATATATGATATTTGTATTGATTGTAAGGTACAAAATACATCCAAATATATAAATTTTACGTTAACTTCCTTTAAAACCGGACGTTTTATTGTAAAATGATAATCCGCATAACTCAATTAAATTAACAATTCAACAAAAAAAACTATTTCAGCTAATAGCTTTAGTCAAATGAAACCTTGTGTCAGGAAATCACCAACCCACTTCATCATATGACGACGATATGATGAACATTTTACTGTATTGATTTACTTGCTAGAAATTAGATTTCTTTATAAAATAAATAATTAAAAGGACACTACTTGGTCGTGGTTCAACCAGTAATGCAGTTAAACACGCTTTTTATTTTGAATTACAAAATATTCTTAAAAAAATTTTAACTGAGTACTGAATTTAATGGTAACGGAAGAACTCGGTTTAGAAAATTCATTCTTGTCTCATTAAAACTACTCACCCTTAGTCGCGCAGGTGACAGTTCGCCAAACAACTCGCACCCGCCTGAAGTCGACCGCAGATTGAGATCCTTTAGTTGTTTTCGATGACATATGGCGTATCCTCAAAACAATGTTCTATATATAGCCTCTAGTCGTGCCATTACTAATTTCTCGAATGCTATTTTGACGTCGGGTTCTCTTTATTTTTATGTTGAAGAAAATGAGTATCGGCGCCAGTGAAGCGCGATATCATCTACTTCCTCATTCGATGTTCTGTGAGATATGACTACGCCTAAATATTTTTGATTTTGTATGCGAGCTTAAATGGTGAGAGTTTTGTTTAAGGTAAATCACAATACCATAAACAAAACTCTCCAACTTTGTATTACGGGTCTTATCTCACCGCTTCGCGATTCATGTTCAAGAATATTTATAAGATAAATTGTTGTTAATATTATTTTTAGTCTACAAACGACCAAGTTCCGAGGAACGCCTTATAATAAAATAGCCATAACATTACAACAACACAATTTCACAGCAGTTTTCAATACACTAACATATTCACATACATTAACGGTAGTGTATTACATATTAGACTTTTTACTATTGTTCAAATCGATATAAAACAAAAATAAAATTGTGTAAGATGAACACAATTTTATTTTTGTTTTATATCGTTAAATTATTAATTTCGATTGCTACGGATGTTAAGAAAATAAGTTTGATACGTACTAAGTCATTTGTGTGTCAATCGGGCTTAAGGAAAGTAGATAATGAAATAAATTAAGAATTACTTATTGGATTAAAATACCTACATTATAAAAAACTCTTCATTATAAAAAACTTTCTGTAAGAATTCATTCCAAGCCGTTCAGTAATACGTATATCAATTTTGATCAACTATGACTTCATAACTAGTCACTAGTTAAAAGCTAAGCTCTAAAAGCGGGCTGTGTAAAAAAAGTAACATCGCAGAAATAATCTATCCTAGGATTGAGTTTACGTCTATTATAAGACGCATCGTGTAAGGTATGGTTGATAAACGCGACCGATGACTTAGTCTCCGATGTTAGGGAAAGAGAAAAGCGTCTGCTCTTACCAAAGTCGAAAATTGTCGTTTCTACTTATCCTTGTTGAACCATCACATACATACATTTCATCACTTCGCATTTTTTTATATTTTAACATTTGCTAAGTATTTAATGAAAGTGTTCCTCGTTCAGTTAGTTCTATAGTGTATGTATATGTATGTTTAAAATAAAGTAAATAAATAACCACTCAACAAGATGATATGTATCTGAAAACTAAACCCGCGAGCTGTATGCGTTATATTACATAATTCATAATAACCATATGCACGGGTTTAATGAATGCTACATTATCTTACTGTCTAAAAAGGTACAGGAGGTACCTATATTAAGAGTACTTAGTAAAGCCCTCTTTTTAAATCAGTCGACACTAAATAATAAATTTCCCCATATTATTACATCATTAAACGGGGGGGGGGGGTCTATTTTAAAGTTTTTCCTTTTTTGTATAATGGGTTTTCCTTAAAACAATCTTTAAAAAAAGATTCTAGTCCATTTATCTGTCTATGTTCATTAGTGAATCACTCAAAATGTATTTTACAAAGGATGCAATTTCTTGTATGTGGTATATAGGTTATTGATACAGCCTCTGTATAAATAAATACTTATTTCAAAAAGTTTTTCAATTCCACGGGAGAAGAATAAAACTTATTAAAACTGAAATCACAACACAAGAAACCTCATATCGTTTTTAATAAAATATAGTATGTTGTTGGTTATTTCTTAATATAGAATGCATAAACAGAGCATTAAGGTTCGGTTACAATGAAGTCGAAGTGTTCCTATTTATGAGCAGATCTAAAATCCCTTATTCAAAATGGCTATTATTATCGTAAAGTCCAATTAATTCCTTTTAAAACGAATTCTTACTCCTCCAACCTATCCCGTATTCGTCAGTCCTGCGATGGATCATTAATATAAAATAATTGTTTGCGAATCAGAATTGTTATCTCAAATACATAATTTCTAAAAGATAACATTAACATATCGTAAGTCATGTTATCACTACACACTTCTTCACGTTATTAATTGTAATGTATGTTTGTTCGACTCACAATATTAAATACAAATTATAAGCAGAGGCTTTGCCACTTCACACTGTTAAGGAAAGAAGAAAGGGCGCTACTACGGCCGAGGTACTCTGCGTACGAGCTGAGGTCAAATGAATACAGCACGACTCGACCACACAAGAACAATTTGATTTATGTTACAGTTAAATAGTTAGTTACCTCTTGTGATTAGTAAATAAAATTAGTGCTTTTATTATCTTCATCATTTAAAATCATCATCATCATCATTAAAAAAAAAAGATATTTTTAATGATGATAAGAGAGATGATAGACAAACACACAGCTTATTTTTTGTTTTAAAATAATAATGCCAAAGTTCACCTATCTACATAAACATAGCAGTTAATTCTTATAGGATCGATTTTAATTAATTTAATTACTTATGACCACAGGTGTGCTTAAAATATACAGGTTTGATAAGCATTATTTATCACATTAGTTGAGAATATAGAATTCTTTTTAAGTAGAAAGATCGATAAAATAACTTCCTGAAGGTGTTCGATGAAAATAAGAAAATGCCGTCGGCCGTCCACAATGTTTTCGTTTATATTTTATGTTCAAAAATACCTGACCTCAATTTCCATATAAAAACATTATTATTATTTATTTGCCATAAACGGAGTTAAGCTATTTAAGAAACCCTTTATTTCTTTCCATAAACCGTTATGGTTACATACATTATTTATATCTTAACTTTTCACACACTCTTGCTTTTACGTATAACATTTTATTTGGCTCAGGCTTATAAATTTTACCTAAAGCAAATAATTTCATTATTCTTTGGTTCTAGTTTAGTTGTGTCAAGAATTTTGTCTTAAGATATTATTTCATTCCGTATGTTGTTGTTGGAGACACTGTTCATATTACGTCGGGTACACGAGAAATCCCAAAGGATTCTGACACTCTTTATATAATGTACGAGTATATCAAGATACTGATAACTTATACACATGCTTTCAAACACTTTGATAACTATATTTTAGAGGTACATTACAAACATATTTATCTATAGTTTAGGTTCACTCCCTGCGGAGCCGGTCTTTTAATGATCAGCTTTTAATATTCACACACCGCAATGTATATATACTAAATAACATTTCAACAACAGATTTTGTCATATAAATCCTTCCGTAAGGACATCACATCAACTTCAACACATCGTTCTCTTTTACTTTATTGATTATCCTGCATATAATTTGATATTTTATATTCGATTTGTATTATTATGATTAGTTCTATCAATACTAAAAAGAAGGAAAAGAAAACAAAAAGTAATAAAAGAAAATAAGAAAAAACATAAATCAAATTGAATTTTCGTTATCTCTTATCTATTAACAATGAACCTCGTTTGTAATGAAAAGGTATTTTATTTATATTCATATCATAAATTGCTTTTAGAAAATAAATATTACTTGACCTATTCAATTAATAACATCTGAAGACCAAATCATAACCATGAAACTTATTTCATATTCCTTAGTAGTACGAAGAAATATTAATATAAAATAATTGTTTGTGCAACGAAACTGCTTTCTGAAATATACCATGTGAAAAGATATAAGATTTCCATCCTGTAATACATTCAATAGATATAGTAAACAATAGCTTTTGTTGCGTCGACAAAAGATTAACGACCTTTGTTTTCTTTCAATTGTACATATATATATATATATATATATATAGGGGAAGGAAAATGAACATGCAGGTCACCTGGTAGATGGTAAGTTTCGCCGCCCACGGACCTGCAATGTACGAGGATGCACAGGAGCGTCGTTACCCGCCTGTGAGGAGGGAAGAGGCAAACTAGAAAGCATTCACTGTAGTACTCGAAATGAAGCGGAAGGAAATTTTGAATCACGTCTTATTCCCCCATTCATCCCTTGACCCCATCATCATCAACAAAAGTTAAATTAACTATTTCACTAATAACACCGATTTCCATAAGAAGGTACCCCAGTCGGTATAGTTTCCGAGGCAGACCGCACACGAGCTCACTTCTAATATTTACAGCAAAGCTCTAATCATTCATGAATTCAAAAGGTTTGTATTTAATGAAAAAATCCAAGGAATTTTATACAAAAACACAAAGAAATTCTATTTTATTAGTTAAAAAAATTAATAACTATACACTCATGTATCTAAATATAACATTAAATTTTAAAGCACTGATTTAATCATTAATAATACTATAATAAAACATTAATATCGGTTTATTAAGTTATAATTTGTCACTACAGTTGTGTAAAGATTCGACATAAGAAGTGAACAATTAATAAAGTAGGTATTCAAAGGTTTCTAAATAATCGTCTATATCTATATTTCAATTTGACTTTTTAATTTTTTTTTATTTTATAAACACAACAAAATACAAAAACTATATTAGAACCTATATCGGCTTCAGACATTACTAGTAAAATACTTTAAGACACGACGATGAGATGTCACGGAACGGAAATAACTTTTATGTGAACCAAAGTATGAAAAGTTTATAGTCGTACCCATACATTTTTCGGGTGACATTTTTAGATTATCAATTCAATATTTTACACAGACTTTATTATTATTTATTTTATATGAGAACTTAGTAAAGTGAACTACGAAGTACTTTTTGTCACAAAATGAATTATAATAATTATAAATAATTATAAATTTAATTCAGAAAAATCATTTAATTCAAACTAAATAGAAAAAGTAATTGATTTTCTTAAAATTGTGTTTTTACGTAAATAGGTTATTTTTATTACACCTTTATTTTTCTCCCCATTTCTGCCATAACCGATCTCGGATACTATCTTGACGGCGGGTTGTAATGATGTGTGTTTAGCAGAAAATGAGTATCGGGGCCAGTGAATTGCGAACTCATCTACTTCCCCATTCGAGTTCAAATAATGACAATTTCCAATATTTTTATAATATTAAAAAGGACGGCAGGCATTACAATTTTTTTATGGTAAGTAAAGGCTTATTTATATGTTCAAAAATATTACAAAATCTTTTAACATATTTTAACATCGTCCCTTATATATTTCTGATTGTATTAATAATAATTAAGCAAATTTTGGTTAAACCTTCGTCGTTATAACTTACAATAATAACTTTCAAGTTACAATTAGATATATATTTACAAATCAGATCCGGGGGTGACATATAAAATTTAAAAGTAAATTTTTATATTTCTTCCTACGAGTATTTTACGAAGCAACACCTACCACCAGTTGGTCGCCCGCTTGCGTCCTGCCACTGCGTCCATTGAACATAGGTTATTGATTATAATGTTAAAAAGTATAAATAGAGTTTCAGTTGAGTTTGGTATTCATTTTACCGACAACGTTCCAAAAATTATATCTTAAGATATCACATCGTTTTGTATCTTGTGTGTTGGAGACACTGTTCATATGACGTCGAGTACATGAGAAGTTCCAAAGGATTCTGAAACTTTTTATGAGAAACTGATACTGAACATATATATAGTCTTTGTACCTTTCAGGATCGTGTTTAATTGTACTGACTAAAACACAAATATTTATGTAACGGATAAAATACATATATTTATATAAATTTCACGTTCACCCTCTTCGGAGCCGGACTTTTTATTGTACAAGTTTTATTACTCACAAGCCCCAATAGACACTAAAAAAACTATTTCAACTAATAGCTTTAGTCAAATAAAACCTTGAGTCAGGAAGTCACATGTCCTGCTTCATTAGATCATTTCCTTTCACTTCTTTCATTTTCTTGATAAAATTTGTTATTTTAAAAATAGAACCTGTGTTTTTTTCGGTAAAGAGAGTTACGAGTAACGAGTACCTTTAATATTTTAAGTAAATATTTTTATTTGATATATAAATAAATATGATTCTAAGCATTTTAACGAAATTGTACAAACTCTAAATTTGGCAGCACAAGTAAACTTACACGCGAAGAGGTCTTCGTTCTAAAATTACTATATTTTCTGATGAAAACTAATCAGCCTTCGTCACGCAGATGAAATCAACCGCAGACTGAGGAGTGAGGTCCTTATGAGGTTGAGGTTATTTTCGAACGTACGAGTATATGGCGTATCTTATCAACTTCACGAATGCTATTTTGACCCCAGATTCTGTTTATTTGTATTTAGCAGAATATGAGATAAGGTGCCAGTGTTATCTACTTCCTCATTGGAGTTCTGTAATGTGAAAGACGATGTCAAGTTTCCGACGTTTTATTTCTCTAGAATAAAAATGTATGAGGTAAGATATAGAGTAACAAATATTTTTGAATTTCTATGCGAGATACCTGCGAGGTTAATTAGTTTTGTGATTTTACATTTTATAACCAAAATTCTTTAACTATGTGTTACGGACCTTATCTCTGTTTCGAGTTACATGTTAAAAAAAAAATAACAAAACATTTTTTGACAATAATATTCTATGTTATACACAATATTTAAGCTATTTTCGATAAACTAACATATGTACATACATTAAGATTTGTGGATTCCATATTGAATCTTCATTATTATTCCAATCATCACATCCACCCACCTCTCTTACACGTTTGCATTGAATATTCATCAAATAATCCCGATTAGGTTAGTATATTATTTAATTCTTAAATAACAATAAAGTTGTGTTGATATTATATCTTAAGTTCCTACGGATATTGGGAAAATAAATTTAATGGTACCAAGTTATTTGTGTTACAATCGAGCTTTAACGAAATAAGTAAATGAAGAACATAAATCAATATTAATTGGATAAATATACCAACAGACACCGGAACAATTATATTAATTAATTAAAAATATAATTAAGAAATATTTTTTTTTTTGCAAAGATTAATTTATTAAACTATCAATTTTAAATTACCTTACAAGTGGCAGAACTGATCACAACAAGAACTTCCATTTCCTATTATTTGGAGATCGTATTCCTAAAATTTTCCTCCACTATGAGATATTACACTTATTTCGGAAAAACTATTTATTTATTTACAAAAATAGTCGGCGGAGAAAAGTGAACTAAAAACTAATAGAGCAATGCAAGGGTTTAATAAGACGCCGTGTTACCTTACCGATGAAGGCTCAGAGATGAACACAAGTGTATTAGAGTATCTACGAAGAGACTGTCTGTAGATTTGTCTGCAGTCGATTGCAGCACCAATCTCAGAGATATTTAAATATTTTAAGATATCTCAACAATCTACGTCAATAGTTCCATATCAGGAAACTTCATTTCTTTATATTCAATTTATGTTCTGGTATCCTTTTCTATGTTTTAAAAAAGTGACTCGGTTAATTCCGTACATTTAATATTGAAAAAAACAATCTTAGTGATAACTATATGCGACTTTTAATGTGAGTTGGCTGCAGAGAGAGCGTCGAGCTGTACCCAGTAAGGGATAAAGGTGCTGTTACTAATATTTATCTATATTTCAGATTATGCTGCATAGATCTTTCAACCAAAAGAGTGCTAAATTTAAAATTTAGTTTTAGAAAAAAAGTTGTTTAAATATTTGTTCTTTGAAATAATAATATTCATATAAATATAAAAAAGTAGGTTATATGAAAAACAATATTAGGATATCGTATTTATATTCATATCGAATATTTATTACATAAAATAAATATTATTTGACCGACTTTGTAATATCGTGACGACTAATTATATCTGAAGAGCACCCCCCTCATTGCCTCGCCAAGTATCAGAATACTGGGTCTCGACATTTCGAGCGATTGTCAGTTTCGTGGTCATCTGGAGAGCAAGGCCAAGTTGGCCTCGAAGAAATTGGGAGTGATTAATAGAGCGAGGCAGTATTTCAAACCTGGCCAAAGACTTGCGCTCTATAAGGCGCAGGTCCGGCCACACATGGAGTACTGTTCTCATCTCTGGTCCGGATCACCCCAATATCAGCTTCTACCATTTGACCGCGTACAACGGAGAGCCGCTCGGATTGTCGGGGACCCCGTGCTCTGCGAACGGCTGGACTCTTTGGCATTGCGTAGAGACGTGGCTTTTTTGTGCGTCTTCTACCGCATTTACAACGGGGAGTGCTCCGAAGAACTATTCGATCTGATGCCTGCCGCCGAATTTCATCACCGCACAGCGCGCCATCGACTTCTTTACCATGCCTACCACCTGGATGCGTGGCGATCTTCCACTGTGCGGTTCTCAAGGACTTTTTTTCCACGTTCCACTCGCTTGTGGAACGAACTCCCTTCGGCGGTATTTCCAGATCGGTACGACATGGGTACCTTCAAAAAAGGCGTCTACTTCTACCTACAAGGCCGGCAACACTCTTGTAAATCCTCGGATGTTGCAAGAGTTCATGGGCGGCGGTGATCACAAGTCATCTGTGACCCGCCAGCTCGTTTGCCCTCCTCTTCCATAAAAAAAAAAAAAAAAAAAAAAAAAAAAAGAAGACTAAATCCCAACCTTCCAATCTATTTCGTATTCGTCACTCGTGCGATGGAACATTAATATAAAATAATTGTTTGCGCAACAGAATTGCTTTCTCAAATATACATTTTCGTAAGATAACATTAATACATTGTACTTGTTATTAATAACAGTATTTGTTCGTCTCTGATTGTCTTAATGGAATGGAAATGGCACGCCTGTTATACTGAAAACATTCGACATAAGTGTAATAAGCAATACATGTTATATTTTTAAGTTTCTTCCAAGCTCATCATCTCACTAAACATCATACTAAATCAGTAATTTTCTAAATCTAAGCTATAGTATAATAATAATAGTAATAATCTTCATTTCTTCGATCAAATTTTTTGTATGATAGTTAAATATTATCAAGTATAAATTAAAAACAAATAATGTCATATCACATAAGGTTCCTACGTATCTTTACAAGTATAAAAGTTACCAAAATACCAAAAGTTGAATGTTTACTTTTGGGATGGCCAAAAGTTCAAACAACAGTATTCCTCAAGAATCGTTTATTATCACACATTATATTTTCCTTCCTACAATCCGGTATTTTACAGCATATGCAGCATGTAGATCTTCAGAACTCCAAAAAAGAACGTTAACCGTCCGCGACCAAACCAACGAATACCCCCATGTTCGATCCGACATCTCTATTCTTGTCTAAACGTGAACCGGAAGTTCGTGTGGTAATTATTTGTGAAAAATCGAAACATTAAATTACAACTTATAACATATTCTATTATACAAATCTTTAAATATTACAAATATAATTAACACACCAAGCAATGATTTTGTTTAAGTTCAATTTTCTAGTTAGTTTTTATTTATCGAAGGAAGTTATACAAGTAGTCTTTAGTCAATTCACATATTTTTAATTAAGTTATTCTGGTAAAGTAGCTACAGTTATACAATGTGAAAATAAATAACCCTAACATTACATACTTATGTAACAACAACCACGCGAGAAAAGAAGAGTTTCTAAAATGTAAGTATGATTTAATTAATTTATGAACAAAGTATTTCAATTCAAAGTACCTATTTGTAAAGAATATTCAGAATTAAATAACATACTTTATTACAAACTTCCTTCGAGTTTAAAAGGAGTGTCAACTAAAAGACGGCCGACTTGATCACACTACGCACTCACAATAAAACAAACAGATATAAAATATCTTTAAAAAGCTTATCTTTTACACAAATCAAAATATATTGAATAATTCATGTGGATTTATTTAAATACTTACAGTTAAAACCTGTTTTTCATTAGGACTCCCATTGTTTACTAAAACTAGATTTTACTTGTTACTTGTTAAAACTATTGACTAGGTGACCCCTGGTTGTTGTAAAGATGTTGATGAAGTTGTTGTAATTAGATGTGTAAAATTACAATAGTAGTATAAAATCGAGGGCGGTTTGATGGTTACAACCTCCATTCCTCCATTCTAAAACTATTTTCAGGTCGCCACTGACTTGAACATTTGAAAAGTTATATTTTATTCAGACAATACAATAACAAAAACCATATCAGAACCGTCGTTTATAGAAATTGGTAATAAAATACTTTTAGACACGACCATGAAATGTCACGAAACAAATACCTTCTATGTAAATCGAAGGATCAAAATGTTTTTGTGCGTCTAATTTGATTGGTGAATATTTTTGTTAACCCATTCAATTTTACGATACCGTTACTATTGATGGTTGACTGTTTAGTTAATATGCGCTATTCCTTACCATTGACATGAAATGAAACAAAAGAAAAAAATAAAATTTTTCTTCGGTACCATAATTTCCCCATAAGGATGATACCTATTACTTATAATCACCTAAGGGCTGTGTTTTTTTCTATAATCTTTATTTTTCCAGATCAGTTGGCCCTTAATTTAAAAGTTATTTATAAAATTCTACCGCGGCTTAATTGCAATACATTGTAAGATGCTAACATTAGTAATGGAATAAGACTATTTAGTATGTATACTCATTAAATGAAGGTATATTACGGTATCCCTGTGCCGAGGTGAGATTTATTATATACTTACAAAAAATCTTACTTATAACTTCCCCAGGAGAGGAGCCCTCACAATAGAGATTTAAAAAATATCAACATTTTGGTGGGTCAGCAAAAATACTTGTACAAACATAATAATATTGTTATCAATATATCAGAAAGCCTTGATTACGAGATTCCATTTACTATCAACTTGACAATAAAAAATATTTATATTGTTTGGAAATAAAATTAAATGAATAACTGGGGACCGGCACTCCTTCGTTACCCCGGGGACTAGCTGTTACCTATCTACTTAGTGCTACCAGAAAATAATGAAACATGGATATGAACATTTCATAGAATTGTTATATAATAAACAAATTTCTGAGTTTAATATTTTGAGTTTGTTTTACTTTAGCTTGTTAGAAATAAAGCAGTCTTTGTTAGCTTCTGACGTTTAACGTAGCAGTAATAAAATCCTGTTAGTGCTTGGGTTACAGCGATCCTACATTGTGTATCAGAAAGCTTTAAACTGCATCAAGAAAAAGGTTTTTCTACGTTCCATAAACCTAACACAGAAAGATTCAATTTGTAGATAAACAAAAATAATATTAGACTATGGTGATTTTTGTTATCCAGAACTCAAGCAAGAACTTCTAGATAAGCTTGAAAGATTGCAAAATATGTGCATCAGGTTTATTTTTAACCTCAAAAAATTCGATCACGTATCACAGTATCGGGCGCAGTTAAAATGGCTGTCCGTTCGTCGCCGAAGAAACATCCATATCCTATCCTTACTCTACCGAATCCTATATTTTTCCCAGTGTCCAAAATATCTAAAAGAAAGATTTACCTTCCTTGGCAACGATAGTCCATTTTTCCTTCGTTCTCGTCACGACAATAAGCTACAGGTGACATTCCACCGCACGAAATATGATAGTAATTCGTCAACGGCAAAGTGCGTCGGATTATGGAACGCTCTCCCTGCCGAAATACGTCACTCAAAGTCCCTGAGCATTATTAAAAAGCGTTTAAAAACTTATTATTTATCTATGTAGAAATTAGTTGTAGTATATTATAAGAATATGTATATTGCCGTATGTATTTTATATATCTCTATGTGTAATATTTGAGTGTAGGCCTTGTAGTTTATTTTATAGTGCTTGCCACACCAACCCCTTCTCATGTCACCTTTCACCAAGGGTTGTCTGGGAGAGATCGCTTTAGCGATAAGACCGCCTTTGCCAACTTCTCACATTTTAAAAATTATGTTTGTAATATCCTCTTGAAGTGTGTGCAATAAAGAATAAATAAATAAATAAATAAATAATCAAAGCTATTAACTTATTTTTTTTGTTTTCTGTATCAGGAGTTAAGCATAAACCTTTATTGTTATTTAGACCTTTATTAGATTACTTATAAGTATTACAAGTACATTATAGTTTCAACAAAATATCCGTAAGGTTTCTACCTTTAGCTATAATCCCGTGACATTTTGTTTATTTCATAACAAAAAGTAGTAATTTCATTTTAGTTATCGCGCGTCTTGCAGAAATTGGAAACGTAAAAGTTTCTTTCATGATATCAGACAGTTACTTATAAGTTATTTTCAGCAATAAAGCGGTATATTTTAGGAAATTTATACTGACATGAATATGGAAACCCTTAATAAGTAAAAGGCTTTAATGTACCTACCCACATCACACCTACAAAGTAGTAGGTATGTAATACTTTCCTTGAGTTTGAATAAAAATTGCTGCACTCTCAAAAGTCACTCTGATAAGTACTTTTTTAAGTAAGGTCAGTCAGTTTTTTCATTTCCATGTTGCACTTATGAAACACTTGGCTCAATTTAAAAAGTTCCAAAGTATCGATCCATGGAGATAAACCAACAAGAAACTGTTAATAATAGTAAGACTTTTTTTTTTATGTAAGAGGAGTGCAAACGAGCTGGTGGGTCATAGATGGACATGATCACCGCCGCCTATGAACTCTTGCAACATCCGAGGATTTACAAGAGTGTTGCCGGCCTTGTAGGTAGGTAAACGCCTTTTTTGAAGGTACCCATGTCGTATCGATCTGGAAATACCGCCGAAGGGAGTTCGTTCCACAAGCGAGTGGAACGTGGAAAAAATGTCCTTGAGAACCGCACAGTGGAGGACCGCCACGCATCCAGGTGATAAGGATGGTATTGGAGGCGATGGCGCGCTGTGCGGTGATGAAATTCGGCGGCAGGCATCAGATCGAATAGTTCTTCGGAACACTCCCCATTGTAAATGCGGTAGAAGACGCACAAAGAAGCCACGTCTCTACGCAATGCCAAAGAGTCCAGACGTTCGCAAAGCACCGGGTCCCCGACAATTCGAACGGCTCTCCGTTGTACGCGGTCAAATGGTAGAAGCTGATATTGGGATGATCCCGATCAGAGATTTGAACACCTTGGCCTTGGCCTTGCTCTCCAGATGACCACGAAACTGACAATCGCTCGAAATGTCGAGACCCAGTATTCTGATACTTGGCGAGGCAATGAGGGGAGTGCTTTCGAAGAGCGGTGATACGACAAATGGGGTTTTCTTAGTGGTAAACGCGCAAACCTGCGTCTTCTCGGGGTTGAATTGAACGTGGTTCACCCCACTCAGAGACCATCCCCAAGGAAGTCGCTATAGAAGACACAAGTTTCTTTCGGCACTCGTTGACGTTTTCCCGACAGAGACCTGCACGTCCGGAATATACCGCATCCCCAGTGCTGTCATCCGCATAACAATGTATGTTGGAGATATCCAACATATCATTGATATGCAGGAGGAACAGAGTTGGGGATAGCACGCAGCCTTGGAGTACACCAGCGTTTACGGGCTTGGGGTCCGAGCAAAAACCGTCGAGAACGACCTGTATGCTCCGCCCAGTGAGGAAGCTGGTGATCCACTTGCATAAATTCTCGGGAAGCCCATAGGAAGGTAGCTTCGAAAGAAGCCCCTTGTGCCATACACGATCGAAGGCTTTCGCCATATCCAGACTAACTGCCAGACCCTCTCCCTTGCTTTCAATAACAGCTGCCCAACGGTGCGTAACATATAACAGAAGATCACCAGCCGATCGACCATGGCGAAAGCCATATTGCCGGTCATTGACCAACTGGTGATCCTCGAGGTAGGTTAGGAGCTGTTTATTGATAATGCTCTCCATTACTTTGGAGAGCAGAGAGGTAATGGCGATAGGTCTGTAGTTAGCTGGGACCGAGCTATTACCTTTTTTAAGGATCGGATGGACAAGGGCACGCTTCCATGAGACCGGGACTACGCCTTTAAGGTAGGAGTACCGAAATAGACGCGTTAGCACTGGAGTCAACTCAGGGGCACACGTTCGTAGCACCAATGGAGAAATGCCATCAGGCTCACTCGACTTATGAACGTCCAAGGAAAAAAGAGACTGCCTAATAGTTTTCTGCCGAAAAACTATTTCCGGCATTGAGCTCTGACACCGCGGGATGATAGGCGGTGTATTCCCCTGGTCGTCCAAAGTCGAGTTGGAGACGAAAAGAGTGCCCAAGAGATCAGCTTTCTCTTTTGCCGTGTGGGCCAGAGAGTCATTCCCCATGTGCAGCAGCGATAGGGACGGCTGGCTAAAGTTGCCCAGAGTGGCCTTTGAAAGCGCCCAAAGATTTTTTGTCGTTTATCGCAAAATTCTTAATATTTGTGATATTGAATATATCTCCGCTGCGTCTGATCCCCATCCACATATCAACCTAAAGTCTATTACTCCAATTTAATTAATTGTCGGATGGAACCAGGCACATTAGAAGATTAAAATCAAGGCATGCTGCGTGGTAGAATTCAGTCCCAGCCATTTTGTTATTCAAAGTGCTTTATATTAAGTTTTTGCCGTTAATATTAAAGTTTTAAATTATTAGGTACTAATATTTTGGACGTATATCTATATCTTACCATCAGGAAAATGGTTGTAGATTAATTGAAAAAGTTTTAAAATAAATGTTATAATACCAACCTACTCGTACGTTAGAATAGCATAATGTCGTGACAGCACGCCAAATGAGATTCCCATTATACCTAGTGTGTTATATGTAGTGTTTAGGTATATATTATGTGTTACTTAATATATATAATATATATATACAAACATACATACAAATATCCAAATGTATATATATGGTACATATATGCCTGGTAATAACTTGGGTTAACTTTGCTGTGTTATGTATATTGAATCTCCAACGCCGGCCATTTGATGTTTGTGGATGTAAATGGAACTCACACCCACACAAAGAATTGATTCCCAGTGGAGAGAGGAGGTGAACATTTTCCTATACACAAGAATACAAAACACTTTACTGACGACAGCATTACATTTTTGTGGAGGATATATACGTATTACGTAATCAAAAACGAATAAAGATATACAGTCCATTAATTCTATACAATTAATGGAAGCTGTACATGTTTTTTTAATAAATAATTATACAAATCTATTTCTTCGCTTTGTTATCTTATATCATTAAATTATAGAAACATTTGTTTCAAAGTCGACTCTGTGAATCCTAAGTCCACTTACACTGAACTAACCCTGTAGTGGTTTTATATATCCTGGTCCAGGCCAACAAGCCAGAGTTATTCAAATTCAAATTCAAAATATATTTATTCAAATAGGCATTTACACGCACTTTTGAATCGTCAATTACTACAATACAAAAAAGGTTAGTGTAGTCGGTCCGTAAGTAAGCTCCGGCTCGGAATGCTGCTCTGTTGAGAAGAGCCGGCCAGAAACTCAACAGTTGCTCTTTTCAAAAGAAATATAACAATAGGTGATGTACATTATAATATAAATTCTGCAAATGATTCAACAACTTAAGTTCCACATATTTCGATCCACTAAAAACTCTTGAACGTTAGGCTTTATTTAACAATAGGCTTTATTTAACAATAAACTTTTGATTTTAGATTTAAAACTAAGTAATGGAAGGTCTAAGATATCTTGTGGAACTTTATTATATATGCGTATACTCAAACCCATGAAGGATTTATTAACTTTTTGAAGCCGAAACTTTGGCGTTACGAGTTTGTTTTTATTTCTCGTATTTATCGCGTGTCTGTCACTGTTTTTTATATAACTATTTAAATTTTGACGTATATATAATATGTTATTAAATATGTATTGCGAAGCGACTGTAAGAATACCGATTTCTTTAAAAACCTCTCTCAGAGAATCTCTAGCTTTTAAGTTATAAATAGCCCGCACAGCTCTTTTTTGTAAAATAAATATAGAAATAATTTCGACAGCACTGCCCCATAATAAAATACCGTAAGATAAAATACTGTGAAAATAACTAAAATAAACAAGTCGAGCCGTATTAATGTCCGTTAATTGTCTAACTTTTCTAATAGCAAAGACGGCGGAGCTGAGTTTGGCTGCGAGTGTTGAGAGATGGGGGTTCCACTGGAGCTTTTTATCTAATGTTATACCTAAGAAATACGTTACGCAGGCAAGCTGGGGCTTAAGTTCAGTGTCATGAAAAGGTTGAGGGTTACCCCTTCGAAAGAACTAGAGACATCACATAAGTTCAATGGCTAAATTTAATGTTAGTTTTTTGCAAGGCTTAAAATCGATATATCTCTAAAACTTGTAATTTTCGCAAGGTGTAAGGTGTGTCACGAAAAAGATTTTTCCGCCCTCCTACCCCCTCACCCCACCCCCAAAATTGCACGAGTGTTCCGAAGTTTAGATATTTATCTAAAATAAAACAAAAAATCTTTTATCTAAACTAAAACCGGTGATTAGAAAGAGAAAACTGAACGGATTTTATACGATTTTCGATTTGATAAAGAGATTTGAATATATATGATACAGATTCTAGACAGTCACTAAAACGAAGTAAATAATTATTATACTATAAAGCATAAGATGACTACTACGTATATGTATTATACATATACTTACTAGTACGATTACTAGCTATCTTATACTTTATATATATATTATAAATGAAAATCTAGAACCAAATTATTTTGGAATAAGTTTCTGTATGTTGGGAAGAGCAAGATGTAAGGAGTAGGCAAGGTGGAAATTACCTACCAAAACCAAACCGTGCAACAAACTACCCGAGTCCACACTCCACATACACAGAGGCAGGTGGCCATCTAGCATTTACCGACTAAAGCTCACTTCGGCCCGCGCCGCCTAACAAAGTATATATGTGATTTTTGTTTTCGCAACTAAATATTATGCAATTATTAATTATATTTTTATAGGATTATTTAAACAAAGTGAGTAAAATTGGGCATTTATATAAAGAATTTATTATGAATAGATTGGATGAATTGATATTTAAGTAAGATAAATAATAAAACATTTTTAGAGTATTGATATTATTATTGAAAAGGAGCAAGATGAAAAATTGCACTTTAGGGTAAGTTGGAAGAGTTCCATATTGCCCATACTTGATTTCTGTAATTAATATTGCTGTTTTTATTGTTTTTAGATGATGAACAAGTATATAAGGTAAAGCAATAGAGGATCTTGTTGTCTTGTTCTTGATGTCATCAACTATCCTGTTAAAAACAATAATACTGATGATTCTCTCGCTGTGCACAATAATGAAGAAAAGCAGAAAGAAGAGCAACTTAATTAATATCTTATTATTTAAAAAAGTGTGATATAATAACAGTATTCTTTTAGAATTCCATGAGGAATTCTAAGAATTCTAACCCTTGAATAAAACTGTTTTGTGTGTTTGTTGTTTTATTTGTGGGATAAACAAATATATATTTACATTCAATACAAGCAGAGCACACACATTATGCATTGAAAATTCATTCAAATATCAACTTTAATAGATACTTCAATTTATTACAATTGTTACATAAGTTAAAAAATAATATTAAATTCAATACATATACTATACATAGCATAATCATTCACTTAAGACCGCTAATGCCATTTCTTTAGAGATGCTATCCGTCATAGTGTTCTGTTTCTCTGAGTCGTGTTCATCTCCAGACCACCAGCTCTCGTCGTCATCGTGAATGAAACACAGGAACAGATCATCTTCGTATGTTGGAAAGTAATATTCAGGCTGATCCCACTTTTCCCTACTTAACACCCAATGACTGGTATCCTTTATGTGCTTTTCTAAGTTCCTGCTGTCGTTGAAAGTGGTCTCGCAGGACAAACATTGTCGTAGATGCATTTGACGTCGTATATAGTTAACTATTTTCACTTTCTGATAAAAATCTAATCCCACTGTGGCTTTTGTGAATGAAAATTCATGCTTTCTCTCCATATGGTCTAATATATTTTCATATTCTGTTTCCGTGTGGTCGCATAGGAGACAAGTTATTACTGGACCATTTTCTTCAGTCCACTCCGACCACTCTGGATCACTTTCAACATCTGATTCATGACCGCACTCCTCTCTGCCAGCACTCGGATTAGACTTCACATTATTTGTCTTATAATATTGCTTTTTAGCCGTTTCCTTATCACCTACATAATTAACAAGAAAGAATTTATCATATTCTTTATTGGCTGGATTTATTCTCTTATGTCCCTTCTTACGCATGTGCTCCTTTAAAATAGTCCGATCTTTGAACACACCCTCACAAAAGATGCACTGAAGTTTGTCTAATTTACTAGAAATAAGATCTATGAGATTGTCAATAAATATTAAATTATCTGGTTTTGCAATGTGAAAATTGTGTTTTTCATATAAATGATTTAAATAACACGCTCTTGAGTCATTAGAAACCAGTCTACAGAAGAGGCACTCCTTTGAATAGTTTTTGTCTTCTCGCTCAAATGTGTGTCTTTCTAACAATGTCTCTAATTTACTCTGTCTTAAATTTGTACGGAGTTCTTTGTCTTCTGGTAAGACGTCACTCAACAAAAAGTATTCTTCATTCTTTGACTTTGTACCGTCAGGTTTGCTGTCAAGCAACATTGTAGTGCAGAAAAATGGAAGATTCTGATCTGCAAGTTAAATATTAATAGAACTTTATCAATTATTTTTCACAATCATTTTTCAAAATCATTTTTCACTGTATATTTTTACAGTATTGTCATTGTTCTAAAAATAAGAGGATGAGTGAATGTTGAACATTAATTAACAACAACAGATATGAGTAATTGTCATTACTATAGCAAATATTATCATTTATTATTCAGTTATAGATTAGGTTTTATTTGTCTATATCTACAAATTTAACATGTACAAATTTAATTGATATATACTATATTTTTCAATTATATGATTCTAAATAATGTTTATTTATCAAATAAATATTTTAGTTCAAATATTCTTATGTATCACAAAGTATTTAATAAGCATATTTGAAAGTTTTTAATTCCCATTGAGGATTTATCTTAAATAATTAATAATAATTTATATTTATGAAAATATAACATCAAAGAGTAATAGGCCTGAAAATTAACCTTTAAATCTCAACTTCCAATATTTTACGTATTCTTTCAAATCAGCGATTTGATTGACATCAGCTATAACAAGGCGATGTTCCATAAACAGATGTGTAAGCATCTGTTTCTCATTTGCAGGTAACATGAAGATTACATCGCACATCACACAGGCACAATTCGTTGGTTTATCACACTTAAATATAGAAGGTTTCTCAGTTTTTTGGTGTAATGTCAGGGGTCCGAAGTATTGTTTTTCATTTGTTGCCATTATGAACACAGATCAAGCTATACACAATCTCCTATCAATAACTCTTCAAATAGAAATTCATGATTTGAGCAAAATATTTTACTTGTCTAAGTTCTGCGATCTGTCATATAAAACGTCAATAACATTTGGTTGTCAGCTGTCATCTTTGACATAAATAGTGTTGCTTAGTTAAAGGCTACAGTTTATAAAATACAAGTTTATAAAATAATATAAATCCTCTGTAGTAGTCCATAAATGTTACAAAAAAGTAATAGGAAATACTTACATATGTTTTTAAAGAAGTAATTATTATCTATATCATATAATACTACTCGTATTGTAGTGTTTTAAATGTTTATTTATGGCTTTTTGTAAATAACAAAAGTTATTTGATGAATTTTAATCATATTTGCTTTACTAGTTTCCACAAAATAAACGACCAATGACCAATTTTAACATATATTTGGGACTGATCGAACCACATATTATTAATTTTTTCATATTTACAAAATATTAAAAAAAACAACATTTTTGTCTCTTTAGTAATTTATTAGTTTTATAGAATAAAGATAAGTATTAGTTTACTTATGTATTTTTTAATTAATACACTCTCTGTAAAAATAGTAGGAACTTACACTCTGATCAACTAAATGCCACAAGTAACTTGAGAAATTAATATCATTATCTAAATGTTACAATAATAAAATATTTCTATAAATAATACAAATGCCTCTCAAGATCTTAATGTTAGTTTTCTTAAGATACATCATTCAAAATAAACTTCATAACTATTAATTATTTGCAAAAATAAATAAATCAATTATAAATTTTAACGCCTGAAATTTTTTTATGTACAAATTATTTTTTTCACCTTAAAGAAAATTATAATACATAATATCCCTAATTATATCTAATACTGATTATTTTACTCGTCTTTACATGCCGTGTTGGTATCTGCATAAATAACATTGTACGGCACAGAGCTTCCTTTGGAGGCTGCAGTTACTTGCATCACGTATTTTCGTCCAGGTTTTAAACCAGTTACCTTCTGGACTATAACTCTTGTTCTGTACAAATAATAAAAAGGAATTAATAAATAATCTTTGCATTCATTTAATTTAAGAATTGGTAAAGCGACATTATAATTACCAATAAAAATATAAATGTATTTATTGTTTACTTACTGAGGTCGTTGCATGTGACTTATGCATTGTGTTTTAGTTGAAGATTTTTTCGGCAATGCACATATAAAACTGTCATTGTCAACTAATTCTCTAGTAAAAATACAATATCTGAAATGAAATAATAATAGGTTCAAGAATCTAATGTTGTAACTGAAGGGATGACCAATAATGGCGGAACCATAACAATTTAATACAATAAAGCTATCCAAATCTCAAATAATTTATTTATTGAAGTCATCTTGAAACAAATTATAAGTACAGTGTAGTATAGATAGCACCTTATTACGTCAGTAGCGTTGTGAGTCGCCGGCAGGAAGGCGATATCCACCGACCGACAGGACCTCCTCGGTCTCAATTCTCTCACAACCCCCCCGTCTACGAGTTCCGGAGTACTCATTCCCCACCTCGATGTTGAAGCTATTAACTAAAATAGAATATAAATATATTACCAAATTAAGGTTTTTCTATATAAATAAATGACTTAGAATAATATTATTAAACAGTGTAGTATTTAAGAGAAACTTGTAATAAAACTGTGGAGTAATTGGCATTAATTAGTTAGTGTTATAGAGTTAATCTATAACTTTATATCATCGTGGATTACTAGAAAGCACTGAATTAATTACCATCTCAAAGTTTAAAGGCGACTGTCTCCGACTAGTTACTAAGTTGCAGGCGGCTCGTTAAATCAGTTTTACAATCTAATTATATTTACTTTATTCTATAAGTTCCTTCACGTCTTTAAATCTAGATGTACTGTAAATAATCTTAAAAATTTAATACATTCGGAGATTTTGTTAAATTACCTCGATAGTAACAGCACCGTCGACTACCCATTTATTGGGCACTACTCGAATCACATATCTTATTTTAGATTCTTCTGAACTGGAATCGAATTGTACTGAACCCTCGTCACTCGTTTCTTGCATCGATGATGATATTGGCGCTGGCACGAAAAACTTCGAATGCGTTTCTGAAAGTATAACTTCTGTTCAAGGTTATGAACTAATTTATAGATTGGTACAAAGTGTGATTTATCTGAAACGTACCAATATTTTTGGCCACGTACAACCGTCTCCCTCTAACAGACACTTCGATGTCAACTGATCCTCCGCATGTGGATGTCGCCAACCACAGACCAGCCGCCGCGGTCGATGTACCAGCGGATGTTGTCTGGAGCCATATTTGGAAAGATTTATACGAGAGAAAACCCAACCAACCCAAATCAGATAATTATAGTGTTATTACATTAACCTTTCTATTGTATCTTTCACATCTAAGATTAATATTTACCTTTAAGTAATACACATTTTTGCCCTTTATATCAGCCCTATAAGGAACATTTTCTCGCAGTCTCTTAGCTGTGGATGTCCTAGGCCGAACGTTGCCAGTTGCTAGAAGGGAACCTAACCTTCTGTCTCTCGCTATGCCGAATATACTGACGAAATACGTCTGGAAAGTGTAGTTGTTGATTTGTTGTGTTAGAAATATCCAACGAATCAGTAGCACATAAAATTTTGTGTCTTCCTAATATATATAATACATACTGTAGTAGGATCTAAATTTTCGATGAAGTGGTGGGTCCTGTCTCCGACGCACACGATGACTGGGTCTTCGTTGGATACTCTTGTACTTCGTCCTAATTTTTTAGTAAATTTTAATACTTACAATTTAGATTTTTTTATCCAAGGTATCCTTTTATGATCTTTTTTTTATTGGTATTTTGCTTAATTAACATGGTAATTATTTTTTTTTATTATAGGTGTGAATTAAAATTATTAAACTCCGATTACTCACCAAACTTTTTTCTCCTATAAAGAGTTTTAAAATTCCCATCAAATATACTCATGTTATCTACGTCTGTCTCGACTTTGTTCTCTTCAGAAGCGTTAGTTTCTGAACGGTCAGGTTTCGGACGATTCTCAAAGGATTTGTCGTTAAATCGCTCTTTCTCTGTCTTCGTGTTCCGAAGATCATGTTGAGCTGAACACAGGGACGTGTAGTTCTTCCTACGAGATGCGACCACGCAATATGTTGTCGACTGAGGATCAATAGGGCTGCAAAAAAAATATTAAAACTATTGAAAGTGTGGGACACGTTCATAACATCAATATTATAATTATTTTGTTATTATCTGTATTGTAAAATGTCAATGATATTATTATATTATCTTGCCTATACATTAAACACAAAGTTTGTATTCACTGATTGATCTACAAAGACTCTAAAACAACTGTGATTTTTGTGAGTTTTGTAACATAGACACTCATTAAATGTATATATAATGTATATACTTCTGAAAACGAATTTAATTTAGCAAATCCTTTTCGAGGTACATACGGCATTTCATTCGTTTTGTCCGCCTACAAGGTCGCAACTATACGCTCCAGAATAAATAAAACAGGACTCATTAAACTAACATTGACCATTATCACATTCGTAAGTAATTACCAGAGAAATATCTGACAAAAACAACTAGTTACCAATATTACCGTTGTATTTAACCATTTGTGATCAAACATCTCATTGTTACACTTTTTGTTCGTGTAAAAAATGTTAATAGATGCTGAGCTTCTGAGAGGGAAGTAGGTTTGAATCCATTTGATAGACACATAGACCTTCACTGATTCATAAAAAAAAACGGAGGGACTATTCTTGAATATTTTATTATTTTCTAGCTGTGGTTTCTAGGTTACCTACTCCCAAACATTAAGTACTATTATGTGATGTTGTTGATTTGTTTTATTTTTGTAGATTATGAAAAAAATTTTCGGTACTCTCTTAAAGAAATAGGGTTTATTATTATAGTAACTTTTATAACAAAAGATTGGAATTAGATCAACAATCGTCAAACCACATAGACTTGGAGTTATGAGGAAGAATACTATAAGATAACCCCTCAGTCCGGTTAAATTCGAATATATGTATGGAGTGGTATTAATAAGTATTTGACATTATCACCGACATACAGGCAATTAGGAACCAACATAAAACACCGTTAATAAATGTACAACCTGGGGGATCCTAACTCCGGGGGATCCTGACTCCATATTTGAAAGAAAATGTTAATCCAACACTGAGAATTTTTTCACGTACGATAATTTAAATATCTTTTTTGTTGAGTTTTAAAGAGACCGAATAATGTTAATAGGAGAATAAATAAATATATATGATACATTATTTTTTATATTTTATATTACCTTAAATTTTTATACGTTTTCACATCAATAAGACAATTCGGTAACCTCCCTTAGACTAAATACTATCTCTCAAACAAAATTAAAAATGGCTTCTATAACATGATTTGAGATTTAATTAAACAATTTTCCTTTAAAATATACTAAAAATATTATCCTAATCTTAGGTCGAGGAATAATGTATACATTTATTTTTATAGCAGTCTATCTTTCCATAATCATAAAAGAATGTTGTCTTAAAGTTTCCGCAGTACTGTCGATGTCTTCTCAAATTATATTTAGTGCTCATTGAACGCGCCGAGTCGCGACACTCGGTGTCTCTTGTTTTAGTCGTATTCAATCTAAATGTCACTTAAATAAAAACAACTTAATCGTATCAGTCCTAAATACAATTAATTATTTCACACATACTTTAGTACGTACCCAAAAACTATACATTCTAAATTATATTATAATTTTTCTGACCTATATTATACTTATTTTCTTCGAAATAAACGTTCCTCCCTAAATTATAAGTATTCTGTCAAAATATTTAGAAAATAGGTTTATTTAGTTATTATACAAAAGAATCGATAACAATTGATAACATGTTTTCTTTATTAAGCCATAAAGTTAATTGCAGACAAAAAACGAACGCTCATGTATAGAATGCGCTATTTTGATATAAGCTGTTGGTGGAACTCTTACTCTTGGCCCGTAGTAACACGTCCTATCGCTCATTTAATTCTTTTTTGCTCGATTAGCTCAGCTATTTAGAGAGGAAGTGCAGTCAGCATTCTTGACAATAAGCGTGGACGGGATCCTTACTTTTTTTTATGTAGTTACGAGGGAGGACTAAAAAACTGACAGTTGTCTTATTTGTACAAATAATTTCATTTTAAATTTTCTTGTACTAAGCCCCGCGGCCCTCAAATGAATCTTAATTAATGTTAATTGAATTTGAAAATCAATATAAAAAGAATTTAATAATATTATTGCCTAATTAAATTTTAAAGTAATAATCCTTAAAACTGAACAGTTGTAGAATTGTCAAAAATGTCTAGATATCTCTTTAAGGGTTTCTTTAAAAAAATGTTTTCAATATACGATTGACACACAATAAAATATATTAATACATCATAACATACATACATATTATTAAACAAAAAAGCACACCGCATTATTAAACTTGGTCACAAATTAATTTGTAAGCTCGCGCGGGGGAGCGCCGACCGCAGACCGGACTAAACTCAACCCGAAAGAATTAAGTTAATAAATCGCATATCACTAACTACTCAGGAATTAACGAGATTATAATACGTAAAATGTATCTTAATAAATAATCAATAAGGGTGGTTTTACATTAATGAAGATGGAAAGCTACAAAAAGTCGGAGGAATGAAGGTTGCCTTCTTCACCTTTTACTCTATTTGTCGAACTCCAGTAGTTAATTATCTCTATTGCACCTAACAGGGGTCTCTGTTACTGAGAATTTACTTCAACTTTATTTGTATAACACGCACTTATTGCGAGCATAAAATTAGTTGAAGTCCTTTTATAACTCGTTTTCTCATTAGTATATCTGGGCGATATGAATATAGTACATAACATGTGATATAGTATTTTAGTATTTTTATTCGTTTTAAGCAACACGAGTTACACTTAAATAAGGATATGGCTATAAAGTTTTGATGTTAGTATCAATAATGGTCGCGAAGGAGCATAAGTCATATATTTTATGGGATACTAAAATAATGACAAAATAATATCACTGGAGAACTACATTTTCATCTGGTTTTCTCCCATTAAAAATTAAGACACTATTACCATAAAAAGGAATTTTATTTGTCCGGCCATTTCAAACGAGCGCTAGTATTAATCGCGAAGTAGTTTCCGAGGCGGTGTTGGCCCGCAGTTCACAATTAAAACAGTCGGACCCCCGCTACAATGTTGCACTTCAACCGGGCACCTCAAACTGGAGAGTAATGACTTCGCGCTTCTTGTTTTATAACAAAAAATGAATTGACATACAAAATGGCGCCCAATATTATCATAATTTATCGATAAAAGGTAAGTACAATTGAATTAGCAATTATGTTTACATATTTACGTATTAAGAAAAACTTAAATTAAAAATTAGAAAACAAGTCACAAAAAATAAAACATATATTTTAAAAGCAATGCAATTAAAATTTCGCACGTGAATTAAAAATGATATCAACGGCTGCATCGCTCGCAGCGCGAGTATGTATTCATTATATACGGGTAATGTTTTTATACGGTTCTAACTTCTAATCGTACTTTGTAAATGTTTACCTTTTTAACGAGAAATTATTTGCTGATCGTATATTCAATTACCAGTATTCCATTTAACAAGTGTCTTTCATAACACCGGCTTTGGAATTTGTTATGGCAATTGAAATGTACGTTTGTACGTAAAGATAATTGTATATGTGTTTAAAATTACTTTTATATCTGCTGTATTATTGATAACATGTTGTATGTTATTATCGTCTCACGATTTATAAAATATGATTTTCTGTTCCGTATAATGTATAGTAACAATGTTTTTTAATGTGTTAATGCCAAAAGTCAGCTTGCGAGCTGTCAGTTGTCAACATGTGAAGTGAACTTTATCGAGTCATATCTAGGCACCATACACGGCGTATCATAAATTGTGTGCCCGTTCTTGTGACGAACAGACGGACAGATCGGATTTATGGTCTGGGAGAGCTATGGCTAACGGTGCTATATCACTGACAACTTTTTGTAATACCGTTAATAAACGACATGAAAGTAGGCAACATTTCTATATTATTTTTAATTCACATTGTATTATCAGTTTTATCCAATCTAAGTTTTATATAAAACTTGCTCAGCTGTGAGTCCAAAAGGATAAAACACAAATAACAAAATTAGTGAAATCCCTTAATAAATAGAAATTACCTCGGGTCCCAGTTTGCGGCGAGGCGTCGCTTGGCCCGCGTGCGCAGGCGCACCCGCCCGCGCCGCGCCGCCTCGCCCCTCACGCTCACCGCCGCCGCGCCGCCCTCCGACGATGACAACTGGGGAAATTAGTCAAATTAAAATATGTTCTTATTTTTCTTTTATCAGAACATGGCTTCCTAATGTTGTTTTATTAAAATATGACTAACAAACTCAGAAGCTGCGGATTTGAAGGTAATAAGTATAAATGCCTTAAAATATAAGGCCTATTTTTATCAGTATCAACTATTTGTAGAAATCAATTGGTATTGATATTCTTATCACTAAAGCGCTCTATAAGAATAAAACTTGTTTAGTTTGATTCTTATCATCTTCACACTGAACGCTGTGTCCTCTTGAAGCTTAAAAAAATAATATTTGTCGATTATAGATTACATTTACGTTCTGTTTCATTTACGAAACTTTTAAATACTTATCAAATGTAATTAACGACTGGAGTCAAGAGTGTATTAATCAAATTAATCAACTTGATCGAGATTAACTTAATATCATCAGTTTGAGTAAATCTTAAAATAAGCAAGAACTAACTTTTAGAAGGATTTCAAATTAATTGATTTACTTATAAAATGGACTTTGTTTATTCAATTATAAAATATCAGTTATTATATTGTTAGTTTACTTTCATTAATTAATCCAATTAAAGATATTTATTTGTAAATATATTTATTAACTATTAGTATATGTTGTTGGTTGATGACTGAGTCAACGAAAAAACTCTCAAATATTACTTATTTAAAAAGGTAATCTAAAATTAATAAAAGTATAGATTAATATTTATTTTAACTAACATTTAATATATTGAATATCAATTAAAGGTACATTAAAATTAATGAAGTACCTGTAAGACGTATTTCTCTTGTTTGAATATTTGAAACGCCACCGTGCGCGTCTCCCCGCCGCCGTGCTCCTGGAGTAATTGAAGCTGCTCTGCAAAAATATCTTTAATAACTATTAGGTCTCTACAAATGTTAATAAATACTTGGGTCCTCATCTAAAGCAATTTTCAAAAAACCGGTATGCGAACGATTCTAAAATCTTTATAATCAAAGCTCCTCAATAACTTTCTGTATTTTAGTAAACTAAAAATATTTTTTACTTCACATTTCATTACTAATACATTTTTGTTAAAAATACCAAACTGAATTGAATAGGTTAACAATCTCTGATGTGACAAAATGTCACAAACTCTTAATCTGATTCAAGAAAAACTCATTTGGCTACAGCATATAATTAATAGCATAAAGATTCTTTGTCATTTTGTGAAAATTTAAAATGCATTAACAATGTGCTCTAGTTATACGGTAGGTACGGCCGTATGGCCCTCTTACTGTCACTGGTGCCAGCGGGACCTTTATAGAACGCCCAGTGCAGATGTCTGGAGCACGGGCTCACCGTGATGTACACAGCTGCTTGTGATATCGAAGACGTATTTAATTCAAGACTGAAACAATTTGCGTACAGGATTTGTTATATCGTAACTGGAACAAGGTCGACACTTGCAGAACTAAAGGTTATGTTCGACCAAGTGGGTGACATATTTTCGTTTATAAACATAACATTGTGCGACTTATAAAGTTGATTTTAATAAATACATCAAATTAATAACACTTTAAAATTATAATTCCATGAAATACTTAGCATTTACGGTTGTGACATGATTTGGAATTTAGTACCTCATGGTGTAGTTATGCGTAGAAAGTGTGTGTTATTTAAATTTATTAATATTTTAAGTTAATTTACACAAAAATACGTAATTAAATCCACAATCCATCCAATAAGTGTTCCACTTTATAAACTAAACTTTAAGAAGCTGGAAATACATATAAAGAAGTACTAAATAGGTACAGAATTAAAATAGCCTTCACTCGCGGTTCCTCAAGCACTGAGACAAATTGCTTTACTTCGGTCACAGATTGATACTATCTGCATCTTAAAACATTTACCACTCGATCGGCCGGATCTTCAAAGCTTACAGATTTTAAATAAATAATTAAGATATAATGTTTCCGTTTCGATATCCGATTATATTAATTATATTACTATCTTCTGCTGGAATCGACGGAGCAAAAGTATTTTGCAGCAAAAACAAAAATGAATTGTATTTTTTTAGATTTCAAATAAAAATACATTTAAGGATAATTGACGTATAATTGGTTTAATATTTTAAAGTTTAATTTGTAACGATCGTGTCTTCCGGAAGATCTACACCTATACACCTCTTTCTAAAATTAAAGTTTAAATCCACTGGAAAAGTTGTCTTTAAGCAACGATTGATCTGAACAAACCAAAGACTACATATTATTATTATTATTTAGCTTCACGCCATATCCCTTGCGGGGTAGTCAGAGACGACGGAGCGCCAAACGCTACGGTCTCTGCATACGTCTTTCGCCTCGGCCACAGACATCAACCTCTTCATACATGCCCTCATTCACAGGTACCTTTTTAGAAAACGTACTCAAGACCTATTTATTAGAACTTACTTTCGAACCTCTCCTTCTTCTAGAGTATACAAGGTTTGATTGTCCACGGGCAGCCAGTCCCCGGAAAGCCTGGACACGGGTCTGGTGACCAGAACACTGGGCGCCGCCAGACCAGCTCCAGCTGCGTTGATTATGATCAGCACGGCTAGCCTTGTGGTGATAATATTTGGATTACTGCCGAAAAATATTTATATTTATACATCCTAATACCATTTTCTACACTTTTATGAATTAAAGACCTATAAAGAGTAAATAATTCCTTAATTTAGCACATTATTACCGAAACTATTTATCTAATTCCTTAATTAAGTACAGACAAAATCAATATCAAATTTACGAACACGTCTATATTATTAAAAAACGTATTACTTATTTGGAATTCCAGCATATTTTTTTATTCTTTTTACTCACAGTACACCTTGAAATATTATTTATAGGCAATTCTGTGGCTCGGGTCTTAAAGTTCTCGTAAAGCTATTCACAGTCTACTGGGGAGGGTCATTTGGGATCGTAAAATATAGATATTCCGATAATAGTAATGAGTTTTGAATCATTTGCTCACATTATTATCGATTGATTTTATACCCCACGGACGCGCCGCTGCAGGGACTGCTCTGCAATACTCTGGATCACGATATTTAAATTATTGTACCGATGTCTGTAATAATAATGTAGTTTACAGAAATGTTGAACTGAAATATGTACTTCAATGTACCATCATTTACATATAAATGTGGATTACATGTGTGATTCTGGGGTTTATTAATAGTATAATAGAAACTTAGACGTTATTTGTTGTTTAGACGAGCTGAGTCATGGACCTTTTTGGGGCGTCTACGATGAGTCGGCAGTTTGGCTAAAGGTTCTTTTTAAGGTCCAACTTCATTAATAAATGAGTTCCGTACAATTTAATTTAATACAATTTATATTTCATTTTCAATATTATTAGTAGATAAATTTACTTTTTGTTATACGTATCTTAACATATTTTTTTTTTACAAAATGATCTAAAAAGGGTTATATTGAATATGTTTTTTGTATAAACATGACATGAAATGTTAAAAATAACGAAATGCTTTCTATTGTAATAAGTTCGAATGATTGATGAGACATCATTTTCTAACCGTTCGCGGAGCTTTTACTTATAACAAGTATATTACAATTATAATTAAAATGCCTGTTAACTGCACGCGCAGTGCGAGGCGATGGATTACATTTTACTTCACAGATTGAATAGAGAATGTGGTTTTCATTTGAATGTTTTATTTCCACTTTGTTAATACAAACTTCCATATTTCCATAAGTTACACTTCAATCGTAAATCACCACGAGGGGTCATTGTTTCGCTCTACACAAAAGAAATATATATCAAAATATATTTACACCGTGATATGCAGGCGGTTTAAAAACGATTTTCAATTTACCAATAACACAAGGCCCGACCGTGTCCTATAAATCTTAGACATCTTTTTATATTTTAGCTGCTCCTTGGAAACAATGCCTGCGCGGGCGCACTGATACAAATTATTGCTCACTACGAATTTGAGTTATTATGGTTATAATAGTATTACATTGCAATTGCCTTAACATTAAAAAAATGGTGTTGTTTTAAGTATTTTTTATATTTTAGGAAGAATTCTTTTACAACATTAAATATGGAGGATAAAACTACTAACTTTTAATTTAATTGCTATTAATTGTATAGATAACTGTCGTGAGAGAAATTCAGTTAAATTAAATAAAGTCATAAGCGATTACAAAGTAATGAAGAAATATATAAAATTCACGGTTTCCATTTTGTTAACACTATAATGAATCTGACATCGGTCGAAGTTAGATATTTGGACGAAAACAAAAGATAAAAGCAAGAGAAAAACAAAATGTCTATTTATAACCAAAATGCTAGACAAAATAACATTATTTTTAACGTCTGCCCTACATTCAGACGGCTTCGTACTTTTAGAGTAACTTTTTAGTATCATCTCGGAACCCGCACCGACTACTGATAGCATTAATAACATTTCATTATAATCCATTGCTCGTTTGTTATGCAGATGTATTATAAATGAGTCGTTTATGTTTTGATATATTCAATGCAATAACTCACACATAAATAGATGAAATGAAGAATACTCAATCACGAATTCTGGCACAAATTCAACACCCACTTACCAGATCTACATCAGATGACTATTATATATCTATCAAATATCTTAATATTAGAGCTGTGACACACTACACCAAATTTATGTAACTATAAATACTGGTAAATCGTCTGTATGTAAAAAAAAAAAGTTAAATATATGTAATGTATAGTAACTAGTTTGTTCTTTTATATTTAATGTGTACTCGTCGCACAGATGATGTAACTTGTATGGCAGTACCTTTAGTGTATCAATCCTGACGCAACAAAGTATGTAGTATGTGGTTATTGACACAACGTGGAAACTGTGTCAAAGAATATTATAAATGTTAACACTGAACGGTCTTCCGATGGACCGATCTCGCCTCACACATACTTTAATAAAAAATATTGATTACTTAAAATGCAAACCAAACTATAACATTTACGTTAAAAATGTAATTTCTCTAAACCATGACATGTCTCGTCATGTCAAACCACTTCCTAAGGAAACGTAATTAGCTACGTTTAAAATCCTTTAGCGTTAAACGAAAACAGTGAGAACGTATGAGGAAACATTTTCCCTCTACTAAAATAAAAACATCGTTAAATAGAAGATTAACCTCTTCCGCAACGCGCGGAGCAAATAAAATAAATCTTAACAAATGGGAAAGGGTCGTTAAAAAGAAAGAAAAGCAATCCAAACGACCCGTCCTTCGCAACTACAGCGAATTATTGATAATTAATTTTTATTTACCATCGTAACTCCACCGTAACGAGATGTACTAGACGTATTGTGTCCGTACAAGTTAATAAAATTGAAGTGTCTAATGATTCCAACGGGACTTTCACTGGAGGATAGCAGACGTCACGAGACAAGACAAGGAGTACCTCGGGCTACTTCTATTTTGAAAAGCACGCTCCGGACGAACGAAGTCTTGGGCACAACTAGTTAACGAATAAAATATTTAAAGAATACAAGATTCAATTACTTTACCAAAGCTGCTAATTTAAATCAAAGATTTAGTGTTAATATATCAATGAGTGTGACGGGGAGGAAGGAGGAGTAAATATTCCTATAAATAAGCAGTCTGCCCGTCCGTCTGCCGCGCTTTTGTTTCTGTCTGGGTTTTGATGTATTTTACATTATGTTGCATATTTCGCGAGTATAAATAACTCACCTCAGTCATGGATTAGTGCGATCTCCGACGACGCGACGGGCCGTTTGTATTTTTAACAGTTTCTGAGAAAAAATACTTTGTTTTTTTTTATATTTCTAATTAGCGATTCCTTTGTTTAAACTTTCTTAGAATTAAAAAAAATAATAATCGTATAAATAATATTTTAATATATTAAGAAACTGAAACAATATAAAATAGAATAATTTTAGCAATATTATTTAAACTTAGGTTCATTATTACAATATTATTATTCTAATAATAGTTAAGACTTGTTGGGCGCCCGACTCCGCTCGCGTTCGTTTAAATGGCTGACTAGTGACTGGCATGAGTGGCATGGTCATTTTATAGTTAGCTAAAGTTGCAGACACACAAATATAATAGCTTCTCAATAATATTTATATCGAACGTAAAATAAAGATACTAACTTTCTAGTTTATTGACCTATTCAAAAATAACAAACACCAAATTTTAACCACCACCAGTAAAAAACTATATTCAAATTGGATAAGATGTTCCAGAGATTAGCGCGCACAAAAGCACAGACTAAAAATATAATAATCAAAATTTTGGTGTCTATACGTTACTAAGGAACACGATCGGTTACAGATTTATTACATGTAAAGATAAATTAGTAATAGTAAGAAAACATTGTGACGTGCGTCGAGAAAATAAATTAATAGGAAAACTTCAGAAAAACTTTTGGATTAATATTTTAATATGCAAGGCGTTTATTTTTATTGTGTAGATTATGAGTTTGTTTTCACTGAACATTATGCTTTTTAGGGTTCCGCAGTCCACTAGGAACGCTAAAAAGGCTCCTTACTTTTAGGATGGGGGATATCATTAGATAGGTATTTATAAAATATTTTGCAAAAATTATTTTCGATTAAGGTATGTAGTATGTGTAAGGTAAATAATGTGCGTGTGTGTGTAGTAATACATACATACATATATTGATTTTGAAAGGAAAGCTATCGGCTAACTTAGAGTATATATTTCTGTGTGCTAACACGGCCATCGCTGAGCAAATCTTATGATATAGAACAAAATAATTTACTATGTATAGAGTATACATCTTAGACAGATGTACAAGACTGCGAGTGTATATGTTTATCTATCTATCCATCGTGGACAACTGCAGAACCGTACATTTAGTTTTTCCCGACAAGCCCTTGGCCGGTTTTTTAACATTATTTTCCAAACAATCCCGGGATAGCAGGAGGACATTAAGACGGCAATGTTCTTCAACGCGAGGACGGCTTCATTTTCTTTTACTGACAGATTTGATGGTTGATGTGTTTTTAGACAAACGACAAGATAACATTAACGATTATTTTCTTTAAATGATTTTCTGCACTATGGCCACTAATTCTTTTACTTATTGGCAGTTTTTTTAATAAAGTCTTTAATAGATAATTTTCTTTATATATAAAAGAAGCTTCGTTTTCAATATGGTGTGTAATAGATAAGGGATATCATGAACAATGACACACGTGACGACCCTGAGCTACAGGATGTTGGATTCCTAAATCCTTTAATCGCGTTGTTTTCGTCAGCAGCGACGTGCAAGTAACGTAAACGTACGCGCGCTCGCGAAAAACAACGAGACTGTTTGTGCAAATTCAAACGAAATTTGTTTATTTACAGTTCGATCCGTTTCCGAAGTACCAGTACGTGACTTCGGGATCCTTGCGGAGTTCTGACTATTTTAGTTTGCTGAACTAATTGGTTATATGATACGTTAATTAGACATGTACGTTTGTGTGTTCCGTTCACTCCATTTTTATTATTAATCCTGGCCCTGGGATAAAACGTCAAAGGAAGCCTCACTAATATATGTATCCTCGATATATAGAATTTAATTACAAACCAACACTCAAATTTATATTTTCTTGTAACTATATTGAAATAAGAATCTTTTAAATAAAAATATACGATTCCAAAAGAAGTGACGGATGTTATTCGCAACACGAACACAAATAGAGTTAAACAGCGGATCGGTCCAGGTTACAAGTCGATAAACAGACATCAAAGACATCTATAAATAATATAATGTCGTTGTCCTAAGCTCTTTATAATTGTTCTAACCTTTGTTTAAGTTTTAAATGCTTTGAACTTTTTAACGTTATCTGTTCGTGTATCGTTTTATTTATAATATTTATTAAATGTAAAGTATAAAATATTAATAAATATTTGATGCCATGCGTCGGGAGTTGTCTGTCCGTGTGTCCGTTCGGTTCAGTCGTTGATACGTTGTACTTTAATACAATTAGAACTAACGTATAATTTATATAAAATACCTTCGGAGTAGAAAGAATTGAATTTTGGTATGATAGTTTTTTTCATTAAAATAATCCAAGATAAAATACCTTTGTAAGAGATAAAATATATTGATTCCATAACACGGGTTCCTATTACGGCCTGTTCACTGCATGAATAATATAATGAATATAAAAAAACTAGTTTGTTCCTGTCAAAATAAAAACGAGAAAAATTACGTCAAAGGACGCTCTGGCTGGTAACAAAATACTCTTAAAACTGAACTAGATTTTTCTCTAGGAAAAAACTTTTTTTCTCCAACCTTTACTTCATGGGATTTATGGAAATATTACAGATAACAATATAATATAATATTTAAAAACATCCTGGTACAAATGAAAGCTCCATTAGATAATTGCAGTCTGCTCGACTCTGTCCTTGGCTCACGACTAATTTGATTAAAATACTACAGGTGCTAAATAGGTCTCTAAATTCATAAACAATAGAAATGAACACGTCATTGAGAATATTTTCACCTCTATTAATAGTAAAAATCATATTATTATTAAATAATATTATTATTATTATAGTTAGCCAATAAAAGTGTTTCTTCTGTTATATCCATTTTCATCAAAATTTGTTAAGAACTGTGTTTGTTAATGTTTTTAAAGTATTAAGTTTAATTTGCAACATACGCAGAGTCGCGTGCCGGCCCGATGGCATGACACTAATGACTTGTAATCATAGTGGGGCTTCGCGATTCTGTTACGAGGGGTTAAGTTAATAGATATTTATCGATTTGAGTGCACCGAATTTATTGTCTATCACTTAACAACATTATTGATAGTTTTTATCTATCTTCGTTTTTTTAATAGTTTTGGTTCTAACATTATTCAATACGTAATATATGTTATAACGTTAACTGTTACGTGAATCAAAACTTAGTATTGACGTAAATAGCATCTCAAATTACTTCGAAAACAATTAAGATTTTTTGTTGATACTTTTATCGGACATAAATAGTTTTATTTATGTAAAATATATAATGATAAATGCGTAACAGAGCCAGGAAATGATATCCTTACCTGGATAATGTAATAAGGTCCACGTTTTTTACAATACTCCATACGAGTGGTTTAGTGTTATCCCTTATAGAGATCCCATTAAGAATAATTTACACACGGACAGCATCTTTAACACCTTATATTGTACATCACTGGAGGAACTACGATTCTTTATAAATTAATTGTTTATAAAAATGTGTTGTTCCGTTTGAGTGTTGTGCTCACGTTGTGAACTAGATGTGCCACCGACTCAGAATCTCTAACATCGGCTCTCCGCCAGTGAGAGTCCTGTTAAAATCCGTCCAGTCGCTTCAGAGATTAGAACAAACGGAGACAGAGAAAAAAATTAAATCGTTTTTTAAGTAAGTACCGTATATACTTTCATATGCAATTAGTGAAAAGCTTTTAATTTAGAATTACGGACGGATACTTTTATTTTATTTATAGGTAGGTGTAGATATCTACGGTCGAGATGGAATACCTTGAACAATAATGATTGTTTTAGAGCTCGCAAATGAGTGCCGACGCGTTCTAAGCTCTGATTTTATGTTCACTTGTGAATAAATGTTACATTTCAAATGGACGCTTTAAATATAAATAAATACTACGGAAGTTTCTATGGATTTAGGATTTTTTATTTAATGTTTTTAAGTATTACTTTAAATATGTAATAGCTTAAATATATACACCAATACTGCGTCTGTGTTACAGTTAGTGAGGAAAATGTATATTATATATTTTTCTGTATAATTTCAGATTTTTTATTTTTATTCTTTTATATTCAAAGTATTGACAATTCATCTATTTTAAATATATTTTATACAATTTTTTTTAAAAGCTTACGTTGAGAAAAATCTTACAGGCAAAACTATATTTATTTGTTGCCGAAGTAGACTACGGCTTAATACAACTTTTTATAAAAATAATATTATAAAATTAATAAAATAATTTATTGTAATTAAAAATAAGTTAATAATAATAATAAAATATTTATCAAAATACGTATGGCGCTTATTTGACTTAATTAAATAATAAAAGTTTTATATTATTTATTTAAAAATATATAGAAGATTAATTAGTTTTTTTATAAAATAAAGTGTAACATTTTCATAGACACTACAGTCTTACCTCATAGTTGTGACTCCTCGGTCCACCGTCCAGACACAAACCACCTCCAGCAAGGAACAACGGGAAATAATTCACAAATATAAAAACACCGCCGTTTATAAGGACATATTTGAAATTCAATGCGATGTTGAAAAATCGCCTCGAAATCGGATTTGAAACCGAAATCATGAACGTATTCTTATATTATACGGCAAGTGGAAGGCGACACTCATTGGTTTATAATATGTGCATTTGGATATGTAATCATAATGTGATATGTAATAAGGTAAGGCGGGCGACGTCGGATGCGTTACTCACGCGCCGCGTCTGCGCTGCACCGGCCGTGCGTGTGCAGTGAGCTAGTGCATCGCGTCACAACACTGCACCGCACTGGACTGACTGACTGACTGCAGGAGGGGTGCACAGTCTTGGGCGCGCTGCTCGCTCCGCAGCTTTTATCGCTGCATCTTGACATTTACGCAACTTTTAAATGTTCAATACTTTTATCGGCACTTTACCTGAGTTACGAACTATCTATCATTATTTGCATTAATCCTTCACTAAAATGTCCTTATGCTAAAACGATATCAACAAAAACTTACTTTGAAGATATTCAAGTCTGAAATGTTTTCAAATTTCCAACATAACGTAATATCCCCGCGTGGGGTGGTGCCGGTGCCCGAGTCTGAGCGGATACGGAACTAATGTAATATATTTTAATTTATCACCTTCATAATCCGAGTCACTCGACGCATTCGTGGTTAATAAAATCTATCTTATAAACTCTTAAGCTGTACAATGGCGAGATTTATGACCACATTAAAATTATGCAATAAAGTATTTATTTTTTTGTTGAGCCAGAAATAAATAAAATTAAAATTAAAATAATGGGTGTGGAGAATAGTTAGTATTGGGAAAATTTGTGGTGCCTTTAGATAGTTCTAGATATTAATATTAGGATTTGCGGCAAACTGCATGAGTTTATTAAGAAAAAAGGTAAAAAAATGATGAACAAAGTTTTTTTGAACAAAATGATGTACGAGTGCATTTAAAATCTTATGAACAATAAAATGTCCGCCGGCCGCGCGAAGCACGCGGAGCAAAGCGCGCGGAGCGGAGCGCGCGGAGCGGAGCGCACTCGGTCAAAAATAACCGGTGACAATGGTCTTAGAGAATAGGTTCCTTTTAGATTTGAGTTATTTCGCTCAGGGAGTAATTAATAATACTGATTACAGACCGCGTATTTATTATCTTTCTTTTTCTTTACTACGGGAAATATAATTATTCTAATAGAGCTATTGGAAATATATTTTCAATAATATTTTCGTGTTAATATAATATAATATGATGTCTTGTTACAATTTATTTTCAATTTTCTCTTTGTTAAGAATAAAATATACAGATAAAAATCAATATAGAAGTTATTTTTTCCTTTACATCAGTCGATACACAGGTATACATATAATAATATTGTAACGAAACAATCTCACGAGGTATTTAGGGAATAAAGTAGTTGATATCCAATTAACGCATGACATAACTGAAAGAAATAGTTTTTGTTTGTTGTTTATGAAATTTGGTATGCATTTAGATCGGGCCAGCTCGCAGTCAAACGTCAATTATTTTGACGGGAAAGCATAAAAATTATAATAAAACTATTTTTTTTAAATGAGCAAAAAAACTCACAGTTAGTTTAAGCTATGATTGCAATAAAATTTTAAATTATGGATAAGTTACAAATTTAAGAGATGAAAGATCGTTTGTGAATTAATTCTGCAAGAAAGTGGATAACACAGAGTCATTCTCAATAGCTAATGTTTAATAAATCCATGGGCTCAGAACAAATTTTTTACTTCATAAAAGTGTATGATTTTTTCAGGGTAGCCAAAGTGATATTAAATCAATTAACTGGCGTTATATCTATGTCTATACTATATTGTGGTTTTAAAGTTACTCTGTGTACCTGACCCGCCGCCGCAGGACAGAAAAGTTACATGTGCCGCTTATAATGTGCCTTCTTAATACTAATAATAATTTATATTCCAACATAATTTGACTATTCAGGCAGGGAAGTGGTTATTCTTATAAACTGATATATATTAGGTAATATGAATGTTAATTTATTTTCCAATCATGCTAAAATGTACTATAAGAATAGAGCTATCTAATATGAGAAGTAAAAACTATCACAAAGCAAGAATTATTTTATGAAACGCGACGACTTTTAAAGTTGAATGTTAATTTTAGGGGATTTACTTCTTAGAAGAGGGTGACTGAAGAAGACGATACGACGATGATACAGGACGGATGAAATGTGTGAAGACTTTAAATAATAGACGTGAGGATAAGAGGATGAGTTGACGATCAAAAAAAGTTATCCCTCTTTACTACAACTAAACTAAATTTAAAAAGAGAGGAAAAAAAATTACGAATACCACTTCCCTTCTAATATACCGTCTTCATTAATACTTCATTAAAAATTTTATAAAAACTGAGTGTATGATTACTTTTTTTTGTGCGGACGCGTACTTCGAGCATTTTTAATAAATAAAAATCAAGATTAAGAGTAAAATAACATAGGGATATCTATTTTCGAATCCGGCTATAAAATTGATTTCGTACACATTTTCGTATTACAATCATTAAGAATTATAATCTTTAAAAAACTTAAGCTCGAGAAATGTTACGTTTTAATTTAAATGATTCGAGCACAGTTGTAGGTTTTGAAATAATAAAAGGCCTCAGTGGACTTTGGATGCCATTGGAATCTTCTGTGATCTTTCTAATTTACCATTACGGGGTTCGTAATGGAAGATCTAATCATGCAGCCTTGTACTCGTATTTATTTAATACAAAACAGGAAATAAGTAGATGTTTCTTCGGAGAGATTAGTAAAACCAATCGTTCCCCAAGGGTCAATGTTGGTACTTTTTTGTTCTTAGTTTTTACTAACAACCTTCCTTGTTTCTTGATCAATTAATGTAAAATAATATTGTTTGTCGACAGCACTTCGCTTATATTTAAAATAGACAGGAAAGAACACGGCCGTATTACATGTAACAGTGAAATTAGTAGTCCTTTACAAAAGGTTAGCTACATATAATCTTTTGATTTGTAATAACAAAACAAAATGTCTTAAGTTTTCTGATTAAATTATTAATTTATATATAATATACCTAATGCGCCCCAACGCACTCTTTTATCAAAAGCTTTTTATAAAACTAAGGATTATGGTAACGGTAGCTGAGGATAACAAATTTCTGGCCATGTTGCGTTACTGTAAGTGCGTTAATACAAGGTATTGTCTATTAACATTCCAAGTTAAAAATAGTACAAAAATTAAAATCTTAAATACTTTAGTAGTAATTTCGTCAGTGTGATGGATTGTTTTGAGAAAGATGGTATTCGTTTATATTATGAATGTAACATCGAGTTTAATTTTTCTAATGTCTTTACATTTTGTAGAGATTATTAGTTATTAAATATTTCTCTGGGGTCCAAAATAATATTTAAAAACACTCTACATATTAAAATCCCTTAGAGTGAGGGTGCGACAAACGAACAAACAAATGCGTGGCAAAATTAGAACCGCACATTGGATGCAGTCACTTAGAAAACCACTTGTGGCGATGAGTGCGAAATCATTTAAAACAATGAATAATTTTTTGAATAACATTTCTGATGTAGAGAATTATTATTATTTTTGCCTTAACATGGATTTGTTACTAATAATTTTGTGTTTTTATATTAAAAAAGCGGATTCTTGTTGTTCTTCAAGACTACTCAGATGACTTGCTACTCTTTACGAAGAGATATTTTTTTATCATAATTATATTCATTCGTTTTCGCAAAGTACAATAAATAACCAAGTAGAATCTTAAAATATTCGTTTTCATAATTTTAATGGACGTATAAAATATGATAACTGAAAAAGTTGAGTTTATTATGTTTTAAGACTGAAAAATAAAAATTGATTCTAGGTGGAGGTAAATAATCTGACCCAAGTAAGACTTTTGTTACTTACTCTTCCTCCTTAATGATACAGCTAGACACTTCATACATAGCAAATATTTCTACAATGACCTCGATTTACATCTCGGTAACTTTTGTAGTTGTTTTTTTATTTCAGTGGCATCCTTCTCAGTGAATGGACTAACATCTTACGCTATAATTAGTAGAGTTCAAGAGTACTCTAATAAACGAAAAAACATATGAAGTAATATGGAAATAGGTTTTTGTTTTTGTGTTCAAAAGTGATTACATCAAAGGAATAACATGGTCTATATGTATATTCATCTTGAACGCGTGTTGATTATACATATTAGTATTTGAATATGTGTAAGAAGCTATTTTCAATCATCTTTTAGTTATCACCCAACATGAGTTAAAACATTCATTCTTTAAAAAATATCACTAGTAGAAGGAAAAGATTGAGGACTCCAGTTAAAACGAAATAACAATTAACTTTACGCCAATCTTCTACGCGCCGGTCATGCTCATGCATAACATAACAGATTATTTTGTATTTTATTTGATAAACCGGTTATTGAAAATTATAATTGTTTATTGTTATAAACAATTGTATATTTATTGTATTCGGTAATACATTTATTTAGGGTTAATTGTAATAATATCAAGGGAGAAGACAAGCTTAAACTTTATGCGAAGATCAATAGTTATGGATCCGAGTGGACACTCACGGAAAAGACGCCTGCTTGTCGACGAAGACGGTCTGATAAGAGAAGTAAGAGGAATAAATAATAGAATAGTAATTCAAAAAGGTGTAAAAGATTCCTTTTCTCTCACTCATTACATAAAACCTAGCTGTTAAGGCTTCTTCTCGCTGATCTTCCGTAGCGGGGTGGAATTTCCTTCGAGTCAATTACAAGGGATTCTTAATAGGAAGGCACCAAGTCTCATAAAAGCGCAGATAATATTTTAATACTCTATAGTCATGTGTACACTTTGTACTGTGTAGAAATCGATGTTTCTATAATTACCTTTTTACAAAAACAGTGCATCAATATATACATTTAAGCCCGTCAATAATACTACAACACATTCAAGCCATAAATCTAGTTGCGAAACATCTTCATACATTGTAAAATTGCCGCAGCTTACAAATTCAGTAAGCGACGACGGTTACGCGGTTACGCGGTTACGCGGTTACTCGTTTAAATTGACCATCATCAATCAAAGGAGCATCCACATCGCTAATAAACGCAAGAAAAGCAAAACTCACCGCCTACTTAACTCAAAATTCATTACCCGGAGTCACTTTACCTCTTCAGAGAACCGATTAATTTATTATTTCATGCCAACCTTTTCGCGCATCCAATTTAAAATTTGACATCTTAAACAGTCCTAAATTACATGGGGAATTATTTCATTAGCGCCAAAGGCCCCGGGGGCTAGCGCCAATGTGGCCGAGACAGAGTTTTTCGGTACCGAAAGTTGTAATCAACACGTCAATGTGGACACGCCCAAAGCTCTTCACGTTAATAGCCAGATCCCGATACCAGCTCGTTCTGCAAACCACACACAACACACAACTATTGCGAATGCACTTTGCTAAATGACATTCACTCAAATATGAATTAAACATCACTGTTATGAAAAAAAACACTTACAAATTCGTCTGACGTCTATTATCAAATAAAATGGTTCCCGTTCTATATTTCTTGTGAGGAATTAAATAAAAAATATACATAAATAGAATTTCATTTAAGTGTAATCGTAAACCTTCACATATAAAACCGCATATCTCAGAGTGTATTGATAGTATCAATTAAATGTTTATTGCCAACCCGACAATCGATTATATCGGTAATAACTTTAATATCAACCCTTTTTGGTTATTTATTTGTAATAACTCGATCGTCCAAAACCATGAGAAATGATAAACACGAACTGTTCTCGGTGGTCGCAAATAATTAAAAAAAGAAAACAATTTTTATCATTCCAGCCATAACCACGCCGCTATAAGTGATACTATGGAGTGGCAACAGGACTCTCAAATGGGTTCTGCGCTATCTATACGACTATGTAGAGCTGGTAATGCGGAGGTTGTATCGATGGCTCTGCTACTTCACAATACTATGTAAGGAGCGTTATGCAAACACATGTTTATAATCCATATTAAAGTGTTATTATTTTGGACCTGGCACAGAACAAACATTATTACTATCTCTAGTTCCATATGTAAATCAAACGGTAGATACGTTTCTAATAATTGTTAATATTTTTAAGTGATTGAAGCTATACAGCTAAGTATAGTTAAGCTTTCGAAGTACGACAACGGGCCGACGGAGAGATTAAATACAAGCTACCGTAGCGCACGAGATCGCAGCCACTGATACAACTATCGATTCTCATTACTATAACACGGACCAATGAAGGCCCTGCAGACTGCACACTTCATCCGAAAAAAATATTTTAATTTCACGTCTAAACTAAATATGATTCGAAGGGGCTTTTAGACAAAAGAAAGCTCTTCTGTATTAAGTGATATAACCTCTGGTGTAAGTGCCGCTACCGAAAACTTAAAGAATATTTTAATTATAATCAAATTACGGAAGAATCTTACACCTTTCATAAGTAAAGCGTTATTATTTCATAATTTGAGTTGCAGTAACGATAAAAATAATAAACATCCGCTGTTTCGCCTTAAATATTAAGTTAAACCGTTTAAAATAATTACAGGATAATTTGCTAAAGGTACCGTCTCGCCGCTGCGACCTGCGACCGGATCCAATAACATAAAACAAATCATTTATTAGTAAAAAGATTTTTTGTCATTTAAATTTTCATTCATTTATGTTTAATATTTTTGAGTTATTACATACGTTACAGTTTTTAACAAAACATCGTTATATTAAATACAAAACAGACTAATTTTTGTCCAGCGTCGTACACGTACTAAGCGTCGTCGTGAACGTCCAGTCGCAACAGCAGAACGGGGCTTAAAGATAAAGCAGCGATCGAAAGGACCGCAAAATATGCGTTTCTTACATCGAAACCTATCAAAGGATTGTCATTAAATTTTATCACCTATTTGTGAGTCTTTAAGTTATTTGTACCTTCGTATTACCGAATTAGTTTTTATAGTAAAGAAAGACAATTTGAAGTTAGACAATACTAAATTATTAATTATGCATTAAACTATCTTTTAATATGAATAAGAATATGGATATAAATTTCGCTTATAAAAGGGATACCCGCGTATTTTAGCTTAAGACTGTAAAAAGCAACCAAAAATGTCTACTTTGTCAGTTGAGAGACACTCGGGAAAGATTTGAATCTTATCTCTAATAGTCGAATTAATTACTCAATTATCATTTTTTTTAATATTAAATGTGTTATTATCTTGACAATAACACTAAGTGACAGAAATACGACAACCAAGTATTTAATTCATGTGTATATTATTCATCTTTAGCAACTAATAACAGTATTGAGTTTATAATATATTGTACTTCTGCTATACCCAATAACACTATACAAGTTTTAAGGATAATTAAGAAATTATAAGAAAATGACAACAAGGTGCCACAAACCCGTCCAGGATTATTACATTTTATATCTTTTTGTTTTTTAAGACGATAATGGATCTTAAAACGGTTTATATAAAATAAGCCGATCGTTAATTACATGACTTGGTAAAGCAAAACATTGATTAAGCTATTTTTATACGTCCAGTTAAATGAACTTACTTATAGTGCGAGACTCAGAAGTACTTTAGAAATTGTAAAGCAATAAGTCAGAAGACTATCGATAGTTTCTCGCCGGTTCTCCGCGGACCCGCGCTTCGGGACCGTGCGACTAGAAGCTAACCTCTGAACTGTCTAAAGCATACGTTGAATTGAACATGTCTAATTGAAATATAAAACTTAGAATTTAACTTTTATAAAATCTCTCAGCATTAATAAAGTTACTACAGAGTACCTAAGTCACACTGGTATTGTAGTTAACATATAATATGTGGCGTTAAAGAGTTAAATAATTAGAAGTTAATTATTAACTTTAATAATTCAAATTAAGTTTAATAACTAAAACTCAACAAATTATATATAATTGAACTGATAATTGAATTGAAAATTGAAGCAAAGTGTCAAATACGTATTATAGTTAAAATGTATTTAAACAATTTCGAGAGCTAATTAAACAACGCTTAAAACCTAAAAGGTAAATGACAGATCTTAATAAACCACAATGTTTTCAACGTTCTTAAATTTACGGAATATTATTAGAAGGGTCCGTATGGCTCGTCGCATGTATTTAAAAGCAAGAAACATTTTTATATGTTATAAAAACTATCCTATCTCTTAAGTTGGTCGGTTGGTTGGCGACACATATCTACCAAACATCACAGAAATCGGATCAGTGGTGCCGGCGGTGAGCGCCGACGAACGTCGCTGTTTAAATATATAAAGATTTTATAAAACATAATATGGTATAGACCAAACTACTCGTACAATATAAGCAAAGTCTATATTATTGTAATATCAAAGTCCACACAAACAAAGTTCTCTAACGGAAATTAAATTTCTGAAGTAGATAAAAATATTATTATGTACACCAATGCCTAAGAGTTAGAATGTTCTTTAATTCTTGTTATAAATACAACATAGTTATCCCATGTCCTTAGATCTCTGCCCTGATGAGATCTAAGGACATGGGATGGAGAGGTCTTGTGGATTCTGACGACTCAATTCTCGCATTTAAGTTTGTGTCCGAGTAAGTTAAAAGATCCAGATTCAAATACAGAGGATATTTTGTATAATATTTTCTCCAAACTTAATTAATTATTAACTACCTCCGATCGTATGTTGCTTTGCACTTGTCTAAATAATTTGAAACTTTGCATATTTATAAAAGACCGATGCGATGCGACTATGCAATAATATGAAAATCCAATCTAAAAAATAAATATTAGTTGAGAAAACTTAAAAATATATATTGCAATGTAAAAAACCGTGGGGTGTTTTTGAAGTGATTGACTCCAAGAACTCCCCACACTTTTTTGGATTGCAATATATTTGTAAGACACATTTTATAAAAAAATAAAAATCGCAAAAGAATCCCTCTCCTCCGCACGCGCCCTTACACTACCCGTTAACGTCCATTTCAAGCAATTACGTACAAATGTGACCAATATATTAGTCGCAGATGATGAGAAGCAACTTATGATTAAACCGCGATCACATTAACTGAATGAATTACAGATGACATTGTTGCACTTGGAAAAAACAAGGAATGTATGTTTGAGTATTGGTCGTATAATGTGATTAATTTTACTTTATTACAGTAAAAAGATACGAATCGCTCAGGTTCGTAGGACGCGCCACCTGCTGTGACTTTTTGTTAATTGATGGAAGAATTCTCTGCTGACTTTGTAATTATGTGTGTGTAATGTATTTCGAAGTACTATTATTTCATAACAACTCTGATACCGAGATCAACAATGGATCGAAAAAAATATATTTATTCGCTGTTGTTCGCCAAACTCGATACAGATTTTGAAATTTTTTGATTTGTTAGTTGACACAGATACAATTTAGACTATCCTCTTCTAGAAGATAAGCGTCCGCTTAAGTACGAGTACCTGCATTTTGTCGATAGTCGAATAGCCAAATGGTCTAACTGTCTCCCTTCCTTTTCTATTTTCGTCCAATGTTATAAAAGTACCATATTTGCAAATATCCACAGCAATGGCATTACTTGCCAATTAATTAACCCCTCCTGTAGTCCTCCCGTGGCTCCTTTACACTACATAAATATATCATAGCGACTTAATCCTAGCAACAAATATCATGAGTGCATATGACCTCAATATATATATAAATGATAAATGTAAGCCAAACACATTCAGAGCTATTCAAATAGGGCGCGCGACACGTGGACACCTCTTCCGATCTCATTCTTTATTTTAACGGTTTTTAAACAACTTAGAATTTTATGTTAATATATGTTTTGTACTGTGACATCAATCGCTTAGATAAATGTTAAACGGAATACATTATAATGCTTGAATTTTATATTCTATTAAGCCTCGGTCACATTGTGAGAGCGGATTGTTTTAATACAGATATTATGATAAATTTATGTTTGTAGTATTAGTGCTGCATCCATATACTTTCAAATGTAATACTGCCTCGACTGCGGCCGCACTTATATCATATATCTTTATATCAATATTTATAGAACTTATCTCCAAAAGAACAGTGACTTATTCCTCATTAATATCATTACGGTAGTCTTAGTTCAACGTTCCAGCCTCTCACCGTCGGGTCTCACTTACTTAAAAACAAAATGGGGCTGGGCCTTAATGAGTCAGTCGTTCAAATCTCTCCATTTGGCAATAAAGATATTTTGTATAATTATTGTATACGAATAGAGAAAGAGATTTTAACCTGTTAACCGGACAAGACGCAAACAAGACGGCCAGGAGTCAGGCGTAAACAATATCGGGTACGGGAAGGACATATGAATACGTCCTCGAAAATTAATTTGCGCCCTGGCACGGACGGGACGCGCCCTGTACACATTGCATAGTTTGAACGGGAACTCCCCGGTTAACAGGTTAAGTAAACAACACATAAGACAACTATGTGTGTAAGGGCGGATGGTGCCGGATGGTGAACCGTATAAATATAACCAAATTTATTCACTCTTCCATATATTTTGTAATATATTAATTTTATAAAACAAACCGTTATTGTCTTTTTTGCATTTGATAACTATATATTAGATATTTTTATTTAGTTACTTATTTAAGGCCGAGGCCTTATTATTGTAATCATTTCCAAGCGTAGTTCACAATAGAACAAAAAATATATACGAATAGGACCTTAAACATAAAATATTTGAATCTATTTCAATTTTGACGTCACTACTTCAAAATGCCGCCAATAAACATACAGGATTCACCTGCCAACATCGTTTTTTGTGTGAACCGTTTACAAAAGAGCGCATTTGACATCAGTTCATCGAAAAACTTTAAATATCAATTCTATTTTGCCAATAATAATGTAAAAATAACTCTTATGTCGTGCGGATAAGGTGCACTTTAAAAATATAAATATTTTAATAAGTTTGCTGTTTAACAACATTGATGAATCTTCATCCTGTTTAGGTAACTGCCGAATCTGACATATACATGAAGTTGATTTAAAATTTCAATAGGAACTCTTCAATAGCGAACGACAAAACAACCTGTTGCATTTGGACGCCGCGAACCTTTTTGTGACAACATTAAAGAGAGCGAGATAAAGCACTGAGCTTTGATCTCCGCCGACCGGGAGCTTTTATATATTTATAAGTGATACGTAAATTATTTTCGGGTTTCCTAATATATTTCATAACGCGGCGAATCAACGATTATATAATAGCATTGTCATCGAGGCGATTAGGGACTCGGTAGTTCTATATTAAGAGCGACGGGACGGCTTCCGCGAGATGACAGGTTCGAGTCCTGTGCCATTGAATCTTTGATTCTAATTTTATTTAGTAAACATGTATATTGATTTGTAATCCAAGGAGTGTGTGACAAGAAAATTGTATTGGTATTTAGTGTATTTCTTAATACCATATATATCTTTAGATGTAACCAAATATCTAGTATCTAAGACCATCTGCATCTGCCTTCGATCGATCACGATGCAGCTGACATTGTCCTAATTACCCGTCCTTAGCGGCGGCAGTGTGACACGTAGAGGCGTTGAGATTCTGCGCGCGCGCAGCCTTCAGTTATGTAAGGATGTTCATGCTATATGTATAACGATTTGATCATACAGATACTGCTTTATTAATAAATACATATTGATTATTGAAACTAGATTTATGTCTTTAATATTTTCTGATTATGTTAATAGCGTCTCCTTGATTATGACCCCATTATTTGATATTTCCATCTGATTAAAGTCAGTCAAAAAATGTTCCTTAGAAGATAAAGAAAATTTTTGACTGTCGCCTTCGTAGAGCATGTCCAAGTATGCTTCATTAGATAATTAATTTGATAATGTTTGAGAATATTCTTCTTTAATGAGTCGTACTTATAACAGTACGTACGAAGATTTCACTGACATTATATAAGAAAGATATATTATATTACTTATAGTTATATATATAAATTTATTTTTATTTTTTATATTCTCAGCGAAGCCTTCGATAACAGTTGATAAGGAGTACACAGCGACCACCTCTAACACACCTCTCGATAATAAATCACCACCTCTTAGGAACTGCCCTCATTAATTACATTGAAATATGTACTTAAGTGTGTACCACACTGCCGTCTGTAAATAATATTTAATTTATTTTGATATTTACAACTCACAAAACTGTTGAAAAACAAAAAACTCTTTGATGCTTAATTTATGTAAAACAGTAAAACTATATTTTATAATAATTTAACATAATAAATAATAAATATACCCACAATAATAAAGACATATTTTATGTATTGTATAGTAATAGTTTGTAACACATGTATTTATATAACATTTTATGTCATAGAGGAAAATGTAAGGCGCCGCTCTGTATGTGCCGTGCGCCGTGCGCCGTGCGGGCGGCCCGTAGCCTTCGCGCGGCCTCCGCTTCCCGTTATCGACACAAACCTTTCCGCTTCACATTTCCGCAAAATAATCTCAAGGACGTCGTAACTCACCTTCTGATAAACATCCATATTTGATTTTTTAATCAAATTTGTTATTTTGAGTCTTTTTTTTATATTTCTCTACAGGCTATGCTATGGTTTTTTTAATAAAAGTTACTCCTTATAACATAAACAATCCGCCAGTGAAATTCCTATTAAAATTGGCCTATCCGTTTTAGAGACTAGCCGGACAGACAGACAGACATACAGTACAGTACCGTATATTATTTCATATACACTTAGTGAAAAGCTGCTAATTTTGAATTACAAACAGACATTTAAATTTTATTTATATTTATAAACCATGAGGAGGTATTGTCTCCTCCGCCACCCTCCTGCAGATAAGTCATAGTTTTGATAAAGACTGATAGAGTAATCTGCACCAAGTAGGTCAAGATGCGCGGCGGCGCTGCACTTGGCCGACTAACACGCGCGTGGCTAATTCACCTGTGGGGAGACCACGCTCTATACAACACATACACATGTAACAAACACATTCAAACTTTTTTTAGAAAATAAAAATATTACAAAATTTCTTAGAAAATTAAAGGTAATTTTATGATTTGTGTCTGTACATGTTAACCGGCGCGCAGAGATGTCGCGTCATAATAAGTATATACTTTTACATAATAATAATAGTTACATAATGACATGTACTGTTTAGTCGTATGAATGTATGTCTTGTCGGTTTTTCTCCACGAACCATTCTAAAACATTTATTCTAGCTATAATAATGCCATTTTTCATATAGATAAAATAAAAGTGTGCAATGAAATAAAATAAATAAGAAACTTAAATTTAGTTTAATTATTTTAATTTATCTAAAGTATTTGTTTATAACTAAAACTGACGGTCACCCCAGTCCGTCTGTCGGTTGACATTGCATAGACATATTTCGATAACACTAACTCATTGTAGCGGCGGTTCCGACTTGTTATCTCCGCTTATCTCCCGAGGTCGCGCCGAACCTGACAATGAATTGTTACTAGTGATGCGCTCGCTCATCGACTTAATAATATCATTCTAGTTAATATATATTTATTATTTAATATAATTATTTTTTTACGGTTAAAAATATATTTTATAATATGTAAAATAGAATCGCACCTACTTGCAGTTGTGGGAGATTAAATCTAATTTAAAATTTCATCTTGTTTTTTTTAAAGTTAATCTCATCGTTTCATTATCACATTCATATCACATTATTATTTGGGTAAAATTTATAAGAAAATAATCAAATACTATATATTATCTTCAAAGTCGGATTCGAAAACTATCGATTTAAAATGGATGTTGGCTTTTGCATCTCTACGCATATAGTATAGGGGTCAGGCCTTCAGCGGACGAAGGAAGATTGTTTAAGTAGAAATCATGAATACTTTAAATAATCACTGTCTGAAATCTGTTCAGCACAGAGTGCACGCACTTTGACACGAGTGCACTCCTCGGCCGACTTGGACATTTATTATTATTTTATTTTATATTACTATACGATATGTATAACATAACGATGGGTTTATTTTCGGTGTTATTAGTTATCGTGTTTTCTGTGCACTTTGGATTGTGTTTTGTGAATCGTGAGTACCTTTAAACTTCAAAATTATTAAAATATATGTAAGATTTAAAAAACTTAAGTAAATTAATAATTTTCTATGTGATCTCACTTTTTTATATTAGGGACCAAAAATATACACAAAATATTTACACAAAGTATATACGACTATAGTCAAAATATATTTTTTACAACAAATTTAATTTTATTTAATTTGAAACGTCACGAGGTAGAAAAATATTTACTTGCTTGCAATGTTTTATAAATGCTTCGATGGGGTTATAAATAGATGTTATAAATATATATTGCGGTACTCAGTGGCGGATGTAGAGTGCGGTCTGGTGATGTCTCGCAAGGGTCGCATCGTGGGGGGGTCGGACAGCCTGCCCGCCGAGTTCCCCTGGGCCGCCAGCCTGTGGAGGCAGGGCACGCACCAGTGCGGCGCCACCGTCATCAGCGACCGCTGGCTGGTGACGGCGGGACATTGTGTTTGCAGGTAAGGTTTTTAATTTAAAATGATATATTTTATAATTATAATATTTAATTGTTAAAATACACAGTGTTTGTTTTATAATATCACTCGTAGTTTTGGCTTTCTATCAAAATATTTAGGAAATGAATCTATTTTTCTATAGATTAGTTGTCAATAATCTATAAAATTTAATCAATAGTATCACTTTCACCTGAGTGTTGAACAATAGACCCATTTGATTAATTTCTTATTTACCTAAAAAGTAAAAGTAAAAGAATATATTTTAATATAATAACGTCATTAATTTCTTAGTTTCTACAATTTGTTTTATTAATTTCGACTTTTCAATTCCATTATTTTTTTTATCTGTATATGATATAGGACTAAAAGTATTAAACGAATTTAAATGAACTTTTTCAGTGTTTTCGACGAGTTCTACAAATCAAAACAGTTGACTGTGGTGACAGGTCTCACTGACATATCGACAGCTGACGACATCCAGATACTGTCTAAAATTGTACCACATCCGGAGTACAGGTAACTTTTGTCCTTTTGCATTTCTGAAACTTACAAATCATAAAATATTTATCTACACGGGCAGGATTCGAACCTGTTATACGTCCAATTTACTTAACATTTTATTAAACATATCTATTGTCTATGAATCTTTTTAATATTCATAATATCTATAGTGTTTAATATCAATAAATGATCCATTCATGATCTTTTACTACCCATTATTCCAGATGTCAAAAGAAGACAAACGACGTAGCTCTCCTGAAAACTGCCCAACAAATGATATGGACCAATGAACTGAGACCCGCCTGTCTACCACAAACTGTAGCCTCCGACTTCAACGGAAAGAGTGCAACCGTCGCTGGTTGGGGATTTACTAATGAAGACAGAGGAATTGGTAAGTATACATCTTTAATTTGTTAACCGTTTTGCAATTCAATTAAGATTATTTGTGTACAAGTCTTAAATGTTAGTTTCAAACCACTATCTCAATTGTACTTGAGTTAGTAAAACGATAAGGTCAACTCGAGTAATAGATATAAACAATGTAAACGATTCAAATACTCAATAAAATCAGTTTATTGACGTTTCTGGAACAGTAGTCGCAGTTGTTGTGTGTTCTTAGAACAGGGCGCGTTTGGAACACTCGTAGACTTCATTTAAGTTGGAGAGTTCAAAGTAGGCCTTCCTGACACTGTCATATGATACACAAGTCACTGGTATTCATCCAAAGTCATAAATAAAAGTTTTTTTTAGGAATTAGACCACATATTTTGCAAAAGACTGAAGTATTGGTGGTGGAAAATAATGAATGCAATAACTGGTATCAGTCACAAGGAAGTAAAGTCAGAATTATTGCGACCCAGATGTGCGCCGGCCACGAGCTGGGAGGGCGGGACTCCTGCTGGGTAACTTATATGTTTATATTAAAAACAAATACATTTGCGTACTTATTGTCGTTAGTTTATTCTAATCGTGTTAAAATCAAAGATTAATTTACCTCAGTTAATTCGTTAAAAATATCTTATTCAAAATAGTGTCACCAAATTAATAAAAAAATAATATTTAATTGAAGTGTATAAACAAAGAATAAAAACCAGTTTATTACAGTATCATTAAATAATTATTTTTCAGGCCGACAGTGGAGGACCTCTCATGCTGAAGGGAGACAACGGTCACACCGTGCTCATTGGAGTAGTTTCCACCGGAAACGGCTGTGCCAGAGCAAAGATGCCGGGCATCTATACAAGAGTATCAAAATACACCGATTGGATCGCCTCTAACGTAAACGACGACAACGCGAGAAGAGGACTGAGCTGGTACTTTAGAAGCGGTTGAATATTTACAAGTTTAAGATTATTAATTTTAGTTTAAGTGTTTTTATTTATTGACCAAAAATGTTATTAATGTTACAGCGACTGGGGTAGTTACCATATTTTTTGTTAAATAACCAACCATTTACATGCCTGTGATATTATTTTTAAGTATTTAAATTGTCTATTTATTTACAACATTGTTGATAAAATAATAAAATTATTAAAAGTTTATTTTCTTTAATTTACAATCCTTAATGAATTCTCGTTTGCTTTCTTCGATAACTTCATATAACTTTTTTCCCGATGTCTCTTCAATGTCGTCTTTAAGACTTACTAAAGCTACATCTATGGATGTTTTTGCTTCTTCAAACAGTTGTTTAATTTCATCATCGCTTTTAAGAGACCCGTCCTTATTATTATTTTTTGATTTGAGTATTAAAGCTGAATGTAATTCATGATGCAAGACCGCTAAGTATAAACTGAGTCTAGCGTTACCCGGGTCCAATGTCTTTGTTATTTTAATCAAATCTCGAGTCATATTAATCTTTTTATCCATTATATCTTCAGACATATAATTGCCGTGTCTTCCATATAACTGAATAAGTGAATGTTTAATCGAATACAAATGGTAATGATTCGGATGTAAAAACGTGGATAGTCTGCATAAAATGTTCTCCAACATAGTCACCGACCCGCCCATCATTTGAACGTTCTCCACCTCCTCACCCATTTCAGATATCAGCATATTTATCTGAGAATTATTCACTTTCACTGAACATTTACTGCAAGACCATTCGGTTTCTTCGTCCAACGGATCTTCGGGTAAATGTATTCCTTCACAAGGTCCCTTGTCATCGCCGAAACACTTCATAGCGCTTAAATATGTACCTAACTCAGAGGGATCGCTACATCTTTCACACTTGCAAGCGAAGTACTTAGTTTCTTTCAAGTGTTGGCGTCTGGCTTGCGTTCCCCATAAAGCATGGCTATACATTGTCGCTATGTGATCCCCTTTGTTGATGGGTGCGACGACTTTCACTGTAATTTTATATTTGTCTTTAACGTCTTTCGCCGAGGTGTTGAATAAATGCTTTGTGTTCGGGACGCAGTTGTGTTCCATCATGCACGTTGTGGCGTACAAGGCGTTGAGCTCCGATCCCCTCGGCAGTCTTATTTCTAACGCGTTCGTGTCTATTATACCGCATATCCTGTGCAGGAGTTCTTTTGATACTTCTTTTAGATATTTATTTTTGACGCCGTCATCCAGCTTAATAATGAAAATGTTCATAAGATATTTAACAATAAACTCCTCGGATTCACTGAAAAAGACAAATGAATTCGTGAGACAAACACAATATATTTCCTAAAGGTATCAAGAAGCATCTTAATATATGTAACTGGTGATAGTCACTGTAGACAACTAGACCACATTTCTTATTATAAATATATTTTTTTATTATAAACGTTGTTTAGTCTGATTAATTCTGTAATTTAACAAATTATACCGAGTTGCATAAAATTATATGTTATGAAATTAATAATTACAACGTACTCATAGGCGTCTGATCCGGGGACTCTGCACTCCATGTGTGACTGTAGCTCCAGGAGCTGTTTCCACTTATCACTGTCGACGTGCTGCAGAAGCACACAGCGCAGTGCCAGCAACGCGTCATGTCTGGAAGAAAGAGCAGAATAGTAAAGTCATTTGTAAATTATGAAATTTACTAATACCAACATATAGAATAACAATATTTCTAAAATTAAAATACCAATTTATTTGAATTTAATCTGTTTTCTCAGGTTTGTGTTTATCGTATCATTAATCATCCTTGAAAGTATTTACTTTCAAGGATGATTAATGATACGATAAACACAAACCTGAGAAAATCTAAATGCGAGTGTTCGAAATCATTTCAAGTGTTAATGAGCGATTTTATAAAAGAAAGCAATTTTATTAAGTTCGTGGTCATAAAAATGTTGTCGTTTCCTTGATGTACGGGTAAAAATATATATAATTATTATATATTATTATTTTTTAAAACAAAACTAATAATACCTATAATAATCAGGCATGTTATCGAGCACGCACTCCGGACGAACGCTCAGCACCTCACATTCGATACCATGATGGAGAGGATCCCTCAACCCTGGACAGTTGCCAGAACAAACAGGCCAGCCACATCTGTAACATCGTGTGGAACTCTGACAAGGTTAATCAAACTTTTCTTGTTTAACCATTTTCCTTAACTTCGCCGAGTTCCAATTATCGGTTCCTCTTAATAGTTTTCTATTTTATTTCCTTTTTGCCACTAAATCTTTCAACGTATTTGGCAGTTTTTGTAGAGAAGGTCTAATAAGGTTTTTCTATCGATATTTCTTAATACTTATGATATTAAATAGCTTTACCGAAGCCTATATAAAGGGTCTTTACGTCTTTAGTTACGATTCAATAAATCGTTGTTAAATACAAAATAGCTGACTTTAATTATTGAATAGTGAGAGAACGTGTGAGAGGCTTCTTAATGTTTATAACATTCCTTTTTTTTATCAATCCAGGAACAAAAGGCATTACTTGAGAATTTTTTCAGAATAATTGTATGTAATAGTTATTATTTAGGCAAAAATAATCAAAATATTATACCTGGAACATCTCTCACCAACATCGGTAAATATTGGTTTGTAGCACCCCACGCATGGCATCGACGCTTCTGGATCAGGCATCGACTTGGGCCCGAAGACCAACGGCAATTCTGAGAGGACCACATCCTCTGATGACAAATCTCTCGCAGCCACCAAATAGCGACCGAGTTCTTCTGATTGTTTGATCTGTAAAGTAATATTATTTAGATTAAATTTACGTTATTTGACCTTCAATACTGAAAGAGAACAAATTACATTGAGTAATAAAAAATATATATACATTTAATATTCTTTACCTTACTTTTATTATAAAAATATTGTTAGTATTAAAAATATTATAAAATATCTGCACAAATCTATATTTTAAGGACATCATTCATTGGAATATATATTTTAAATAACATTTAAAAGTACTAATAGCGACATCTACGCCATATTTAAGACTACAAGTAAAACACAGATAAGTATCGTAGTTATCTAGCTCGCCAGCAACTCAAAAGTTTTACAATTAACAAAATAGATGGCGGTTTTATAAATTATCTTACTTCATATATTGTTTCGCTGTCTTTTCCCATTTTCTGTAAAAAGAAAAATACGTATTAATATATACAGGGCTACAAAATACCTAATCAGTGGATTATTTGTATATTTCTTTATCACATGAATTTGTATTCTCTTAATCTTAAATAAGGAACATAAATATATTTTACAACACTTATCTCCCGTGTACTTCAAATAAACGATAATAATGGTCTGTGTGTACTGCGCACAGAAATAGTGTAACCATGTCCCGCTTACGAGTACGTGTATTAGTCTAGGTTACAGATTATGTATTTTAGTACAAGTTTTAACAAAAAGTTTTAACACGCAAAATTCAAAATATATTTTTTTCTATAAAGTATTATTATAGCAACGACACATTCTAACATTTTTGGAAATAGTATCTGTAGATATAATAAAAACATCTTGGTATTAAATTTCTCCAAAATACAAAGAGATCTATTTAATCTAATAACTTATTCATTTACTAAATACTTCTAGTTATAGGTTAAAATTATAAGAACTTCAAATACTTACTATTATAGAGTTTTTAGTGTTGTAACCAATTTTAAAATAAACTTCACTTTTTTTTTATTATATATTACATTAATATAATTATTTTATAATTTCGCGATTTATATTTTATATAAAAGACGCTCCACGCGGCACGGGGAAGCTTCAGACTACGGAGTGACTGCGGAGTGAGCGTCGACCGTCTGTTGCGTAACTGAAGAATATTTTTAAAAGTGCAATATTTCAGACAGTAGTCAACGACCGCCCAAATATTTGTTATATAAATAATTAACCTCCAGTTAACTCGCAAGGGTCAAAATTATGTTTATTAGTATTACTTTTTTTGCAATTCATTTAATCCAACCAAAATATATAGCCTTATACTATACTACTCAATATGGTAGTACCCACAATCAAAAAGTAGTAATTTATGACATTACAATAATAATTATCAAACTATTTCAGTCCGTACATACGTCACACGTTTCTCGAACTTGTCCTATTTTAATGAGTCCGTGAACCATTTAAAGGTACTATTATATATATAAGATATGGTATTGACTGTAATTAATTAGAGATATCTGGAGAGATTAAGAACAACATCGTCTAAACAACGTCTAAAGAGATAGCTTGAACATTTGTTCTTATCAAGAAGCACGAGTTTACAAACTCAGTTTGTTGGCACGGTCTTTGAATCTTCAGTTACCAATTGTAATTACTGTGTCTATTTTAAACGAGTATTGTGTTAGAGACGAGTCGAGACGCTCGCGCCATAGTTATCTTTAGCAAAAGACAATTAGAATAAATGAACAATAAACTAGGAATACCAACTTGTGAAGTCTGCCGGCGACCGGCGACTCAAACATGTGGAGGTTGCAAAGTGGTCTATTACTGTTCGAAAGAACACCAAAGGTACGGTTGGAAAGACGGACACAAGGTAAAATGTAAACCCTTTAAAGTAGAATATTCAGAATCCCAAGGAAGATATATGATTGCTACCAGAGATATAAGACAAGGAGAGATGATTTTAAAAGAGAAACCTGCTGTTAGTGGTCCTAGAATGTACTGTAAGGTGCATTGTCTGTCGTGTGGTCAAAAACTGGTTCCAGTTGAACAGAACGGTTTGATAGATTTTGTTAAATGTTCTTCTTGTAACTGGCCCGTCTGTGGGACTGATTGTGAGAAGGCTGAAGTACACAAAGAGGAATGTAAAGCAATGACTAAAAGTAAATACAAATGTGATATAAAATATGATAGTCTTGATAAAATAGAAGCAGCTTATTGTGTTATTGCTCCGTTAAGAGTTCTGTTGATGAAAGAATCGAACCCTCGATTGTATGAGAATATTATGAATTTGGAATCGCATTTAGAGCATAGGATAAGCACTCCCCTATATCAGGTGTTAAAGGCAAATCTTGTTACGTTTATCACACAAGTGCTTGGAATGAAATGTGATGAGAAAAGTATTTTGAATGTAGCTTCAATATTTGACACGAACTCCTTTGATGTGAGATCAGCAGATGGATCCAAGAGATTACGCGCTATATATGTGACAGCTGCAATGATAAACCATAGCTGCAGAGCGAATACAAGGCATATTTATCTCGGAGACGATAATAACTTAGCTCTTATAGCCACCGTCCCAATTACCAAAGGGCAGATGATTACAGCTACATACACTCAATCTCTATGGGGAACGCTGGATAGGAGAAAACATCTTAGGACTAATAAATGTTTTGATTGTAAATGCGAAAGATGTAAAGACCCATCCGAATTTGGCACGTACTTAGGGAGTATCTATTGTACTATTTGCAACGGTCCACGTGCTGATAGCAATTCAATAAAATCTATGCTAATACCTACAGATCCTTTAGACGAAACATCGCAATGGAAATGTGAAAAGTGTGGTTACTGCATACAAAGCAGACAAATGGTTTGGGGAAACAATGCACTGAAACAAGAAATGAATTCTTTAAATAAAACTGGACCTAAAGATTTCGAAGATTTCATAGCGAAATATAAAGCAACACTACATCCCACAAATCACTTGGTTATTCAAGCTAAGCTGGCGTTATTTCAGATATATGGAAACTATGAAGGGTATAGTCTGGCAGGTAAGTATTTAACTATCGTTAAGTTTATCACATTCACTGTGGGGCAGGGCCATAGCAGAAGTGCTTCCCTCTCGGACCCGTGCATCCTGTTCATTTTGTAGTAGTCAGTAAAGCGACATAGTTTGTTGAGTTTGAGATGTACATGTAAAATCAAAATAAAGAATTTCAAAAACAAAACAGAAGGCATTATATATAAGAATAAAAAAAAATATTTAAATTACCTTAGTATTACAATTTATAACATATTTTTTTACAGAACTCCCTGATCAATTTCTTAATAGAAAAGTAGATCTTTGTCATGAGCTGCTGGACGTATCTGATCTGCTGGAACCTGGCTGGTCGAGGTTTCGAGGGACAATACTGTTGGAATTGGAGGCAGCAATGACTATGAAGATTAAGAGAGAATTTGAAACAGACAAATTGACAAAGGCTGCAGCGCAGGTATAGTTTAGTATATTAATTTACTCTTATTTGTTATGTCTCCATCTTGATCGATCGACATATGGCACTGGGTAGAATCTTTTACACCTATGGAACAAAATTGGAGTATCCGGAAAAAGCAATAAAATAAATCTATATGAAAAGTATGTTTTTAATAACACATGACAGAATAACAATTGTGAAACATGAATAGTTTCAAATCCATTAATTTATTTTCTCACATGTTAAAGTTATTACCGCGTTGAATAATGAAAGAAATTGGAACCGTGCCAATGATGCTCTTTGATAGGCAAAATTTGGCTCCAGATTATATTTATAGTAACGGCGTGTTACTGGGAACGCCTTGACGAACTGTCAGTCAAGATATAATTATATGTATGATGAGTTTAATTATGTATGTATGTGTACTTATATATTTATATATTATGCTCCTTATTCTGTTTGAGATATTTTGATTCTGATACCAGAATAAATTGGAAACAATTTTCAGGCATTATAAGTATTTTTTGAAATTCGTATGGGTATTAATAAAAATATATAGTACAGATTATAATTATATTACGAGTTATACATGTTTTTGAAAAGAATTTGATTAATTATAAACAAAAAATATGTGTTTCAATAATATAGTAATATGTTATATATTTTCAGGACCAACTGATGGAAAGTATGGCGTTTCTACAAGAAGCTGCTAATATATTGAGAATAGAACCACACATGACGGACATTTTGGAAACTAAGCTGCAAGAACGTTCCTCTTTCTTAGACAGCACTAGCTCTGAGTAGATGATAATTTGCAAGTTTAAATTGAAGTAAACGACATTAATAAAGTTTAAATTTAGTATAAAATACACCCAAGAATACATTACAAGAATATCACAAAGTAATAAATAAAGACAAAGTTACATACTTTTACACATGGATTACTTTATATGTCTTATCTTAAGATATCTTTAACACAAAATCAAGAGTCCTATAGATAATGTTTCCATATATCACATTCTATACTTGTTCCACCCTCAGTGGAGTCACCTTCGTTGGCTTAGTGGTAGCTTCGTCTAGTTTGGCAACGCTGAGGTCCATCGTCTGTCTGTTGATGTGCAGGAAGTTCTTAACGACGTGAGAGAGCTTCCTGTTCGGCCGCGGACTGGCCTCCACCGCGAAGATCTTCTCGATGTTATTGTGTTGAAGTGATTGCTTCTTTTTAACCACTCGCTTAAATGAAGTTTGAGATACATTGTAAAAGACAAATTGTAATTAATTATTACTAAGATGGTAACTAAAAGTGCATTTTATTTAGATACTATGTTATACCCGCGTCTTCACAGACGACTGTGGGAGTAAGAAAATTCCGTACAAACGTAGCTACGAAATAAATAATTATTATTTTCTCAGTAGAAAGGCAAAATCATCCAAAACCAAACAATCATTATTATTAATATTTGATAAACTCTTTATTAACTAGTAGTAGCCGGCCAGTATGCCTGCGTATACTGAGGAATGACGTCACGTATTTCAAAGTTTATATATATACTGATCGAATCAAAACGAAAAATTTTATTATTTTTCTTTGCGGTATTTTCTAATAAGCACTTTGTTTAGCTATACATAAGTATGAGTGCGGTCAGGGTCGTGATGTCAAATTGAAGTATAATGAATAATCTTTATACCTTCCCTACTTTCCGTGATGATGGTTAAATCCATACGATACTTTCAGAGATAACCAATTTCAAACAAACAACAAATAGTAATAATTTTGTTTATAAAAGTAATCACTAAATCACTTAGCGCTCACCATAGCACAGACACAGCACCAAGACCCAAATCTGAAGCACGCAATGCACGGCGTCCTGTCCATGGCCGTGCGGAACCTGGTGTTGGTGAACCCGTATATGATGGGGTTGATGGCGCAGTTGGCGTACATCAGGTAGGTCGCTATGAACCATATTATTGAATACACTCCATCTACCTGAAATATTATAGCAACAATGATTACATAAATATAAATATATATATTAATTTATAGCTAATAGAGAAACACAACGAGAAGTACAATAGAGAACAAACAAATAGAACGGACAAGTGTATCATATCATTTCTTTCTAACCGCGTTAATCTGATTATTCAAATGGTTCCTCCAGTAGACCAGCACCGTGAACGGTATCCTGCACACGACGGCCGTCAGCAGAACAACGGCGGTGACTCTTATGGTCTTCCGTCGCGCGAGTACGATCGTCCGCCCGACCCCCCGCGACGACAGCTCTCGGGCACTCCATTCTAATTTCCACATAATTGTCCCGTACTGCAAATACATATTTATTTTGTCTTCAATATCTATAGTAAAATAAATTAAAAACCCAAGAAAATGTGTACATTTAATAACATTAAATGTAATTAATTAAATTTATAACATTAAATGTACATATTTAATTTTTAAATTTCATTACACCAGCGGCTCTGCAAACCCATAAATAAATTTATCTTTAGTTTAAGAATGGCTTCTTCCATAACCTCTATCAAATGGTTATAATTACCATACCATACCAACAGCGGTACTCACAGACTAATTTAATTATTAATATGTGTAGATTAAATATTATACGAACAGTTAGTATCATGGTCGCGAGAGGTATCCAGACCAGGAGGATCACTATGAAGTGCCAATAGATGCAGAGGAAGTCGCAGTCCTCCACGCAGAACTGCTCCAGATAGTCTAACCATTGTCGTTCCTTAAATCATAGTATATACATAGTGTTGATGGCAGAAATGTTATTCTTAGTATTATTAAGATTTACATTAATTAATTATTACATTTTAATTCCTTTAACGTATTTCTAAGCGTCAAATCTGGTCAAAATCATTGGCATATAAATATATAAGTTTTCAAACTAGTGACACTTTAATATATTATAATGTACTTTATGTTGGACATTCCTTTAACTCGGTACACTGACAGTAAATCAAGAGGTTTAAGTATAATACCTACCACATAATGTCGTTTAAATATCCAGGGCGTGGACAAGGCGAGCGGGATGACCCATGACGCTAAGATAAGTTTTGGTGCAGCTGTTTTTGTTATTCTCGCTTCAGCAGTTAACGCCGCTGCCGCAAGTCTGTCGTAACAGACTAATATTATCGCTGTCACATTCGCGAGAAGCATAGATGCTGCAATTTTTTTATATAATTAATATATTTATCAATTTCCATGAATACATTGAACGCCTAAATTCGTTTAAGTTAATCTGATAATTGTTATCAATAACGTGGATGACGTTATCTTCTATACATATTTGTATCCACACAGCTTTCGCAATCTAAAAGCCGTGATATCTTCGTAATACGAAAACAATAGAATATTATTTATATACCTTGCAGAAATCCATCAAATTTGCAGCCAAAGTTCCTCAACACGTATTGCTGATAGAAGTCTCTCACTAACATCAACCACGGACAAAACAAGAGCGTGATCAAGTCTACCAGAGCCAGGTTGAAGACGAGGAAGTTGCTCGCCGTCCACAGCCACCTGTTCTTCATTAGGATGACCAGGATGATGGAATTGAGAAAGATTCCAATCACACCCACCAGAACCATAGACGTCGCTTTGAGCGCGACCTCCTGCGTTGGTTTCACATGCCACAGATTATTTGGAAAGGGATGCTCAGATGTGTCCAACTAAAACAAAAAATATACACATACATGTAGTATTTACACCGCAAACATAATTTTACTAAGACTAGCTGGGCTCGGGACTTCGTTCGGGAATATGTTTTTTAGAGTAAAAATAGCATAAGTTACTCCTTATAACATTAGATGTCGGCCAGTTAAGGTCCTGTTAAAATCGGTCCAGCCTAAACAGTCAGATAGACAGACAGAATTGAAAAATAAAAAAAATGTATCTTTTTATGTAAATGCCGTATATACTTTCACATGAACGCAAAGACAGGCTTACGAATACGGATTCGTTTGATTATCATGAGCTTCATTTCTTTCCCTTTGTGCTTTAGTTTGATTCAAATTATTTTTTTTTCTTGACTGAAATAAAATTTTATTACTAATTTATCAACATATCCGGGACTCGAACCATGGTCTTGAAACTCTATCGAGACGTTTGCTTGTTCCCAATTCTTACTGTATCTATGTCAAAAGCTTAACATTTTAAAGGGAGAGAGCTTAAATTATTATAAGCTAATAATACACCATTCGTCTTTAACCATGATCTTCATATTGATTGATTGTTTGATTGATTGGGATGAGATGAAAAAATACTCACATTATCAAAATCTTCCGCACTCCAGTTCGTTAAGAGACCAGGTATCTCCGAATCCAAATCATTGTAACCAAACATTGCATAACAATTATATATTTATCAAATCAATTGCATCAGAATTATTTATATCAAATCACATCAGTTCAATGAAAAAGCGGGATAGTTTATGAATATTCTCGTACAAGGCTGTTAAGATAACATGGCACTGTACTACCGTCCATTACTGTAAAAGCCTTTTTATCTTGTGTTGTGACAAAACAGACGGGGTCATTCAAGGTCATTGTCTCTAGTGCTTAAAGGAAAATATTCAAATTGATTAACAAAGCTTTTGACTTTTTTTATTTCGTATTACTTTCATTATTGTATTTTTCAATTATTGTTATATATCTATTATTGTTAGTCGACAACAAAAGAGATGATTGCCTTTCAATACTGTCTGAAGAACAATAAATAATTATTAAAGAAGTATACATTCACATAGGTAACGTATCAGTGTAACTCTAACTCTAGGTACTAGTAGATAAAAACAATATATACGTGATTTAATAAAAACACTATTCACATAAATTTTCACAATTAATATCCTGACATTCAATACTATTTTCGTATATTGTTTTTCTATGAAGGGTTAATTATCGACAACGCCATCTAGTAGTATTAGCAGGAACTATAATAGAACTTTCATAGATTCAACGTAGCGAAGTCCAGGTTTGGTCATAAGACGTAAATGAGCTTTTCTATTTGGTACATAGATGTGTGTCTTAACAATAATATTTATATTTCTAATGTTTTTATGATAACAAGCTGTTGTCGGCGGCTTCGCCTAAGTTATATTAATAAAAACAATACGACGATAGTATGAAATATATAATTTTATTCGAGACAGTCTTTTTTTTGGTGATGAAAAATAGCATATGTAATAAATTGTTAAAATCTGACACCAACGGGGGTACAACACAACTACTGACAAAAAAAATCATAAACATCGATTGTGTAATAAAGCGTGAAAGGTAACAAATAAACAAAGACACAAAATACGCAGTCTTCCATATTTAATGTTAGTTATTATTATAAAATTAAAATAGTTGTAATCCTTTGAAAGCTACATTTAAATTTATAGTATATTAATATGTTGGAAACATTAACATTTCGTACGATACGATACCAATTATATTCACACTCAATTTAACAGAGAGACTGCGAGAATCTGTTTCGATAGAGATAAGACTGTGTATAATTTTCCATGTGATCATGAAGTAACTTCATACGTAACTTCGTTAGAGTTACCGTTATTTGAATTTATAACTAAAAGTACTTCCAGAAATTTCTTTCTCTCCATCGTGTCTCGTGATACTGCAAACAATTTGATATGTAAATCATATGAATACAATCTTTAACGATCACAACTTCCGGCACTTTACCTAATGTTAGTTTAATTTGCTCGTGTGTATTATACTTTATCAAAACGGGCATCGCCGAAAATGTCTTAAACGCACGGGAATTTTGAAACAATGTGGTCATTTTCATAATGTGAATGTTTTGAATTAAACTCCAACTTGCATCACCGCTCACCTCGAGGACCTGTTCAGTGTTTAATAATAAATATTACAGTGATATCAAATAGCTATGATACCTTTGAAACTGACATTGATATTGTATTGTGCCTGAATGTGACGCCACAGTGCTGTAAATAAATAATTCGCTATAAGATGGAAAGAAAGAACGAAGGACATTATAAAATAATATACAAAAACCCTGAATATTTTATAATATCGCCGTTAAATTACCCTAACACTAATCAACTCATATTTTTGTATACTGGTAATGCCTATCGTTTAGATTTTTGCCTGAATGTGACATCACAAACGTCATTTATGTTTGTTTCTTCGTATTTTCGTTATGGTGTCTCTGGGTAGGTGGGTGGTGGGTGCTCGAGGACAGAGTAATTTGATAAGATTTTCTATAATTATCAATATAATAACACATTTCGACACACAAAGTTTGACCTCAAATTAGCACCAAGGCACGAGTTCACCCGAGCCAAACTGAAAACATATTTCTCAATTTTAATCCACATCTAAGGAATAATTTTGTTGCAACTAAAAAGCTACGAATGTAACCATAATTGTTGATAATTTCGTCTGCGTCTACACGTAAGTAAAGGCTAGACTAATGGAAATATGAAGAAATAAAAAGGTACGTCACCTGCGCAATTACCAATGTCTTACCGGCGGCCGCAGAGCTGGGGAGAGTTAGAACTGAACTACGACACTTGTCAAATGTACTAGCCGGGACTGGTTACTATACAAGTACCTACAAACATACGTGTACTTGTTATTAAAACGATCTGTTTTATTTCTTAATAAAATGTTAATAATTAAAAAAAATGTTTTTATATCAAACAAAACATTTACTTAAAATGCGATTACTGTCTGTTCTGTATATTTTGAACTCACTTTCCGAACTTAATTTACTGAGACGTGAAATCTCACACACCGGCTGCTGTTTGATAAGTGTTAATATTCTGTATCTTTATCATTCACTTGTTAGTCTGAAGGCGGTTGACCGAATTAATAAATACGATATCAAAATAATAACTTGAATGTTTTGTGTCTGACTTACTTCTTAATAAAGAGCTTTTAGTATCGATCGGGATACGTTTTCCTTTTCTGTTAGTTTTAATATTATCGATTATATAATATTTTAATGAACCCTCCCGTCCTACCCACTCGCACCTATATTATTACAATGTATACAACACACGTACACTCCATATGGAAAACAAAATAAATGAGAATCTCAGAATAATCCCTCTCAAACCACAACTGTCTGCTGCAATTTTCAACGAATGAGTTTGACTACACGTCTTATTTTATATAGGATTATGGACCTTATTCCGCTGAGATAAGTGTTAAGTGGTGCCATAATTAATTTTGCCAACATAATAGAAATCGTGAACATATAACTTTGATGTCTTTCGCAAAACACTTAAGTAATTATATGTTTTTGTGACAATGCGGCTGAGAAGACGCCGCCTCGCGCTCTCGGCTCTGTTTTGATTTACACCTTTGGGCGATAAATAAACGTAATACAATTATCACCGTCAAAACAATTTTAATCAGTCAAAATAAGTAATATATAACTTAATTGGTCATATGTCCAGTCAGTCAGTCAGTCAGGAAATACATTAAAATGAAGCAAGAAATGAGATAAATGAGGTACGTAAGAGGTACTTTGGAAAAATCTCCGAGTCGAGCGCCGAAGATATGTATGGAGTGATAGATATGACGAAGCATTTCTTCTGAAATGACTTACGATAGAAGAACGTGTTAGATTACCGGGATGGGTACCGCCGTATGGTGACTTGAAGTAGGTCTTTAAAGGGACCAATTAGATCCAATGTTCCAAATCATACTCGTACATCTAAAACATGTATCTCTGCCATTTATTTATTAATATACTTTTAACAATATCAATTCTTTAAGACAACACTTGACAGTTGATAAGAAGTGATCACTGAACACAACAACGTCACGTTTTTCACTAAAATTTGATTTGTACAAACCTAATTGCTTATGAATTTTTGGTTCATTCTGAATTATTATGACTAATGATAATCGGGTGTAACTCTGAATGAATACAATTTCATCTTAGATTTGTGTCAATGTTGTCGACTGACTTCAGCCGCAGTCTACAAATGTTTTAGAAATCTGGAACCGGTACACTTTTTGGAGTGATTGTAAAATAAATTTAAGAAAACCTAACTATTTTATTATGACTTCCCTATCTTCTATCTTTATAAATGTTAAGCAATTTAGTAGCTAGCCGACAAGCTGTTCCCGCGACTTCGTGCGCGCGGATCTGTTTTTTAAGATAAAAGAGGCCAAGTTTCTCTTAATAATATTAGGAATCTGTCAGTGAAATTCTAATCAGTCAAGTCATGATATCAGTGAAAGTGATGAGCCGAAACAATCAGAAAGACCGTCAGTACCGTGTATACATTCACATCCATTTAGTAAAAAGCTGTTAATTTGCATTTCAAACAGACACTTCAATATTATTGATATGTATAGTATGTATTAAATATACAACATCTAAATCATGAACGTTATGAATCTAAGATACGTTCGCCTCGAGGAGCCGCAGACGACACGTGAATTGAGGCATTCACATTAAGATACAGACAATCTAAATTTTCAGTTTCACAGACGGAATAAAATCTAATAATCTCTCTGTCTCGGAGAAAAATCCGCTGAGACTCGGACGAGGAGTTAAGCACGATAAAATGAAATGATGCGCGGCGTGCCGCCATCGCGCCCGCTTACCTCTGATATGACAATGTGGATATTATCTGTTATATACATAATGACAATACATATTAATATGTAAGTAAGAATGTATGCCTTAATAATATCTGTCTTTTAAAATATTTATACATTTAAATAATATTGTAGTGTCTGTTCGTAATTCCAAATTATCAGCTTTTCACTATATATGAATGTATTCACATTATTTATATAAAAATAATATTTTTTAAATTATTCTTTGTCTGTCTGTTTGGTCCGACCAATCTCTGAAACGGATGGAACTATTTTAACAGGATATTCACTGGCGGATAGCTGACTTTATAAGGAGCTACTTAGTCTACTTTTCTTGTAAGAGACTCAACGCCAATAAAGTAACAGCTATAACGAACAGCAGTAACGAATTGTGACTTAAATTTGGCTTATATTAAGAACCTCACTGAGACCTTACCAGTATCAAGAAGGTCGCTTGAATATTTTTTAATACTTTTAAATAGTAATCTAACCATTCTAAGATGAATCTTGAATACGTTAACCAAATCAGCTCCACCGACCTGTACGCGGTGCTCGGTCGTACACTCCAGATCCAGCTAATGTGTGCAGTTAGTGCCGACTCGCTCAGTCCTTGGAGCGACAGCAACTATTTTTATTATTTATATTTTATAGAATTTTTTAATAAGTCTAATAATTTGTGTATAACTATGGTATGGTATGGTATGGTATGGTATGGTATGGTATGGTATGGTATGGTAGTACTACATAAGGTTGGTAAATTCGTCACGTAGTATGCGGTCTTTCCTGTGGTTTGTGCACAATATTTAGACAGTATTTTTTTCTGGCTATATATTTTATAATTAACTGTAGAAAATATTATTCAAATTGTTTTAACGAATTTCATTGACATGTATTTTATATTTTATTATTTACTACTAGTTTCATTTTGTTATTGCAAAATCATTTCAAGTTTAAAATCATATGTAACCGTATTTATCTTCATATGCACTTAATGAAACGCTGTTAAATTGGAATAACAAACGGACACTTCAATTTTATTTTTATGTATATATACGAATTATTACTTTGTTGTCGGTACTTTAATCAATTTCAGTATCGGCACATCGCGTACATTTGAAATATTCATACGACAAAGCTTTAACGTACTGTGAAGATTTATCAAAGGACTCAACACTCGGGTGATAAGAGTCACACTTTAGAGAAACTTAGCGTTTTAAAGTTTTTTATCACTTTAATACAGTACTCATGTCTTATAATAACTCGTGCAATGTGCTCTGAGAGTATTCCGAGCACACGCACACGTATACGTGTTCAGTGAACGACTAATCACTAAATAATAGTCTTTATGGTCCCAAAAATAAGAGGTGTATTTTGACACAAGACACTCTGATACTTCTTATTTTTTTTTTTTTTTTTTTTTTTTTTTTTTTATACCCTCTGGGTTAGTGCTTGACTACATTCCACCTGATGGAAAGTGGAAATGTAGTCATAGATGGTAAGGCGCATTAACCCAGTAACCTATTCACTCTTTTCTTGAAGACACCCACATCGTATTGGGACGGAAATACCGACGCAGGCAAGCTGTTCCAGTCCTTCGCTGTACGAACTAAAAAAGTCGAAGCAAAGCGCTTTGTTCGGACAGGGGGAATGTCCACAACGTAAGGATGGATATTTGCCGTGCGTCGGAACGTCCTGTGATGGAAGGGGGATGGAGGAATTAAATCATGTAATTCCTGCGCACACTCACCAAAATGTATCCTATAGAATACTGAGAGGCTAGCAATTCTACGCCTGTGTTCAAGGCTGTGGAGGTTGGCTTCAACCAATTCAGGGTCGCCTATAAGCCTCTTTGCTCGCCTCTCAATTGAGTCCAGAACCGCAAGATGAGACTTAGCGGCACCAGCGAATATATGCCCACAGTACTCCACACACGACCGGATCTGTGCTTTGTATAATACAAGTAGCTGTCCCGGTGTAAAGTACTGACGGACCTTCGCAAGGACGGCAAGCTTTCCTGCAGCTGCTCTTGCTCTGGACTCAATACACCGACCAAAGTTGAGGTTCGAGGAAATCTCTAAGCCTAACAACTGAAGCCGGTCACTGTATTCCAAAAATACACTCTGGAAAGTAGGAGCCAAGGTGAAAGGGCTCCTTTTGGCGGTGAACAGACACGTCTGCGTTTTGGTGGCGTTGAATTTGACAAGATTGGCTTTGCCCCATGCGGAGACTGCCTGAAGTTTGTCATTCAAACGTTGCACCATGGCTTCTCTTTCAGACTGTACTTGATCTCTACTAGCCCGACTACTCGGCAGGTATCTTTCTACAACTGTGCTGTCGTCTGCATACCCATAGATACCGGGCTTCAGCAGATCGTTAATGTGCAGCAGAAATAGAGTTGCAGAAAGAACGGACCCCTGAGGCACTCCGGCATTTATTGTCAAGGGTTCCGAGGAACACCCGTCGACAACTACTCGGAGAGATCTTTGGTTCAGAAAGTCCGTTACCCAACCGATCAGACCAGGAGATATACCGTATGTTGAAAGCTTGCTTATAAGGCTCGCATGCCAGACCCTGTCAAATGCCTTCGAGACGTCAAGAGAGACGGCGACCGCTTCTCCGTTCTTCTCGATGGCCTCGCCTAAAATGTGCGTAGCGTACACTAGAAGGTCCCCAGTGGACCTCTTTCGGCGAAACCCGTACTGTCGGTCACTGAGGAGATCGTTACCTTCAAGGTACGCTAAAAGGCGCGAGTTCAATACACGCTCCATAATCTTGCAGAGTATGGAGGTGATTGAAATCGGTCTATAATTGGCAGGATCGGCACGACTGCCTTTTTTGGGCACTGGTTGCACGTTAGCAAGCTTCCAAGATTTCGGCACTATTCCAGACTTGAAAGAGAGACGATACAGACGTGTCAATACAGGAGACAACTCAGCTGCGCATGTCTTGAGCAGAATGGCTGGTATACCATCAGGGCCACTGGCTTTATTCACATCAAGACGACACAATGCTCTCCATACCTCTTTGTTAGTGATGCGGATTTCAGGCATCGAAATACCGCAGTGAGGAAGATGCGCTGGAGAAGCATTGCCAGTGTCTAGATATGAATTATCAGCGAACAGAGAAGCAAATACATTCGCTTTCTCTGTCGCTGTATGGGCCAGAGATCCATCCGGCTTCAGCAGAGCAGGTAGTGAGGGTTGGCAGAAGTTCGACTCGATCGCTTTGGCAAGAGACCAGAAAGCTCGACTGCCAGTAGGTCTGACAGAGAGCTTTTCGCCATTCTTAGCGATACGATCGCGACGAGCCTTCCGTAATGCCTTTTTATAGGACTTGGCAGCTTGGTTAAAGGCTCTCTTCTTTAAACTTACATCCGGAGCTTTGCAGCTTCGAGCATCAGCCCAAATTAGGTATGCCGAATGTTTTCGGTCTTCAGCATGACCACATTCGGCATTAAACCATGGGCGAGCTTTGCCACCGATGGGTACGTCAGCAAAAGGAATGAAGTACTCCATTGCCTGATGTACCACATCGGTTATAGCATCCGCGCAACTCGACGGATCCAAAGAAGAGAAGCAGACCTGCCGCCAAGGATAAGACGCAAAGAAGTGCCGCATCTCATCCCAATCTGCTGACTTGTATTTCCATACTCGCCTAACACCAGGTGGTTCGAAAGCTGGTGGGGAATATGTAAATACAGATTTCACCAAACAGTGATCGGAGGTTCCCAAGGGGGAGGTCACCTCAACACGATACCTGTCCGGATCAGTTGTCAGCAAAAGGTCCAGGCAATTGGCTGTATGGCCAACTACATCTGGTACCCTTGTCGCTTGCCTCACCAGCTGAAAGAGGTCGAAAGACAACGCAAAATTCCGCGCTTCTCTTCCAGCATGGTCGGTCTTCTGGTACGGGAACAGCCAGTCCTGATGACAGGCATTAAAGTCCCCCAGAAAGACGAGCTGCACTGAAGGGTACTGATGCAGAGCCATATCAGCAGCCTCACCGAGATACTCAAATAATTTAGTTGTCTCCTGATCACCGCTGTGCGAACGGTAGACACAGCAATACAGGATTTTTTCGTTTCCTGTGTCTACTAAAATCCATAAGGAAGAAAAAGTGGGGTCTTCAAGGTGACGGAGACGCAGGATACAGAGGTCGTTCCGTGCGTATACACAGACCCCGGCACGTGAGCGAAAGTTGTACTCTAACGAGTAACCGGGATGATCCAGGTACGCAACGCTTAGAGGACATTGTATCTGTGTCTCCGTCAAAAAGAGCAAGTGCGGTTGCTCTGTCTCCAGGTGGTGGTGGACAGGTAAGAGATTAGAGTGCAAGCCCCTGATGTTAGTGAGGTGCACTTTAAATGAGGAGGAGTGCAACCGCTGTAAAAACTTCTTCTTTTTATTGGACTTTTTCATAATAAAAAATAAAATAAAAGAGTGAATAGGATGAGAAATGGCAGTTGAACGAGGCGGTACGTATCAAACCCGGCGCCGAAATTGGTGATGTCATGCCACTGGGAGGCTAGTCTGGAGACTGCGGGGACGCCCGAACCCCCCCAGGGATCGCCATCGGGCCTCCTCATCTGGTCGCCAACCAGCACGATGGAGCCACCCTGGGATTTTACGCAGCTGGCGGGGCAGCCTTTCGTGGGTGGCTGGCCCACTAATTGGGCCCCCAACTATCTGCGGGCGGCCAGCGGAAAGCCGTCGCTTCGGATCCCGCTACCCTCCTCGACTAGACACCCGACACAATAAGCACCAACTCAACGCCAAACCGGTTCGCCAACGCAACGCAACTGTTCAGACCCATTTCCCATATAGACGGCTTCATCGAACAACGTGCCGGAACACGACTAGGTCGCTTTGCGGCACGACTTTGCCCGATGGGTGGTAACCTTGCCGGCGACTCGATGTTATGGTCTACCACCGCTAATAATAATTCTTATAGCGGAACATTAAAAAATTGCCTACGGAAAATAGAAAAGCGGGTTTAAGCTATATCTATATACATATAAATAAAACTAAAGTATCTGTTTGTAATCCCAAACTAGCAGCGTCTCACTCAATGCATGTGATATGTGTACACACAAATCCGGTACACATACGGTTACATACAAAAGAAGAAAAATTGTTTGTCTGTCTATCTCTCTAATTTCCGGCTAATCTCTGAAACGGTTGGACCGATATTAGCAGGACTTCCACTGGCGGAAAGCGGATGCTAGAAGGTAACTTGGGCTACTTCTATTTAAAAAAAACCTAAACGAGTAAACGAAGTCGTGGGCAGAGCTAGCAATTACAATAACTGTTCTGTGTAGATAGTACCTATAGGAGTAAATATTGCGAATGTGGATAAATAATATATTTTACAATTGTAACCGTAACAAACAAAACACCTTCACGTACATTCAAATTTAAATCCGCTAAGTTAATTCGCACCCGCACCCGCACTCGCACCCGCACCCGCACCCGCACTCGCACCCGCACACGCACCGCGCCAGCCCGTTATAAATAAATTAACGGAATAAGCTTACTCATTCGTTCGTATTCATTAATTAAGATCATATGCGGAGACTTAAACCAATCTTCAGAACAATTGGCTTCCCACTCCAGGAGTACTGTGACTGCGGCTTTGGAAAAGAATGGGAATTTACCCTTTTTTTAATATATATTATTATGGTGTTTATTTGATATGCGATCGTTACGTATATTATCTAGGTAGCGTTTAATTAAGAGATAATATTTAGTAGACAAACGCGTACCGTCTCCGGCCACCTCAGCACTTTTGATCATCAACAGATATCGATCATGATAAAAATAAAAATGTCTAAGAAAATTTTGATTTGATAATACTAGGAAAGACACAGTCATACTTACATACATACTTGAGTCATTGAACCAACTAAGTTAGTTAACATAATCTTTTATCTAGAAACATAGCTACAGTAACAGTAGTAGTTGCAATACTTATAAGGGTATGTATGTAACTACTAGAAATTAATTTCTGAACTACTCATTTCAGTTTATATTCTTAACAATCAGAATTATTTGCAAAATTCCTAATACGTCTCATGTTTCATCAAGAGAGCCCTAATTTGAAAACCATGAATTACCGCCGCTCGGTGTAGTTGCTTGAACGATAAATAAGATCGGTTTTTAGGATATGTCTATTAAATACTCAACAATAATATAGTCAATAAGTATCTGTGGATTGAAGTGGAGGCGTCGGTACACAACAATTTAAATATTATTATTACCTTAATGGTTGTTCTGAGGACGTGGACACCCCACTCTAAAGAAAAGCAGAGTACGTGTATTACTCAAACTTTTCAATAGCCTTTGAAAGAACGGAGGGGGTGGCGTGGGGGGAGGGGAGGGGGGGGATAATGATAACAATAAATGTTTTTTCAAACCTTACATCTGTGTATAATGTCTTTTAGATTTCTCCGTAGTCCTCGGCATAAAGATGCAACTCCGTACGAGACCTGAGCTGATAATATTTATATGAATATTTTAAAGCTTTTCGAGTTGTGACAGATACCGTCGTTTATGTGTCTTAATGAAATATGCCGTGAGATATTTAACAAATGAGGAATATTTTTTTTGGGAGATTAAAAGAGATTCTCATTAAGCCGTGAACAATGAATATTTTGTCACCTACTGCGTGTTATATATAATATAATATATTATAAACAAACGGATCCACGGACGCGGAGTTATTGTAACAATGCTTAATCACGGGTTTGCGATCTGCAATACATTCATTAAGGAGTCTTTTGTTCTGAATATATTTGGGGAAGGCAAAAATTATAACATGCGAAGCGCCGGGACCGGGAGACGGCCCGGAATAAGTGCTCACATTTACGTTTTTACAGGGCTGCCACCGCCGAGAAGCCTCTCCCTATTTACATTATAATTAATTTAGGTTAGATTTTTTATATATTTGAGTGTTTTCATTAATATAAAGAACTCAAGTAATAATCTTAACTCGTAAGACTGGAACCTTTACTTTTCATGAAACATGTAATTACTTTTGTTTTCCCATAAATGTATTTTCATATAAATGAAAAGTAGTGTGACAGCCCTGCGATACGCATCTGTGAGATTTAAAGCAGCGCCGCCTCGCGGTAACGCTGAGAAAACACCGAACCTACAGGGCGATGTAAATTAATTTTAACAAACAAATAAATAAAATGATCCCGGAATCTCTTCATACGTTCTGGTTTTCGAGAAAAATGAATAGTTATAACACACGCCGTAACGCGTTCTACATTGGTATTAATGGGTGTATTTTTGTATTTGAACACAGTATTTACATGTTTTAAAAGTTGTAAATAATATCAACCTATATCAAACTGTCAGAATATTAAGATTAAAATCAAAGTTCCTTGAGGAGCCTCAAATTAACACAACGTGCAGGCACCGCGAGGGTTACATTGTATCTAAATTGTTAATACTTATAGACGTATGTTAATATTAATATATTAACAATACACCTCGTAATATTTTGTTTTACGATGAAGTGTCTTTATTCGTTAGTTTTATTTCAATTTATCAGAAATCATTGAATCCCTCATATTTCAGACTTATGAGTTAGTTTTAAATTACTTCAAATTAATAATAAGAATGCCAAGTCATACGAGAATTTAACCTTGCATTAATAAATGAATAAGAAAATAACGCTGTTTTTAAATAAAGGTCAAAAATAAAAAAATACTTATTTTATTAGGTGCCACATTAGACCTACTGCTTTTAGTATAACAAATATTTTGTGGTTGGTTTATTTCATGTTTATTGTTGATTTGATAAGATCTTAATAAGTAAAATAGTAATTGTTATTTCAACTTTTCTCTAATTTTTTATTTAATAATGTAAATTAAATATTAACATTATTATTTTTAATATTTTTTGACTCATAAGACATATATGTTATTCAATCATCGGAATTTATGGAGTGCAGTGTAAAGATGCTTAGTAAATACCAAACAAATGTTCAAACCTAGTTCGCTATTCCCCGGTAGATGGCACTAGTAAACACATCTTTATTTAAACTTCTCACTACATTGTACTTATACTTTTTTATTATAGTTTATAAAATAAATATATTTTTCAACAGCCACAATAATTCTGATAATTTTTTATATTTTATTAAACTTATTAAAAATATTATAAAATTAAAGTAGAAGAAATATTAAGTTTTTTAGTAAAAAAATAATCTTTATACAGATGGAAAATCATTGACTGGTTGTTTTCTTGCTTATGCTTACTGGACATGTTTTTAGTTTATAAGCAATAGAGGTTCCTACAATAACTGCTATTAGATATAATAAATTATTATTAGATTATGAAGTGTTTTCTAAATCATAACACTTACAAAAATATGCTACTTCTAAAGCGTAATATGCTTTTTTTAATCTTTACGAAGCAGCGCCTCTAGTGTCTAATAGCTAAGACTAATTTACAGTAAGACTAAAACGATCATATAAAATATATTTTGCACACGTAGATAAATTAAAAAAGTGCGCAATATAAATAAATAAATATATATAAAATGTAAGTACAATAGTAATCAGCATTGCACTTAGCGGCGATCTCGTCCAAAGAAGCTGGGATTAAAAGGAAAAAAAGTTATAATTTGAAAGCCTTAAGATAAATTTATAATTGTTAGAACAATCTGAAGTATTTTAATAACAAGTGCGGCTCCAACAATGCCTCGGCGCGAGACAACACAACAGTCAGCAGTCAGCAGTCAAAATATCATTAACATGTCATTGTTCAGTAATCATCAGACAGAGATGTTAATTCAGATAACGGAACGAGACGGAGCTAATTAACTTAGCTATTTTATCTGCAGATGGGAACCGAAGAACCACTCACTCGCACAGACCTGCTCGCACCGCTCGGTTGTAAGAAACATGATTGGAGAGATCGTTGAAATAAACGCCACTACAATTGAAGAACGATTCAGAGTAGTGTGATTAATTTGTACTACTTACACTTTTCTTTATTATTTGATTTATTAATATTGACGCATTTTGCGTATAATCGATTATTATTACAAATACGAGTACACAAGATATGTTCGCGTTTAACTAATTCGTGCCTTTGACTCGGTTGGCCTCTGAGAGGGATAATAGCAGAGGACTTCTGAAACTAATAACTAATGTAACTGACAGGAGCAGCATCTCGCCTTCTCCTGTGACTAGTGGAGCTTGCTTTTAAATGATAACTTGTAACTTGCACAGAAAAAATATCCTAAATAACATTAAATATACAACCACAGATTTATAAAATAAGTAAAAAGAACCAGTGCACCTCGTATATAACACCCCGTACGAGGTCAATGTACAAGAAAAAATAAGTTCTACACTTAAGGTTGATATCAAAAATAATTTTAAGTTTCACACCTTAAATGATTTATTTTGTAAATACTTGTTGTATTTTAATTTGTGATTAATTAAAAGTATATAAAGTATTAGGTTTAGGAATTATATTATTGGCAATAGTATTAATATCTCAATGCGTTCTAGGAATTAATGATAGTTGAAGAAGTTGAGGTTGTACTAAACATAAATAGATCTGAATATAGAAGCTATAAATAGAGTCCTTAGTTTGAAATATCATCGGTACGGGTAGGAGGTAGGAGATAGGAGGTAGGAGTCAAATCTTTCTTTTTCTTCACGCGAGATGACGAGTTTAGATGAATTTTTATTTGGTAATTTATTGTTTGAATTAACTTTGTTGTCATTATAACGGGATACTAAATAAAATGACTGTGTAATTAGAAGTGTGTTAGAGATTTTGAAAAATATTAACAAATAATTTTAAGGGAACTAGATGGTGAGGGGCAGTTGATCCACAGGATGGAGCGTAGTGCCGCGGCCGAAGAGTACTCAAAAGAATCAAACATGTTGATTAACTTATTATTATTATATTATTGAGCGAAGCGAACGAAGTGAGCGGAGCGTTTTGCTGCAGACTTTTTGCATTCTTTGTCACGAATTGGCTCAAAAACTACTTGACGGAAAACTTTGCAAGCAAAAAGACACAAATTAGGTGATGGTTTTAAAAAAAAAAATTTGAAAAATGTAAAAAAAAAAAATTTTTTTTAATGTCATGTCAAAAAACTGATATCCCATTGAAGTCAATGGGTAACGATGAGTGAATACACTGGGCTCGCTTCGCTCAATATGCAAACGGCATAACGTTTGTTGGCGCCCCTAGTTATTATACTTTTAGTTCTTCTAAGAGGAGGCGGCGCCACTCTGAGCCACTACTATAATATGTATAATATGTACTAAAAAATATTATCAAAAAACTATAATTAAATTTTTCTTTTTATTGCCTCATAAAAAGATCTTTGTAGCTTAGTCCGCGTACTTTACTATTATTTTGTCAACAAAGAATTTGATAAGATAATTAATAGCTAAGTAAAGACAGGTTACAGAGACATGTTTTAACATTATACGTAATACAGTTTAACGCACGAAGTTGAAATTCATAGTAATTATGTAGTTAAAGTGTGTGTGTGTGTGTGTGTGTGTGTGTGTGTGTGTGTGTGTGTGTGTGTGTGTGTGTGTGTGTGTGTGTGTGTGTGTGTGTGTGTCTGTGCCGTGCTGTGACAGTCAACAACGAGCAGGTCGTCTCGAGCCGCCGCGCGGTCGGTGGGACGGAACCGTTCCTTCACGGGACTCTCCTATCCACAGCTCGGTTTTGTCTTCTTTTAACGCTTAATCGATTACGAGATCGAATATTCGACCGTTTCAAATTACTACATGTTACAGGAAATTAATTTAGGACTCACTTTAATAGATATTATTAATACTAGAGAGTTTAATACTATAATGGAAAGGCCCATTCTCGTCACCTTACCTTAAAGTTGCCAACTATCTGTCATTATTCGTCCGTCTGTTCGCTTGTCTACAACAATTATATAAATCTCTTAAAACTGCTGCAATATTAATATTTAAGATGATTACAGTTACTCCGCCCGCTAGTACGCTAGTACGCCGGTAATCTCGTACAAGTCGAAGCTATAAACATTTATTGTTTTGCATGAACAAACTTCGCTTCAATTTCTTTGTATCGCGACCATCGGTTCACGTTCAAACCCAGCGCTTCCATTTCGATCGTTCCCACGATGCACATCGCTGCTACACACCAAGCGTCACAATTAGTGCAACTAAAAAACAACTCTAACTACATTAACGTACAGTTTATATTACTATAGTAGAATAAAATTTTAGAGACGACTTCTAAGCATCTTCGTTTTAGTTTACGTGCGGAGTGATTTATTTAAAATAAATCTTATTGGCCGGAGTTGTGGTTGAAATTCGGTTGGCACGAGATGAGTCAGTGAGACCGTTTCAGCGTAGCGAATGTATGTAATACAGTATTCAAATATTTCGTGAATCATGCGCATTCGTGTGTATAATTAGGTTTTTATCGTGGCTGAGCTAATCGGTCAGGGGTTACCAACTTTAATCAATAATTGTTCACATTACATCCGTGAACGTAGATCAGATCTCGATAGGATGTTAACAATACTGGAGTAAACATAAATGTAGAATGATTCTTTAACACGGGCGAGACTCGAACCTCTGTCCTCTGAGAAACCGTTCAGTCTCATTAGATAACGGTTTCTTTACCAGCTCGTAAAATTTACATGAATATAACATGGCAACATATGTTTATAACCATTTTCAAATAAAATATTAAATTATAATCGTTTATAATATTATTAAATATCAGATTTAAGAACTACGTTAAAAATAATATGGTTTATTTACAAATGAGTGTTGGGAGCCTCTGACCTAACGGTTAGCCGGTAGCGATTCGCGTCCAAACCGTGTCACCGACCCGTGACCCGTTAATTGTTCATCTTTACGGAGTTCTTGCTTTATCTCTCAAATTTTAAACTATTTTCGTCAAATATTATGTTAATATTATGTTATAATGTGTAGTACAATCCTTCGATCCCTAATTATAGAAGCAGTAGTGTTCTAGACTTATTAAGGTACGAGTGGTAACTCAATAAATTTATTAAATATCCATGAAAATCCTTTCCAGTTCTTTGGGAACTCCCCTTTCAACAGTGCAACTAGAGCCTGAAAGTTCATAAGTGTGACATACGCCTAAATGAAGTAAATAAGCATTCACCTCGACTTAGAATATTTAGAAAAGCATCAATACCTATAGCATATTAATAAAAAAATATTTCTGTGTAATACAATTAACTTTTATATTAAAAAAATAATTACTGAAACTTGACTTGAAAAAGAAAATCCAATTTGTATTTGTTCACATGTGTGTGTGTACGGAATTCTTATACATAAGCATGTGTGTGTTATTTATGTGTGTGTGCCGTTCTCTCGTGCATAATGCATGTGTGTGTTATTAGTGTCATTAGGTGGGCGTGTCGGTGACACAGATTGCCTTATTATGACGTATGGTTGGTATAATCATAATATTCTATGTCGCAGTGCGTTTACACTGGAAGTAATTAGCTTTAAGGCGAAATATTTATTGTCTAGGTCATTTTTGTGATACGATGTCGTGTCTAGGTAAAGTCCAATAAAATAATCAATATTTGATTCATCCATTATAACGAATTCATATTTTCGATTTTACAGAAATATAACTTATTTTTTAAGGAAGCACTCAGGCTAATACTTTCTTAGATGGGTCCATGGGCTGCTTATTTCCGAATTGATAAATAACTACATTACTTAGATACAACGCTTCATTTGTCTAGATCTTTCTTATCTATTAGTTATGAGTAACTATCGAGTAATCTTTTTTTTTGTTATGCCCTCATTGAACCAATCCATCAATTAAAACCACCTCATCAAAACATTGCTTGTTCTAGCAACGATACCAAGGTTTTACCACTCTTCAAATTACACTCTTATAGTAAATATAACAGTAATATTGTAATATTATAGATAGTTGATGAATAGTTGATCTCCGGCCACATACAGCCGCGGCCCCCACACGATGGCGACTGACCGATTTAGATAAAACATGCTCTACAACGAAAGTGTACCCACAAAACAATAATCACACTAAATACACCCTTATGTGAACTGAGACAAGGATCACCTTATTATATTCGAGCGCAAATCGGTTTGGTAAATCCGTATGCAAACTTTAGCTAGTAAATGTCGAAGCAATAAATAGTGCGCTGTGTTTGGTTGAACACGACCTCAAGGACGGCGAGCGACTGCCTCGTAATTGTACAGAGAGTATTATTTGAAGGTAATTTATTTAAATTAAAAAAAACGAATCAGAAAGTAGCTCCCTGGGGTTTTACAAGCAAGCAAATATATATATATATATATATGCTAACAAAGTATACCTAAATGTACCAATAATCTGTTAAAATATCGTAAAAATAATTGTCACATGTGAGAATCAAACCCACAACCCTTGGTTGAGCGTTAGTCATTAAGCAGTAAACCGACAGGTCATCGAAGTATTTTAGGCTTTCTAGACAGTAACACCAGGTTACTAACATTGAGACCTGAAGTATCCAAGATGCAACAATTAACTCCATGCTAACTTATCTATCATTCGGAAACTGAATTTGAATTTCAAATCTCTTACCATTGTTGAAATATACACATCTATACATACACAATGGAAGTGTCTGTTTGTATTTCCAAATCAACAGCTTTTCACTAAATGCATTTGAAATTATATAAGGTACTTACATAAAAAACATTTTACAATTTATGTATGTCTGTTTGTCTGTTTGTTCCGGTTAATTTCAGAAAAACCCTGGACGATTGCAACAGGAATTTAACCGGCGAATAGTTGGCATTATAGGAAACTACTTTTTAGACTACTTTTATTAAAAAAAAAAGACGTGGGCGCATCTACTTTCTAAATATAAACAGAAATCAGTGTTAAGACTAAGCTAGTGCCAATAATACATCAGTAAACATTATTATAATATAAATGTAGTTCCTTTATTAGGTCCGTAGATAAGGAGCAGACACTCGAGACCCAATCGCCGAGCGGTTCCAGAGTCGCTAATCTCTGATCGATACATCGTCTAGCGAATTATGGAATCGAATAGAATATATTAATACGTGGAGCGGATCGAGTTAGTTTGGAGATGTCTGCTCGGTGCGCCACCACCGGTGCAACAATGCCGGCTTTGATTTGCTCATTGGACGGCGGCCTAGTGTGGATGTCTTCGCTACTTTATCATTGTTTATTATTGTTTAGGCCTTTGAATTTAGAATATTTAAATACTTTTGTGTTTCCTTCGTTTGTTCCGGGAGGGCGTGTTATTGGGACACACTTCTTTAAACGGTACTAAATTGTACAAACACCGCTACATATAATTGTTTAAATGAGGAATAGTTAGTTATTTTTAGATATTGGTCATTTGGTTTGTTTATGGAAAATATCTTAATATAACTATAATAATAGTAAATTGAACACTCATCGGGAGTCCTTGTTTATGGAAAAAAATACCTTAATATGATTGTATACTAAGAGTGAAATTAAAACTTTCACCGTTTTTTTAGTTATATAAGTTGATATAAATATTTAATATAGATATAATACTGAAGGCGCATCCTCGTCAGCTAGCCGCCAGCGCGGACAACAGACATCACAAAGTCCGCTCGCTTATCTCACTGCGTTTCCTATCTCCAGCGGGTACCAGCACCCGCAGCACCCGCGCCTCACCGCCGCTCAGCTATGTATTAAACTGCGTGTCAATACTTACTTCTTTTTATTAAAAACATATTCAAAATATTGCTCCGAAGAAATATTATGCTTAATATACTTTTGAATAAAGTAATCTTCATATAAATACTACCTTCATATTTTGTCTGCTCAAATGACATTAGAAAAATATTATATGAAATAATTTTTTTTCATAAAGATATATTTCAATTTTTAACTAAATATTAAAAAAAATATCGATACGGGCAGAATTCGAACCTGTGATAAAATTTTTAAATTAATCAATATACATTTTTGTTTCAGTATGAAAAAATCAGTGACACTAATCAAGTGTTTACTACATTTAGTTTAAACAATAAAAAAATGTATATTTTGGAAATGAATCCTACATACTTCGAAAGAAAGCTCCCGATGCTGCGGATCACCGCCGGGGACGCTGCGCTCGAGCCGGTGTGTGTGATTCATTATAAAGTTTAATAGCGATCCCGTTCAGAGCACGCGTTCCCGTCGTGACTCTCCGAGACGTTTTATTACCATAATTTAAAACAAATATCTGATTGTAAGAACATTAAAGTGTTAAACCCGTACTCCGCGGACGTACACCTCCCCATAGATCCGAGTACACACGGACGCATCCGTTCAGGAGATGCAGATATTCACTATCAATGACATTAAGATGCATAAAGCATTTTATCTTACATAGTCTACATGCAGGAGTTATTGATTATATATAAATCAATGTTATAATAAATTGAAATATATATTTAATGCAATATAAAAATATTCCAAGTGGTCCTTAATGCGAGTCACGAGAGAAACATCACGGAGCAGCGCGGAGCAGCGCTCCGGCACACCACACTCACGTGCCGGTGCGCACGCGTCCGTGATCGGAGTCGCACTCCAGGAGACGACTGCTTTGGTAAATCAATGATTATTTTAATTAATAATAAATTTAAATACATTATTAAGACATTCAGCTGTAACTAATCTGATTACCCGATTGAAGTAGTGTGAAAAATTAACGTAATTGTCTTACGGCTAGGTTTCAAGTAATGAGTGAGATGGTTAAATGATCAAAGCCCAATTATAATGTTACTTTTTCCCTGTGTATGTATTGTATATAATTGATTATTAATTCAGTAATAAAGTATATCTAGTTACAAGTAGTTTGGTTGTTCCCTCATACAACCTAAGTGTTCATCCAATTTAGGCAACAATAAATAATCAGGTACATCTAGCACTTAACTTGCTAGTTTTATTGATATTAGTACCACAATGTTACTCTTCCGCCACACGAGGAATACTCGCACGATGAGTCACATCATAGTTCACTGTGTGGTGGTATGGGTGTCGGTGCACGCGCGTGGAGCTGTCGTACTCGTGCACGGAGCCGCGGGCGGACCCCGGACGTAATCTTTATAAGGTGGTAAAACATATATTTAATGTTAACTCCAACACGAACACTTCACACAATCGCCACTAAAACTCGCTCACGTTGTGCGAGAATGATGTGTATGGAAATTGTGATCCTTCCGCAGATACGAGTATCACTAAACACAGAGCGCCGTGCACGTCGAGTGTCGTTTTATTAAGTGTTAAATGGTAATCGCAGTAATAACTTACAACCAACTTTTTCTCAGCTTCAACTCGTTTTTTGTCTTTTATTTAAAACAAGTTTGTGTCAACTTGCACTGTATAATGACTGATAACAATACACAATAATAATTACTGCTATTATCAGTGTACTGTTACAAATACACAAACCGACTAGAATTATTAATATTTATTAAAGTTTATTTTATGTAAAGTTTTCCCAATTTGGATAATAATAACAGACACCCAAATTAATACATTTATTAATTCAGTATCGATAGTTCTCATGTCAAGGAGCAGTCAATTGTGTTTATTTCACATATTGTATACATATAAGTAAAATTTAAGTGTCTCTTCGTACTTTCAAAATAATAGTTTTTCACTAAATGCATATGAAAGTATATATGCGGTACCTAAATATAACTATTTTTTTAATTTTTATCTGTCTGCCCCTCTGTTCGCTCAGGGCAATCTCTGAAACTGACTGGACTTTAAGAAGACTTTTATAGATCGATAGCTGATATTATAATGAGTAATTTAGGCTACTTTGATGTTAAAAATATACTCCGCGAACGAAGTCGCGGGCAGAGCTAGTAATAGATAAAGTATTAAAGTAGTCTTAACAATTGAAGCCTAAACGGAAATAGACAAGTCAGCCCGCACTCCGCACTCCGCAGTCCGCATCCAATAAATCGTCCATCGTCCTTCCCCGGGATAATGTATTTCTGTTCGGACGTTACTTACTTTGGCAATTTGCGGGAACCTTTGCGCCCTTTAAGATGTCTGCTCAGACAATTGTAACTGCGGAACTACACGGAGCTGACGAGTGAGGGTGTTAATTAGTCTATGTTGATAATATATGTTAGTATTCTCTATCGTAATGGATTTATTTTCAGTTAAACTGTAATTAAATTGTTATTGTATTGTGAAATTTATATAACCGGAGAATTTAGATTATGGTCGTGTACATAATTAAATAATTATAAATAATTAGCAGCTGAATTGTGATACAAATAACTGATTTAGAAAAAAGATTGTTTGTAATATTATATGTTATATTTAAGACCAATTTCATAAAAAATAATATTTTGAAAGAGGTCGATCTAACAAAAGTATATAGAATTATTTTTATGTAATCTGTGTATAATTAAATTTTAAATTAAATAATTAATTACCGCCTTACAGTTTTTTTTTTCTTGTGTTCTTTTTTTATTCCTTTGCTGACCGGTAGAGAAAGAAAGCATTAACTCGGTCCTTTGTTAAATTTTTTTTGCTCAACAAATAATTAATAAATAAGTAAAATAAAATAAATTTAATATCATCTCCATGTACGTAATATAACAAAGTTATCTTCTAAGGAACGTGATATATCCTCGTCAGGAAGGTCCGAGGTCTAAACCCATTTACAAATCACAAACAGTGACCACCCTACAATTATACAACCCTTCGCTTCACCTTCGGGTTACTTGAAATATGGCGTTTAAACACCCTTCGTCTTATCTATTTGTGTAAACTATCAAAACCCGCGGATTCACCTGCGATTATATATTATATAAATATATAATTTAGTATTATAATTAAGTAGGTCACCTGAGACATTTGAATAACTATCGCTAGTTAATTGTTCTGATAAAGACGCCATGACTGCGGCCGCTTCCGCCGGAAGTCCAACTTGGACGGATATTCAAACTCGACCGGAACTGGATGGAGCTGCGACATATATTTCGAATTTAGAATCTATTGTAGATTAAGGGATAAGTTGGAACTTTGCTTACATCTACCAAATTCTAAGGGTACTATTAATGTTTGTGAGATAACTTCAGATGTTATATGTGTGCGTTCGTATTTGATATACGAACACAGATGGAAATTGTTTTCTGTTCTATTTAAATAAGATATTGATGTAGTTTTTTTATGCTAGATGAAAGAAAACGAGCGTGATATGATTACATTATAAGTGACCACCGCTGCCCACAAACTTTTGTAACATTCGCGGACTTACAAGAGTGCTGATGATGAGTATCGATCTGGGAATACCGACGAAGGAATTTCGTTCCACCACCTTAGTGATATGTAGAATAAACTCTTGGAAAACCGTACAATAGAGAATCGCCACGTATCCAGGCGGTACTGATGACGATAACGTGCGGTGCGGTGATGAAATTCAGCGGCAGGCATCAGATTAAATAGTCCCTTGGAACATTCCCCGTTGTAAATGCGATAGAAGACGAACAAAGAGGCCACGTATCTAAGCAATGCCAGAGACAACCACCGTTCGCAGAGCACCGGGTCCCCGACAATCCGAACGGCACTCCGTTGTACGCGGTCAAATGGTAGAAGCTGATATTGAGGTGATCCGGACCAGAAATAAAAGCACTCCATGTGCCTGGTAAAGAGCAAGTCTTTGGCCTTGCTTGAAATACTGACTCGATCTTTTGATCACTCGCAATTTCATGGAAGCCAACTTAATCTTGATTTCCATGACCAAGAAACTGACATTGAGAAGAGTGCTCTCGAAGAGTTGTGAAACGAAAAATGAGATTTTCTTAGTGGTAAACGCGGAGACTTATGTCTTTTAGGGATTAAACTGAACTTGGTTCACTTCACCCCATTGTGAGACCATCCCTATAAAGGTTCTTATAGAAGACACAAGTTTCTTTCGTTTCTTCCTCATCGACGTCCCGAAAGAGCCCTGTACGGCCAGATTATACCGCATCGCCAGTACCGTCATCCGCATAACAATGTATATTGGAAATATTCAAGGGGGTACACCAGCATTTACGGGCTTGGGGTCCGATTAAATGCTGCTCAATAGCTATAGCTAAAGATCACGAGCCGATCGACCATGACGAAAGCTATTGAGACGGTCATTGATCAATCGGTGATCCTTGAGGACGTTAGAAACTATAAATTGATGATGCTTAACATAACATTGGAGAAAAGAGAGGTAATGACGATAGATCTGTAGTTAGCTGGATCCAAGCTGTCCCATTTTTATGGATCGGGACTAGGTGTACCGTACCGAGAACCGAGTTGCCATCTGATCCTTAATTTTGTCAATATGCTTGAACTTTGCTCTAGCGACCTGGTACTTTCCAACAAAGATGAACGGTGTCTATAATTTTAATTATTTAAAATATAATGTTTTTGTTAAAATACTGTTGAAAAATATTATCTAAGATACAAAAAAAACAGACGAAGCCCGGATGTCTAATATTATATAATATGTACCTATTATAGTTTTAATTAATATATTTAGATTAACATGCTTTATAAAAAATAAAACTATAAAGTTTTGTTAAAATGTTGTAGTCAAAATAAATTAAAGAAAATATATAAAGTTTTGGTTTGGATTGTGGTTTATTTAGGTTTCAAAAGAGAAGATAAAATTATCATGTAACGATATAATTTTTTAACACTTTTTTGACACTATATAAAATGATAATTGTAATAGCAATACGTATTAAAGATATAATTAATAGATATCATTTTTTCACGTAACCATAGTTGGTGTTAATGTTAAGCTTTTGTAAAATATCTTAGATTAATCTTTGAGTGATGGATAAACATACATATTACATACAGATTATAAGCGTTGTTTGGAATCCAGTCCATAGTGCCAAACTACATACATAATATTTGAAATATTTTACAAGTATATTAATTATAAATATTTATAAATTATAACAAACAGTTCCCAATTATTTTGTAGATATTATTCTGGTAAATTTGAAAGACAAAACAACAAGAAAACATTTCTTATTAATCAATGATTAAATTAGATTGAAAAAGAGGATTCGTCGTTAAAAAAACACAATTATTTGACGTATAACCTCAAGAATATGAAATAACATTGAAATAGTTGAACGATACAACCCGTTCTTCACGCAGAAGGTCTAATCAATTAAAATAATGTTAGTAGGAGCTGACCGAGCGTTACGGGACACATCGCGGGGGTTGGAATAACAACCGCCAAATGCCTCCACCAAATTAATAATTCTAAGATATGATACCTTGTTTGTATTAGTTTCAGAGATATAACTGGCTTCATACCTATGTTATTGTATTAATTCATAACCTCCATAAGTATTTGTATTGATTTTGATATAAGAATTTCTTATTTTTTTTGTAATGATATCGTTTTATAAAGAGCTCAATCAATCATGGAACTGAATATTCATAGAACAGGATAGTAAGCAATCAAATAACCTAGAACCATTAATTATTCTCTAAGAAATTCATACGTCAAGCCGTCCTCGGACAGGGGTCAAGATATGGTTGAATTAATATTCATACGAAAGGCCCAGGTGGACGTCACAATCGGAAGGGTGGTCTTAAGGAATGGAAGTTATAGTTAAAGATTATGAAGCAGAGGCTACTTCATATTTCGTGGTTTATACCTAACGTGATCAGAATTAATAGAAAATTTTGTATTAATAGTATTTTTATATACTCGTATAAGGTATATGTAGAGTATAAGTATATATATGTCTCACTCTCGAAAACCTCCAAATTAACGAGCACACAGTAGATATACCGGGTAACTCCAACTAGGCAACGACATCTTACGCAATAGACGACCTTTTAAAGGCATTGTAAGTCTCGATAATTGATTATATTTTTTAGTATTACTTACAACGCTCTTCACAGTATGTGGCGTATTACATATATATCTATTTGCGATTATTACTGCGCAGTGCTGTAACTTGTTCATCTGGCGCAAGGAGGAGAAATATTTACTGTTTTCACTGCGATATTAAAAAGTTACTATCATTAAAAGGAGGTTTTATAATAATCAATATATTATTTTTCATTACGTGGTTGTGATTATTATTAATCATCATAATCTAAATCTAATAAATCAATTATCAGATTGTACAAAACCGTCTCTGTTTACTTTACTGTCATTTGATTATTTTAAATATGTAACGCACAATACAATGAAACGTGTGATGAGCATAAAAAGATTATTATAATTTAAGTGAAATATACAACACGTGACAGTGAGCTGTCTGTGTAAGGAGTATTCTTTGGGGGGGTGGTGACCAAGACGGGTGGAATACGGGCTCGTCTTATCTGCCCGCGCCCGAGGACTCGCCCTGATGGATTAACTTCATTGTTCCAATGCCGAGTGACGCGGAATTTATAATTGTGTGGCGACTTTGTTGTGCTGGCTATGTATTACATTATTAAGTTATTAGAACCCCCCGCAGCAATCGCGCATTTCTTATTTTATTGTTTTAAGTGTCTATCGTATAATTACTGGGAAAAGTAACTAAAGTCATAGTGTATTTTTGAGATTGTGCAAATTACAAAATTATACATAATAGTACATACTCGAACATTATAACTTTTTAGAATGGCTTTTATTTAAGGATTTTAACTTTTTACAATACTAATTACAATGTTTTTTATCTTACTTATGATACCTTAATGATAAATATATAGCTTCTTGTTTATGATAGCATATTGTTATTGACAAAACTGTTTTTTTTTTTTATTTCAGTCACTAACCACCTAAAAAGGAAAGTAGAATCTAAGGGCATATTATATTATACTGATTAGTGTGTGTGTGTGTGCGTGTATGTGAGTGTGTGTCAGTGTGTGTGTATGTGTGTGCGAAAATATGAAAAGGTAATCATCATTTAAAAGTTTTAAAATTTTAAAATCTCTCTTCTTTTAAAAGACAAACCAAAACATAATTTCAAAAAATCTATGTTTTTGAGCGTAAGTTTCAGTGAAAAAAAACATTTATGAATATAAACCTTAATTTACGCCTTTTAAAGACAGAACACACAGCCGAATAAAATAGTTTTATTTGTGTGTAACAACCGCTAAAACTTAAAGACAATAGTCACAATACCCATTGTCTGTCTTCATTATTAAAAGTGCTGTTTAAATCGGTTCAGGAAGCATGTGTTGGTGGATTATCTTTCTTGGTTGTTTTGTAGATTTATTAGCAGACTCCTTTGTGCTCTGAGATTGTAATATAAATGTACATTTTCAATGTACACTATGGTAATATGTTTCATTGAAATAATTGCACACACTCGTGTTTACTTGTTGTATTCTTCTTGACAAAGAAAGTCTTCTGACTTTAATTCCAAGTTTTATAATCATTACCAGTTTTTTATCATTAGTTATCACGTTTATTAAGAGGTATTTAAGCTTGGAATAAGGTTGTTCATTCTGTAGATATATAATATTATTTCTTGCGTTGAAATAATGTTGTCCGTTACTGTGATCTTAAGTCCCGGGTCTGTCAATCCCACGTTAATCCTTAAGAATAGCCAGGAGGCATAAATTTTAAACAATTCAGGCTCATAGTTTCAATATTTGTCCCAGATACTGACCACCTGAAGTCTTCGAGGGTCCGACCCTTATCAAAGTAAATTAACTGTTCGAAACATCTTGACCAAGTTATTGTTCTGAAGTCATTGGAGCGGAGCAAATCCGAAAAACAAACAGACGCGTGCAAATAATGTTAGTCCAGTAATTAAAGAGGGTTTCTGGTATAATTGGAACGTGTTTTACGTTTGGTTATTTATAATTAATGGGTCAAATCATAATGGCCACAAATGTAGACAAAGAGGGATAGTAAGTAATATTTTTGTTCAGTGCTTAGAAGCGCAATAAAAAAAAATTCATGCAAGAGCTATGTGGTTATTAGAGATGTTTGCAATTAAACTCGTAAACACAAACAAATTTCCGATTCATTCTTTGACTCGACGAAACGCACTGTCATCGCACACTTTTCCAAAAGAGCATCTTCAATTTCCCTCAAAAATCCGGAGTCATGCCTTCGCCACACATGTCACGGGAAACAGGATCTAAACATCATTAAAATAAGGTCGACCAGTTACAAATATTTGTGGTTATGACATACGGGAGGATATTCTGTAGAGCAGTTTTTAAACCGCTTAAGTCATAATACTACTTTTTTATATTGCTATTACATCTTTTTATATTTTAGGCAATATTAAACCAGTTATAATTTCAAGATTTTTGCTTTTAAAGTATCTTGTAAATCTCGCTTCACCCGCTGATTAAAATGAAGGCAATAACAGCTAATGACGGTTAATAGCTGTATAATCACAATTGCATATGCTAATAAAATACAGCCTATATCGTAATTATACACTACGTGGTGACACTTATTACTACACACTCGTCCGCAATGTAGGCATGCAAGAGGTTTTAGAACACAGCGTAATACACTTTTCTCCGATTATGTGTGTGGTAACTTCCTTTAAAGGAAAAGTAGGTTTTGCTTAATTTAAATTCTCTTTACGTGTTTAATTTTAAGTTAATACAAAACAGTATCTACTCAACTACGTTATATAAGAAATTAATGTGTTTTTATATCGTCAAATTCACTGTTCGGCTGGATATTATTTGTTCCCGTATGCTCCCAACGAAAGGGTAGGGTGTGCTGTGGCATAAATGATCACCGGGCAACGTTGACGAAGACAAATGATGTCTACGAACTTACGCCGAGATAAGGTAGGCTCTTGAAATTAGCGCGTTTTACTTACTACTGTTATGTAAGTTAAGATTAGATTATAAAAGTTCTGATCATTATCTATTTTTAAAAGGATCAAGAACTTTTTAAGTTTTCTTTTTTAAAATCAGTTTAAAATTGTAACGTTGAAAGAACAACAAAAAGCAAAGATAGTTTCCATTATCCTTTTAAATACTTGTAACAACAAATCAACAAGTGTCCATAGAGACGGGAGTAAAAAAATTAAAACACTGAAAAACACGATGTTTTGTGAATGCGGACATTTACATCCGACGAATGAAAATCCAATAATTTTTGTTAAAAAATTGTTTCGTATTTTTTTAAACGAGAGAAGCGTGTTTATTTGGAAGTGGTCTTTTCTGGTAAAAAGTTGCTTTTACTCACCATTGTTTTTAGTTTTGATGCAAATATTCGAGTGGACAGATTAAAAACAATGCGATTCTCCTCAACCATATATTTTCATTCGGACATTTTAATATTTTTTATTCTGTTACTTAATACACTTCAATTTGTGTCTTGAAATGAATGAAAACTTTTGAACAATCAGTTGGTATTATATTTTACTGCTCACAAAAAAGTGGAGTTGCTCAAAGAATTTATCTTTGTATTACAGTTTTGAATATGTCCTATGTCATCATCTACATCTTAACTAAAAAAAAATAGTTAATAAGAAACTAAAGACAGACCATAGTACATTTCTTTATTATACTTACTTTATTAACTATTAACCAAATAATTTTTTTTCAGATGAATTATTTAGAAAAACGTGTGTAAATTGCAACAATAAACGTAAAAAACAACAGTTTAATTAACTCGAAAAACACACTTAAAAGCAAAGAAAATATATTGTTAAGTTCCTCATATTTGCTAAACTATATAAATAGTTGGATTTCCCCTGCAACGTAAGCGTCGTCCTCCTCACCCACGTAACACCAAATACCGAGACCGCGCCAATTGTCCGAAAATTAGCCGAGACCGCGGATAAATACACTCCGATAATACGATTAGACGCAAGTTATCAACGAATAGCGATTATTATAAATTATAAACACATAAAATTTTTCAATTTATACTATACTAGCTTCTCACACGGATTCGCTCGCGTTGTGTTAGTTTCTTTCTTTTACCTCCTCATATTTGATTCATGCATTTGAAACCGGCGTGTCATAGCAGGAGCGCTGGCTCGCGGAGCTAATAATCTAGTAATCTTCTTAACTATTTATTTGATTCATATAGTTTAATTATAACTTTGATATACTAAATTATATGAAATGGCAAAGCTTACACTTATTTAGATAAGGATTAATATTAATATTTAATAATAGAAGAAAACAGTCTCAAAAATAAAGAAATGTTTTTAATGGAAAATTTAGTCATAAAGTTAGTGATTGTGAGTTAACCATAAGAGACGTGCCTTCACAGACTTCTTTGTAGTATAGTTATAGATGTAATTTTCTAGTACATTGCTTCCGTGTATCTCTTCTGGTTTACGCGACTTACGCGAATAAAGGTGCAACCAGGCGAGTTTTTTATGTATTTTATTAACTATCTTAGCAATGAATAGTAGTATTGGTATAAGTGAAAAATTTTAAAATGTTATTCTTAAAGTGTAAGTTCATAACTTGTCTCAGGGCGGTCTGTACGTACTTGAGTCAGGGTAGTTCTAATTAGAAATAGCTATTTCTTAACTAAAACTTACGCCGCTTTTTAGTTTTTTATAAAAATATAAATCTTCTTAAACATCTCTCTATTTCCAGTTTCACAAATATCGTCAAAAGGTATAAAGTAATACTATTCTTATTTGCAGTAAATATTTATTACATTTTATTATAACTAAATTAGGTAAAACGTTGTTATTGCATCGATCTCGTATTTTGCACTCCAAAATATTCTAACACAGTGATTTCCACATCAAAAGACAGACAGCGCTATAGTTACCTTAAATCTTAGCACCCGCACCTCAGGGTCCGTCTGAAGACTCCTCGGACCTCTCTGGAAAAGCAAGCACGTGAATATTATATCCAGATAATATAATTAGACTCTGAAATGCGTAAAATATGAGAAACGTCGCTTCAAATTTCTTAAAATTATTATTCTTAAAATCATTAAAGTATTTGCAACAAATCATTACCTTTTATACAAAAAATGTAAATCATATTTTACTCAAAACTCATCAACAAAAAAGTATAAGATTATTCATATATATTTTTTAACCTTCGGGCTATCGAATATTCAGGTGCTACCTTATAGTAGTGAAGTGTTAGTGACCACCCGGGTCAAGGGAGCCTCATCCCAACTTCCAATACATTTCATATTCCGTTGACAGAGGCACAATAATAACGCGCTCCGTGTAAAAGCAAGACATAGTTGATTCACCTCGATGCTTATCTGCTAGATGCAGCAGATTCTATAAGTCTACAAGCCGAGGGAACCTGACATTTCATCGTGGTGTGCCTGCTTGTTAATAAAGCTGGACATTCTCTTTGGACTGCGCTAAAGATGCCCCCGTATACAAAACGTTAATACAATTATCTTTCTTATCCTCTACCTACCGACTTCCTAATAAAGAGCACACGAAACTAAATATGTCACGATTTATGATTATACTCCTATTCAAATCATTAATCTGCCTTGTCACGTCTAGATGTTAGAGATCCTCAATTGACCAATAGTTGGAAATAGTTGAATTTGAAGACGTTTGGAATTTACGAGTGGTTTCGACCCTATGGGCGCTGGATGATAGAATATTCTAAGTTGTATAACGATTGCTTAGCAACGAATTCTTGAGGTACTTCCATTTATTACGATTCATGAATAGAGAAATTCAGAACGGCTATAATCATAACATCTACATGACTATTGAATATTTCACAGGATCTTTACGAGGAAGCCTAAGGATCTTATTTATATAATGATATTCTGAAAAGATTTTTGTCTCACGGAATACAAGACTTCTATGACCAATACTTTACCGCCATTAATTATGAAATTCAGTACTAAGTTGTAATGACTTGAATGTAATTCAGGTTTTTAAACAAATTACATTTAAACTATTTGCCGGACAAACAAGTGTCTGCTCACACTCAGTTTTAATGGTTTGTAAGTATGTATATATCAACATGTGAACGTGCAGTGGCCGCAGCCTACCTCTATAGATACATATAATTGTATTGATATTTTAATAAGTTTTGGGATGCAGTTTAAACAGTAATAGTTAGTTAATATTATGCAGCTATTATCCGTTAACGAAACAACATATTTTCTATGTATTTGGAAATTTATGCTTGAGACAAAAACATAATACATATGGTAAGGTTCTCGATAATTAAAAGGTATAAATTTTAAAATTTATATTTATACCAATAGCATTGAGGCTTAATTGAGATTATTCGAGGTGTAGAGCTACCTCTCTTGGATTACGACTCCAAGAATAATAACAATAGTTGACTACATCTCTTTTAAAGATTTCATAACCATGATTACATAAACACCATTATTTATATAAAAATAATAATTTTCATCTAAACATTAATTATTTGAAAATATGTATTAGTTAAGTTTTGTTTGATGAAAAAACATCAAGTAAAAATGTTAATAATAGCTATTATTTAATGAAACGAATATAATATAACAAAAATAAACCCAATTTCAATCACAAATGAAGTGCGAGATTCGTAAATAATTTTACCGTAGGTACTTTGGTACTAACCTATTCCAATTACGCTAATTAAATTTCATCCCGAAGTATGAACTGAGCCAAGACTTGAATATATTTCAATATTACTCTAGTATTCTGCAAATTGGATTCATACGAACCTATTGTCCGCTCGGACGTCTTGCTCCTCGTAATTGATTTACAGCGTGTGAGGGATTGCGGTTCGGAGAGGGAGGTAACGAGAGATGTGTTAAATATGTTTATAAATCTATAGATATATGTAGATAAACATACTTGGATTGCAAAGTCAGCACACAGAACGTACAGACAGTATATGTATAGGATTAATATTATTCAATTAGATAAAATATTATATGAAGATAAATGTAAAACCACATTTCTAAACTATTTACCATCAAAAGCTATTCGAATCTCTGTCTTTAACTCCCGAATATGCACAGATAGATTTATTAATACCGAGGGGGTAGGGGGTAAATATGCCTCAGGGGGTAAACTTGGCGAACGTAAGCCTTGCGCCGGACAGTGGTCATAACTAAGATATTTTGAGCGTCAGTAATTTCTTGGCGCGTTGGTGTATTTAGTAATGACAGGGTGTTTAGAGTTTCATCAAAGGGTGGGGGCGTTTTAAAAGTTTCTTAAGGGACCGTTTTAAATGTTTTTCATAATTTGATAGAAAATTTAAAGTATGTTAAAACACAAATCGTTTGAATAATATATTAAACATTATATTCTTCTACTTCGTTAAAATAATCTACAGTATAAACAGTAGTTAATACAGATGTTTTGAACTATTTGAACCATATTCTAATATAATTATGATTTTTAAAATAAACAACAATACAGAGGACATAATGAACACACCCTGTATATGTAAACCAAGGAAGCAAAGAGCGAATGGGATTGTAACTCCGAAACGTTTGTATATGAGGCAGATATTAAATTCCGACTGACCGAAATGTAGAGCCATGCATTACAAGGTGGGGGTTTCTTGAAATTAGTCCGTCTCTACCCGCGCTCTACCTTGGGTCCAGAATTTAAATTGCGTCTCGTTTTAGATGTTTATGTGTATAGGTGTTTAGGTATTATAGTTGAATTTAAATGGGTAGTCCATTCCATTTCCATTTGGATTATAATAATAATGTTATCGACTTTTGTAAAGACAACCCTTTTGTATGTTACATCCATTATCAATATAAAAATTAACATTCCCGAAGTTTATTCCTGAGTAACATAATTTGAATATTAACAGAGCCATGCCGTCTCTAATCTAATGACCCTTGAGTGATCGAAGCCAACTTAACATTAAATTAAGTAATTTGTACACTTAACTACAGTTTGGAAATTCTTACTAGCGCCATTCAAGTTGAGAATAGAATTTGGAACTGTATCAGATAGGACAAATTATTTAATATTAAACTTATGTGTGTTATGAACAAAATTAAAGTTATTGAATTTTCTTTGCTATTACAATGATGAGAGCTATCAAATTATATTTTGATGTGTATGTATTGTACTCGTACTTATATGGGATATATATATAATATATACCTCTGAGTGACTTCAGTTGGCAATTCAAATGGCAATTTACTCACTCAACCAATGGTAATGTTGTCAATTACAAAACACTATTTATAAACTTACTATCATTATGTAATTGGTTATGTTATATTTTGTTATTTAATTCTGTTCAAATGAATATTGACAAACTACGAAATAAGATTATAAATAAAATATTAATATTTGTAAGATATCTTTTATTATGATAAATTAGTAAGAAGGTTTCCATAGCAGTTGTTAACTGTTATCATAATAGTCCTACTGATACGACAACCGATAGCGTGAGACATATAAATATTGAAGTAACTTTATTACTTTTGTGACAAGTCTATCCGCTCCTAATCCTATCTCAGGAGTCAATTTCGGTAAGACGGATACAGCCTCGTGACCTCAAGTGGGCCTTCTAACGACTTTCCCTTCAGGTGCCAATCGCTCGTTAGCCAAAATCTATCTTCCATATATACAACGCGAGTAAGTGAAGGTAACCCATCAATTCTTATTATTTATTTATGGTATTGAACCTTGTTCTACATGGTTTGCGCCTTCTGTTCCTGTGATTGATTGAAAAACATAAACTTACCACGACTGTTGTTAACTAATAGTGGCTTACTTCATATTTTATGTAAACTTAATGATTTAAAACTATTAGTATATAGAACACACTCTTTTTAATGACTTTGATGAAAGACATTATTAAAGCAAAAACTGGATTCAATAATTTAATACCAAAATATGCTATTATAGTCTACCGGACTTCACATATAGTAATTTAACTAATTTATCTTATTGCCACGTGATATGTATATATATATTTAATTTATTAATAACTTAAAATCTAATACTAATGAATAACATCAATTAACGCACGAATAAATAAGAGCGCAGATAGCATCAAACCATCACTGACCACACTAAAGACAATCAGTCCATATATCGAGCCCCGAGGCACTCCTTATAAACAACGTTATTTTAGTTATTACCGATAGTGAAGCCCGTATTACATTACATTTCTTCAAACGCCTGCATCACGACCCTGGCTCGTCGTGCAAATGGACGACTATTTCTTGAGCATTGCTCTAAATCACGAGTGGCCACGCCGTATCAAGATCTTCCGGTCGACGCTCTAAGAGGCCGTATACATGACGGTAGGAGTTACGTAAATTACAAATAATTTCTCTACATTTTTTCTATTTTCAATATTAATTATTGGTCATAACATAACATAATATTAAATTATCACAATTTGTTTCATACTTACATAAAGAGTTTTACATCTGCGAAATGTTATAAATATATATATATATATATATATATATATATATATATATATATATATATACCTAATAAATCTTTTTAACCTCAGAAATCATGTTGTGAAACATTAGTACGTACTTATACATTTGGACTTCGTGCATATGAATGAGTAAAGGTCTTAAGGATGATCCATACCCTTATTCTGATCTGGGACCCGATTGCGAACTATTGTGAGCCACGCGACTTTGACTTGGTTTTGTCTGATGTTTCGGACATAATACATCGCCTTTACAACTGCTTTTATGCCTTGAGATCGACGATCGATTAATATATTCTCGTCATTTAGCAATTTATTATAGCTTAGAGAATCCGTAAGAAACAAATATATATTCAAACATTCGTTATTTGAGTTTTGATTTAAATAAATTCCTCGAATAATACTGCGTCGAGTTGGAGGCATTACGGTTCACCCCAACACATTATTTGTCAAGTCTGTCTAGATTGTGAATATGGAATCTAAGGTTAAGTAAGGGTTGCATACAAAAGACGGAACAAAGAAATCTTTGTTGAATTTGTTTACTTATGCTTTACTTATGACATGTAACAGAACGGAGACGTCTTTTTGTATAAAAATTGGCATTACTCATTTGAAATTGTTTTATTAAAGGTTTATTTATTATGGATGCTCATCATTACTAATTAAGTTTAAAAATAATAATAATGTAAATCTTAGATTGCACGAGATCAAAACGAAAACACGAAATAATCCAACCAGGAATTAGAAAAGTAAACAAAATTAAGATGAGGGTCCAATAAAATCAATTCTCAACGAGCCGAGAGCGTAATCACACGTAACCTCTGCCCTCCTAAACAACCTTAGATCACCTAACGTCTGCTCGGAATGTAAACATAGAACCATCTCCTACGGCGCCATCTATAATTTTCCTACATTGCTTTGAACACGTCAAAATTATTGAGATCTCTTCGGAACTAGACGCTCCATATATGTCGCGCAAGCTTAGAACAGGTTTATGGGT